>CAJQUW010012462.1:0-17694 GCA_907163375.1 Prostheceraeus crozeri | reverse complement strand
TCCACTTTGTGATTGATTTAGCAAGGTTATTCCGAATACATATGTAAGCCTCGTACGGGTATCACCATCAAACCGGTTCAGCTGTGGTGAAAACTGAGGAAGCGTCACGTCCTTTCATGAAGCTATTATGCGTCATTACACAACAAATTATCATTTAATTCTTCATTTGGTAAAAAAAACTTTGAACAGTTTGAATTCAGATGTTGTGATGCGGTAGCAGGGATGGGGAGTCGGAGTCCTATCATTTTTGCTGGAGTCAGAGTCGGAGTCTTTTCAAATGATAGGACTCCGGCCTACAACTAGACCCGAAATTATATTATACAATCAAATCATTTACTCTCGTGCATAGCTGTCATTGTCTTGATGTCAACTTTCTTCGTCGAACAAAAGTACAGAGACAGCAGTGCATACTGTTGTGTTCAATAACTATGCTATTGTTCTCTGTTGTATTGTTTGATTGCCATGTAGATGTCCCTCCAGTCAACTGACTGAATAATACTCGTGGCTGCGTCAGAGACACAGACACGCATAGTAATACATTCAATTGTTTGCACTGCACATGTGTGGTTCTTTCTCGTTCTCGCAAACAAGGCCATAACATGGCGTCGCCCGCAAAGCCTGATCTAAGAGCAGTTCCTACTTTCGATATTGAGTCAGAAAAGCATTTATTCAACGAATGGAAACTGAAGTGGCGGAGCTTCGAGGTTGTAAGTGGCATCGTTGACATCAAGGAACCAGCTAGTCTGAAGACTCTTCGCATGCATGCTCTCAGGTCAGCCTTCAGTAAAGGAACTCTGCGCGTTATTTACATCTGCCTCTCAGCTCATCAGATCAAGAAGACCAGACAAAGTTCTCAACGCATTACAACAGCATATCAACGGCTCAGTCAACGAGGTATTTGAGCGAAGAGAATTTCATTGTCGCAATCAGAAAAAATAGTGAATCTTTTAATGATTGGATGATGAGCTTACGTGAAATGACATCCCGCTGCAATTTTTCTAAATGCTGTACAAACAGCGAGTCATTACACACTACGAGATCGTATAGTGTCCGGTTTGCGAAGTCAAGAAACTATCGAAAAACTACTGAGTATTGTAGTTCATTAACTCTTAAACAAGCGTGCGAGATCTGTGAGGCGTCTGAATCATCTAAAGTACAATCTTCGGTGATTACCGGAAATTCATCGTTTATTTCATCATTGAAGAAATCTGCGTACAAGACTCAGCGGCTCAAGACTCCTGTTTCAACACATCGTGAGTGCAAGTTCTGTGGCCGAAATCATGTGATGAAGAAGGAGCTTTGTCCAGCTTTAAATAAGAGGTGGTGAGAACTGTAACCAGCTGAATCACTTTGCTGTTAAGTGCCCGGTACTGCACAATAAATCGAATATTCGTGCAAAGGCGTGTCCAAGAAGCTGGGTAGATCTATTTTCGACAAGTGACAGTTCTTCAATGTTAGTTCAGGTGGATATGTCTCACCAAGAAGTATCAATATCGATCGGTATTATACCAGACACTGGAGCTGAAATCGATGCAATTCCTTCACACATGCTACAACTATTGGAAATTGATTGTAACAATATTGTGCCTACCTCGGTATCTGCGACCGCTGCGAATGGAGATGATCTAAGAGTCACCGGATATTTCAAAGCTAACATTGCCCTTGGTAAACATGCTACGTCCTCTCTTGTCTACGTGATCTCCGACCTTCGTCAACCAGTCTTATCGCGTAGCTCTTGTATACAGCTACGTTTGATTCCGCCAGGTTTTCCTCATACTCAGCTGTATGATAACTCTGTTGATACCTCACATGTCAGTTGCGTGTCTAAAGGAGTTTCCAGAATTCCCGTCTTGATGAATCCTGTCCAATACAGCAACGATTCGTTTGAGGAAAACGTACAGACTAAATTCTCTTCGGTGTTTAGTGGTCAAGTCACCACTATGAAAGGAGAAACTTTCGTCATCAAGTTGAAACAAGATGCTGTGCCATACCAGATAAGCACTCCGCGTCGTGTAGCTGAACCCCTAAAACAGAAATTGAAGATGGAGCTGGAGTCCCTTGAAGCTCAACATATTATTGAAAAGGTAACTTATCCAACAGAATGGTGCTCTCCAATATCCGTTGTATTTGAAAACTGATCAAAGTATTCGACTATGTGTTGATCTAACGAAATTTAAACAAGTTCGTTATCCGAGAGCGTCTACAGTCCCCAACTCCATTCGAAATCGTGTCAACATTACCATCTCGATGCAAAGTATTATACAACGTTTGATTGCCTCAAAGGATATCATCAAGTGCCCATGGATGCAGCCTCTCAAGATCTTACGTGCTTTATCACGCCGTTCGGAAGGTACAAATATCTGAAAGCGCCCTTTGGTATCAGTGCCATAAGCGAACATTATAACAGAAGAATCGACGAAGCTATAGAGGGTCTGAGAAATACCTATCATCTGGTCGATGACATTTTAATTGCTGACACAGATTATTGGCAACATTGTAAGAACATTGACAATTTTCTTCAGAGATGTGTACAGTTCAACATCGCCTTGAATCCTAAGAAGATAAAGAATGCGAAACCTGAAGTTGAGTTCGCCGGGTTTCATCTCTCCTCGTGTGGATTTCGATCGAGTGATAAACTGGTTCAAGCTATCAAAGAATTCCCAACACCACAATGTTTGACCGACTTGAGATCGTGGTTTGGCCTCACTAACCAGATTGGTAACTCAGTAGATACTTTGTCAGAGTTGTCTGCTCCTCTACGGCAACTGCTAAAGAAAGAATCTGAGTTCGTATGGAGTGCTGATCATAAAAAAGCGATAGTAAAGATGCGGGAGCAATTGTCGAATCCACCATTTCTGGCTTATTACAATCCAGATTCAGAAACTACACTATATGCTGATGCATCAAGGTTGAAGGAATTGGGTTTTTGCTAAAGCAGAAGCAATCAGATGGTAATTGGAAAGTAGTTCAAGCTGGCTCTCGGTTCCTTTCTACGACAGAAAGCCGATATGCTATGATCGAATTAGAGCTTCTATCGATCGTCTGGGCCGTCAGAAAATGTAATCTATTTCTCGATGGACTATCACATTTTGATATAATGACAGACCATGCCCCCTTGATTCCATTCCTAAACAAGTATACTTTGGACAATATTGAGAATCCTAGACTTCAGAGGTTAAGAAGACAACTGGACCGATATTCGTTTACTGCGTCGTGGATCAAAGGCAGGGACAACGTTGGAGCGGATGCTCTATCCCGATCACCGTCCCAAGAAGCCGAGCCCTCCGATGAGTTAGGAGAAGACTACGATCATCGCTTATCAGTCAATTTTGCCATCACCTCGTTACAAATTGACCACAGTGGACGGTTTACTACAGCGTGTTAGCACAAGTGCTCAAAGTGATTCAGACTATTTCAAATTGAGAGAAATAATCTCGAATGGATTTCCACCAACCAAAGATAAGCTTCCTGTTTGTCTGCGGTCATACTTCTGTGTCAGAGATAAATTATCAATCGATGACAATCTGATACTTTGTGGTCAAAGGCTTCTTATTCCTGCTGCTATGAGGAAGGAAATGTTGAATAAACTTCTGCAAATGCATCAGGGAGCAACGAAAATGAAGAGACGTGCTAGAATGTCAATCTACTGGCCAGAGCTAAACAGAGAAATTGAACAACACTGTCGCACATGTTCCTCTTGTCAAGCTTCACTGCCATCTCAAGTTCGTGAGCCCATGATAACAGGAAGACATCCAAAACGACCCTTTCGAGGAACTCCATCTTGATCTCTTTGACTTTGCTGGTCAGAAATTCCTTGCATGTGTAAGATGGATACTCTGGTTGGATGACTCTCGATGCTTTTGGGACGTGTGCGTCGGCTGAACGAGTTATTAATGCTCTCAGGCGTCGATTCGTTGAGAAGTCAGTCCCAGAATTGATATTCTCAGATAATGGCCCTCAATTTGCTAGCTCTCAGATGGATACATTCTTACAAAGATGGGATGTTAAACATCAAACGTCATCGCCGTATCATCCGCAAAGTAACGGCACCGCAGAAGCTGCTGTAAAACAGCTCAAGAAAATGGTCAAAGGTAACTGGAACTACAGAACAGGAGAGTTGGATTGGGATAAATTCAGCCAAGGACTACTAGTGTTACTACAACACTCCACTTCCACGATACGATGGTACATCCCCTGCCAAACTGTTATTTGGTCGAAGTATTAGAGACACTATTCCCGCTCACCATCGATTTTTCCGCAAGGAAATTCAAGAACGTCTTGATGAAGAAGAAAAGAATTCAAGCTTCATTAGACAGAGGATTGTGGAGAAATACAATGAACATGCTCGACACCTACCCAGTCTCAGATATGGAGAAAAGGTTGCGATGCAAGACAATCGAACCGGAGAGTGGGACCAAGCTTGGCAGAGTTGTGGAAGTTGGACCATATCGGGACTATTTAGTGAAGCTCCCTAGTGGTCGTGTCTTCCGAAGAAATCGAAAATTCCTTCGTCGATCATCATCTGAAATCAAGACAATCCCTGATCAAATCGCCATGCCCGAACCAGTGGAACCCGCTCCAGCATCATCCTCAACCACCTGCAAGATAACAAGGTCAGGTCGACAGTCAATTGCACCGGATCGTCTACAGATCAATCCGAAGAAGACCAGCTATACGTGTACAGACTCTTTGACTCGAAATGGGTGATGGGAGATGTTGTGTTCAATAACTATGCTATTGTTCTCTGTTGTATTGTTTGATTGCCATGTAGATGTCCCTCCAGTCAACTGACTGAATAATACTCGTGGCTGCGTCAGAGACACAGACACGCATAGTAATACATTCAATTGTTTGCACTGCACATGTGTGGTTCTTTCTCGTTCTCGCAAACAAGGCCATAACACATACAAAGCTTATAATAGTTGAGGGAATGAACCGTGATAGGGAAAAAAAGGATTGTCTTTTCACTCAGTGATTTAGTATAGAGACGTACGAAGCCTTCCTAGCCTCGATCACACCTGCGCGCCAAAGGTCACATCAGAGACAAAAATGAAACTGGTTTGTTTGAGAAAATTGCATCTTGTCCTCACGTTAATCGTGTGATGGTTCCTCTAAAATGGATATTAAAATCGAAAGTGTAGCCTACTCATCTTTTGGAGAAGGATGGGGATTTTCGTGCCTGGTAGAGACTGGAGAAAAACCGTGTGAAGCACACATCAACAAGATGGGAGGAGCCGAGTCGCATACATCCAACTGAAAGCGACATTTGATCAACTTTCATCGAAAATGATTGATAATTGATCACAGCAATGTTCACTTGTAGGTTCAGGTAAGCCTATAATGATCTATGATACCAGTTAATTTTTCAAAAAACCAAGCTTATATAACCTACTTGCCACCCGGAGTCGGAATGCTATCAAAAGCCGGAGTCCTATCAACCCCCGGAGTCGGAGTCTTATCAAAATGATGACTCCACATCCATGTGCGGTGCCCACTTGCACTAATAATTGTCAATCTGACCTCTACTTTTTTTAGAATAGTAGGCCTACTAAAGTTGCTCTTGCATATAAAAAGTCATAGATACAAGGACATTATTTCTATAACTCGAATAATCAATCTTGTCTGATATGATAACAATCGTTTTTTTCTACCACCGCAACCTATTGGTCAGCTATATATTTAATTGTTCGTCCACATGCCAATTCTAGTTTTACAAAATGTCACGTAACATAAAAATTATCATCTTTCCTGTAAGGCACGTATTGGAGAGCGAACCAAAACTTGATGCACATACATTTCTCTAAATGATTCAAATGAAATAAATCGAAAGTTCAATCCATAGGGTAAATATATTCGGTAGAGAGTGGTAACTCCGCGTTTATTAAATCCCCAGTGTACACTTAGATTACACTTAGTGTACACCAGATTTTATTAAATGAACTCATAGAAGATACAGTCGGAATTGTTTCCAAATGTGAGATATGCATTTATGCAGTTTTGAAGAAATTACAACGGAATTGACTGATCATGATAGCATAAAGCAGAAGGAAATGATATTATTTTACAGATACTCCGTGTCTGACAGCCTTGGTGAGGCAGTGTTTGTTAAATTGGCAACTCGATGACCTGCTATTGCTTTCATGCTGAACCTCAAGAGAATCTTCTTAAACGTGATCATGCAACAGCTGCCACTGGCATGGCAAAATCACAGTCAAAGACAATGATTTCAAATAACTTTGAAAGATGTAAGGGGTCCACATCACTATTCATTATTGTAATGCCGTGTTCAAATATTTGTGAATATACTTAAACTGTGAATTGTATTTTGATTTCGCTGTACTAGTCCTAGACGTTAATTCCTGCTTTCTTGTTGCATCAGTAATGAGGAAGACGTGGTCGAATGGTCAGAGGGCTAGCCTAAGGATCCTGCGGTCCTAGGTTCGAAGCCGACCTAATTCACCATTGGTAATCGCCAGGGAGGACATCCGGACTAAAAGTACTCAACGCTCTAAAGAAAGTCTGCCAAATGGCAGCACCACCCAACCCTCAAAAATGTGGAAAACGGTAAAAAAAGACAGATATTCCCAATAGTCATTTTGAAATTGCTTTGATTCGTGCTAAATTTTACTGAACAAGTCGAGCAAACTTACTGTTCAAAGTACATCAGTACAAAGAACACTGAATTTGTTTTGTTGGCACTTGTGAAAAAAATTATGAAGAATTAGACGTTTGAAGTATAGCGAAATCATTGAATGTTCTGTCTGATTCATTATATGAATTTTTGATATTGTTGTCTAAGTGGTGTCCGATATTGCGACTTAATTGCCGAAGTAGACTTGATTTTCTATGATCCCTGGTCTGTTGCAATTTATGGTGATTTATAATATTGACTGTCAACATGATTTTTCTCAAACTTGAGTCGGTTTTGGGTGTTGTATTTTTATGAATATTCATGCATAATTTCCAATAGCGGAAAAACATGAAATGGATTGCATGAAACCATAATTTAGATAACGACTAATTGCAATAAATATACAATTTTAGGGGCAAAAATTGTAATTTATATTGAATATCGTAAAAATTGCAATAAATATGATTTATGTTTAATGTAATTATTACAATAAATGCATATATTGTGTACAATCAATATGGAATAGGCTATTTATTGCAATTTTATCGCAATTTGGTCAACCTGTGGAAACATGAATTTAGTGAATCATAAAATGATGCCGGTGAAGATTGAATCAAAAACTTGAAATTTCAGCCAAGCACGAATAATATCGCTACTTTTTCATGAAGACTTCCATAGTAGGCCTAATACGGAGCATGAAGTTCCCTTGAAATCAGCTTGATTTCCGCTTAGTTGGGATGATTATTAATCATTCCTCTTGCTCCAACTTAATGCTTTATATTACAACGGAGAGTCATCTCGCTAGTATTCAAATTGGCAAAATTTTGACTTTTTAAAACTATGCTCAAATAAGTTTTTGGACCACGGGAACGTGATCTCCACAAAAAACTGAATCTTTTCATGTAAAAATTTTCACTGTATACAGGTACTTGCTTGAGTCGACACTCTACCTACCCTACTCTATGGTTCATACAATATTTTCTGATATTATATTGACTGCCACATCGCTAACAAGGGTTAGGTACATAAGAACTCCAAAAATTCATCGTCTTTGGTGGAGATCTTCGCTTTCGAACATCTTCACTTTCATGGATTACCAGTGACCCACAACGCTTTCCGGGGGTTAATAGCTCTACCAGAAAGCCTTCATTTGCAGAATGAAATATATCTATATCAGTCGATCGCTCGAGGCTTCGGAAGATAAATGAATGGTATAATACATCTGAAGCATAGCATATCGGGGGCCTACTGCAGTTGTGTATTGGAACTTGTATTCGCTCAGTTGTGCACATTCAGTTTTCCGAACCACAAACTTGACCAAATTTGCATATCGAGATTGTGTGAAGTTGGAATGCTACTTCAAGGAATAACTTTTTGAATGTCGATCCCACCTATGAGTGAGAATTCACAACGACATCAAGAAGTCCATCATCATGACAAATTTCTACACAAAACTTTCGTCGATACAAGCCCCTCCGTCGCATATAGAAATTATTAGCATCTCATCAATTGACTTATTTCTAGCAATTGATGATTGAAAAACGATGAACTGCGATGTCACCTTTATTTCAATACAAATCAATCAAAATTCATCAATAAGTTTCCTGATCAAAATTCTCTTCGTCAAGTACGAGCGCCAATAAAGCCATTCGGACATACATTCCGCCTTCAGCCTGTCGGAAGTAAGCAGCTCGGTGGATCAGAGTCGAAGGTAGTTGAGATTTCATTGACACGAGGTAGAGGATGTAAAACGATCATCTTTGTCTTCGCTCTCGTCATTAATTCCGGAGTAACGGTATAGTGTCCACAAACCTACAGATGAGAAAGTCATGTTAGAATAACTGACGAACATGTCATACCTTGTCATTGTGAGTGTTTATAACGTGCTTTTGGATCATTCACAATTGACGTCAACCAATTTTTCGATGTTTTGACCTGAGCAATTGACTTTAAAAAGGACATTGATTTATAGATCGGGCTCTGGTTTTTAGGTTAGTTACTATGTTACACATCTAGGTTTTGGATTTGGATTAAGATATATTTCGGTTCCATTAGGCCTATTGAAGCATGAATACGAACATCCTATGGTGATAATATGCGAAACGCATTTTGATGAAAACCACAAATTAAAGAGGCACCGAGAAATCTGTAATCACTCAGTCATGCATTCTGTATCTTGAAATATGTGATCAAGTCGATCGAATATGTTTTCCTTTACACGAGAATTGGATGAAGGCTTGAATAGTCATCATAAAAAGGATGTCCGACTTAATCGTTTTCCAACTCATCCTGCACTGGATAGTCGTCACTCCCAGTTCCACAATAATGTGAATGGAAACGTCACACATATTGTAATTTTCTCAGGCATTTACAATTTTACATTCAAATTTTATCATGTACTATTTCCTGAAACACTTACGATGGGAGCAGTATAGTCAGAATTTACATGACGAGTTATATGATTCAGCATCAACCATCCAATTTATTTGGTGTGCATCTGAGCTGGTACTATAGGCTATACCATACAATTTTTAGTATTTTTCAACCGGTGTATGAAGAGTTATTGATAATTACGATTGGACTAAATCACTCACTACCTGATTAACCGGGCATTGCTATCGACGGGGAAAATTATACAGATGAGCATGTAATGGTTAGCATTTTTGTATTTTTAGCAGAAAATATGACGTCAACTTTTCATTAGACCCCACCTCCTCCCTAAATTATGGTTAACTTTCGGGTACCCCCCCCCCCCACCGTCATGGTTGACGTCAATTGTGAGCGATCCTTCGCACGATGAATAATCACACTGACTTCATGTACTGCATGGAGGCAGGCGCTATTGCAACAATATGAATTCAAGAGTTTGAATCGGCAGTCGCACATCCACTCTGAGATTCGTCTGAAGTCAGCACTCCACTTACAGTGATGCCTTTCAAAACATTCTTAAGGTGAACATCCTGGGGCGACCGCACAGAAACAATGTTAGAGAGTGAGTTGTTAGTGACAAGCAAATTCAATGGGTGAGTGATACTGCTAGAGATTTGTTACCTAACAGTGTTTCTGTGCGCTCGCCCCTGAATGCTATCGAGGTCAGCAAAACGAGACTAGTAAAATGATCGATTATCTCTCAACAGATGCGACATCCTATCACGGGGTCTGTGCAAGCTTAAAAACCGACGCGTCTCTAAATCATTCAAATGTCATGTTTCTTGCAAAGGTTCATTATGCAATAATTGCATTAAATAAGCTGATGAACCTGACTTTGTTCCACATATAATTTTGAACCAGACAAGCTGACTGAACGTTATCACATGTAGTGTCATTCAGCCATCCCCCACGGCCGATTTCACAACTCATTCAAGGCTTAAAATCACATGAGTATATCGACAAGCCTTCAATAACGCCTAAGAGTAATGGTGAGTATATCCAAACCTTCTCAGGATTTTTTATCGAAACGCATCGCCGGCATTCCGTCGAACCGTCGTATGTCCAAATTTTGCGATTTTGAGTTATTAATACCATCTTACTCAAAATTTTGCGCTCTTTCCATCTAGCTTACTTATAAACGTCAAAAACCAATAGTTTTCGAGATAGCTGTGTCGTATAACAGCATCAGATAGCTTATGTTTTGCAGATTTCGTTTTCATCGAACCGTCGTATGGCGCTATACGACAGTTCGACAAAAACTTTTTCTTCATCTCTTTATCAGTTGAAGTGTCGTATGAATGATACATCAGTTCGATGTAAAATATTTCCCCCTTTCAACTGGATACGACTGCACGCGACTTCTGTTAGTGCATGTGATTTGACATGGTTTTATTATCACTCGTTACAGATTTATTGATTCATGCACGTGTTTTGGATATATTTTCGCCAACTCAACTATACTATACAAATCTGTTATTCCAAGAGAGCATGGATATTATTCTGGACACTATACCCTAACGTTTTCTTTCAAACCGATTTATGTACTTTATGTAAGAGAAGAATGCATAATGCAGGTGTCCAAGATAATACGCAGCAGCTCTGACGAACTAGGCGACCAGTATTTCTAACGAAATCACCAATGAATAGCGCCTGAGTGACGCAGACCTCACATGCTATTGGCTAATGACGACAACGAACCATCTGTTGTTAGGAGCCTTCATAATAACATGAACTTCCGTGAAGTAAGGTGAGTAATTTTGTTTGTGTCTCGAAATGAGTTCTTTGGATGCGAGTAGATGTGATTTAAGTATCTAGTTGCATATTCATCTAGTGTATGTAAAGAAGTTGGATTATCATATTGTTGATAATTAATAGAAAATGTTCACAAAAAAGCGTTTCGTGTTTTCTTTATCCATTTCATGTATATCATTTGAGTGGATTATGGTGTGTTTCGATACAATAGGCCTAAGCGGCGAACTTGTAAGTGAATCATGTCAATGGACGTGAACTGGTTCTTGCCAGAAAATCTATAGTTTGACTCCTTCTCCTTAGGTCTTCATCTTAGAATTTTGGGATCTAATCATCTATAATAATCATCTATTTTGTGATAGTATTGAATTATCACACTAATATTGCAACTTTTTGGATTATATCATGCATCTTAATTTTTGATAATTCATGTTTTTAAGAATACTTATTTCAACTGCCTTTTTTTGGTGCTCTTATGCCTGCATAAAAAATGGTTAAGAATAGTCATTTCCTTATTGTGTTTTCTACAATGATACAGTACTTATTGACAGATCTTTATATCCCAAATCATAACGAAGAGAATTTGATAATGTTTTTAAGCAGTTTAATGTTGATTCAACGGCATCTGACTTGCTCTCTTTTTCTTTTTAACTAGTCTATATGTTCTGTAATAGCCTTCTGTGATCAGATCAGGTGAAAATTTTGAAAAAGAGGTCTATCAAGTGTGCAGTAACAGAAAGTATTTATCTTCAAAATGATAAATAATTGCCATACGAACGCGCGTATGACTATCCATTGTATGTGAGACCTAGTGTTGTAGTCGCAAAATCAGTGGTGGGACAACAGTAAAACGGGAAAATTACGGAGCGTTTTTCTTCTGTACGGTTCATATATGCGGTCACATATTCGTAGTGGGGGTACGCCGTACTGCAAGCTTTCTTTAAAGATCATATTATGATTTGTTATCCACATTCTTAGAATTATTGCGTAGTTATCGAATCATCGCATTCTGTTTTTAAGATTTCCATATTCTTGTTTCATTCCGGTCTATTGTTTGCTACTGTCACACACTACTTTGTACTATTTGTTACACAAGCATCTATATTTACAAGAAGTATTATAATGAAAGGTTCTTCTTTTTCTATATATTACTCTAATACAGATTAAACACATTTTGAAATGAAGAAAGTTTGGAATAGGCAATTTCAGTAAAAAGTACTTAAGTATAGATAGTACTTTTAAGTGAATAAAATTTCTAAATTCAAATTTCGTCTACTTCAATAATACGGTATTCTCGTATGCAAAATGCTAAAGAACATATACGAAGTCAGCATATTTATACATGTACATGTAAGCAGTGCAATGTGCGTTGAATTACAGTTGAATATGGCCATTAGACTATCTGAGGATCAGTGCAGGCATTATATACACGTCCCGGTATCATTTAAGTTTATTTCACTCTAATAGGTATCAATTTGAATATTAGAATCTTCGTTGGGATTGGATGAGAATATCAGCCCAACGGCAAGCCCAATGTTTGTACGTAGTTGCATGATTTTCCTGTTTGAAGCATATTACACTGCTTACACGCGTACTTTACAATAGGCCTATTCTATGATCGTTAAAACTGAGTTGAAATTTCAGCGCTATGTCATTTGATATAGATGACGAAGTCGATGTGTGGAGAGGTAAATGGTGGTTGGAAGGGAAAATATCGAAATTGGCAGTAACTGGAGTGTTCGTTGTTTTCCCAAAGTCACTTTACGGTTCAAAATGGTCAAAACCGCAGAAATAATGCAAGAACAATATCAGGTATGTCGTAATGCAATTTTAAAAATGAATGAGTAAGTCGTTGACATGTTGCGTACATCTTACAGACATCGATACAAAGAAGGCAAATGATATACAAACATTAGTTACTAGGTTTGTTACGAGTTACGAAAACTTTAGTTACATACAAAGTTACAAATTTCTGCTGTTCAAAGTTATGATGTTCTAAGTTACGACTAGTTCGTACATGTACGTGGGTTAAAAGATACTAAGTAGCAGAATAAAGCTAAGTGTAATCTACAAAATGATATCAATTCCGTTTCAGATTCGACCAAAAGTAACAAAGATATCGTCGAAAAGCACGAGCCCGCGCCTCGTCAAGTCCCTCAAGGAAGCGCGGAAGCGAAGGTGCCAGATGCAACCGCAGCTACACTGCATGAGCCCGCGCCTCGTCAAGTCCCTCAAGGAAGCGCGGAAGCGAAGGTGCCAGATGCAACCGCAGCTACACTGCATGAGCCCGCGTCGCTTCAAGTCCCTCAAGGAAGCGCGGAAGCGAAGGTGCCAGATGCAACCGCAGCTACACTGCATGAGCCCGCGCCTCGTCAAGTCCCTCAAGGAAGCGCGGAAGCGAAGGTGCCAGATGCAACCGCAGCCACACTGCATGAGCCCGCGTCGCTTCAAGTCCCTCAAGGAAGCGCGGAAGCGAAGGTGCCAGATGCAACCGCAGCTACACTGCATGAGCCCGCGTCGCTTCAAGTCCCTCAAGGAAGCGCGGAAGCGAAGGTGCCAGATGCAACCGCAGCTACACTGCATGAGCCCGCGTCGCTTCAAGTCCCTCAAGGAAGCGCGGAAGCGAAGGTGCCAGATGCAACCGCAGCTACACTGCATGAGCCCGCGTCGCTTCAAGTCCCTCAAGGAAGCGCGGAAGCGAAAGTGCCAGATGCAACCGCAGCTACACTGTTATGAGCCCGCGTCGCTTCAAGTACAATCCGTAGATAGTCCGTTTTTTGATACCTCGTTCATGGAACTTTTTACAGAATCATATCAACTTATTTCAACGCTGGATCTCTTTAACATGTCCATTCCATCTACGCCATCTGCAACACCAGGTCAGAATGATTGCAATGTTATGTCTCTTCATCTACCATCGTCGCTTCGCTCCGCTCAGTACGACGATGCAGCCTCCAACTTCACTTCGGTCCAGCCACAGACGTCGCTTCGCTCCGCTCCGTACGACGATGCAGCCTCCAACTTCACTTCGGTCCAGCCACAGACGTCGCTTCGCTCTGTCTCCACGTTTCCGCAATTTACACAACATTTAAATGAAGAAGAACCAGTAGTTGCGTCAAGTGAGCGACTTCCTGAAGAGTTTTCAGCTGGAAGCACCATTACCCGAAGAAACAAACGAAGACACTATTAGAAGAAAACAGCCACGAAAAGAAAAGGCACTATCATAAAGGAGAGCAGAAATTCGGGAAAAAAGTACATTTCCGAGAAATCCGGTATTGAAAAACAAGCTGTGCTAATGGGACCACCATGCTCATCACATCTTCTGTGCAAAGAAATAACAGAAAGTCAAAGGATTTCAACATTCAACGGATATTATTAGCTTTCTCATCGAAAAGAAATTTCTTGAACCAGCATGTCATACAAGAAGACAGCAAACAACAAACAGGTAGACGAAAGCATACAAACAGGTACTTCCTCACAGCTGATGGGAAACGGATACCAGTCTGTAAAGTCATGTTCCTTTCAACCTTAGGTATATCCGAGCGTCAAATCATGACAATGCTAAAGAAGAAGGGACCTCATGGAATTCTGGAAGAAGAGAAGAGAGGTGGCTATTTCGGAGCGAGGGCAGAGCGGGCTAAGAAGAAGACAAAAAACATACTCAGTCATATAAGCCGTTTCCCCAGAGTTGAGTCTCACTACGTGCGAAAAGACACAAGCAAGAACTACTTGTCACCTGAACTCACGGTTCAAAAAATGCATGAAATGTATGTTAGCGAGATGGATGGAAAAGAAGAAGTTGCATCTTTTGAAAAGTACTACAAGTCTGGAAAACTCAGAATTTGATTTTCCATGTTCCAAAAAAAGATCAATGTGGATTATGTTCATCGGCAAGAGAATCCGAAGACATTGATTCAGTCGTGAAACAAGAATATGAAATTCACATCAAGCAAAAGGAAGTGATACGGGCGGACAAAGAAGCTAGCAAGAAAAAAGCGGCTGATGACGATACACATGTAGCGATGGCATTCGATCTGGAGCAAGTGATATTTTTGCCTAAATCATATCGGTCCGAGATATTTTATAAAAGAAGATTGAGCAACTATAATTTCACATTGTACAATTTCCATTCAAAAGTCGCATGGGCCTTCGTATGGCACGAGTGCATCGCTGATCCAACGAAATTTCCTCTTGCTTATATCAGTACCTGGTGAAGCTAGACGAGCAGGTGGGGACAGTTGATATGTACTGCGATGGCTGCTCCGGTCAGAACAAAAATTCGATTCTGCCAACCATGATGATGTTTGCAATCGACCACTCTGCTCATTTGCAGCGCATTCGCCTCAACATCATGGTTCCTCACCATAGCCAGAATGAAAACGATTCCGTGCATTCATGCGTAGAAAGAGCCATGAAGCGATCCGGGGATCTCTTTGTACCGGCACAGCTGACACCTGTCATACGATGTTCTAGAAGAAAGGAGCTGAATGTCGTCGAAATTTCTACGGAAATGATATTGGATTGGCAGAAAATGTCTAAGGAAATTGGCGTTCTTCGTGTTCGCAAGAGCGAACAAGGTGCGTAAATTAAGTGGCCAGCAATGACTCAGGTTAGGTTAGAAGAGGAGAACGTCATAAGCTGTTTTTCAAAACATCTCATTTGGATTCCGAATTCGACGTCCTGGACCTGAACAGCAACAGACGTGCACCCCTACCACAACAGATGTCTTTGCCGCAGCCTTCGAGACAGGAGCCACCAGCGATGTCAGCGGCCAAGCACAACGACCTGATGTCTTTATGTGCCGGAAGATGTCCCGTGATTAGCCATCCGGACTATCAGGAATTTTATGCGCGTTACCCCAAACCCCATAAGTAATGTACTTTCTTATTTTTCTTCTTGTATAGACATCAATAGAACTGCTTGAATTAGGTCAAGATTAAAGACTATTCTTTTATACTAGATGATTTTATAGATACAAGCTCAACTCGTAAAATATAAATAGATATCTGTTTCCACCAAAATTATTGTTTTCTCTAATGAATATGGCTTAGTAGCCTATACTGATATGGTAATAACATATTCTGTCAGACTAATACGTGTGGTGTATCAGAAAACGTTTCTATTAGTTTTCTGTCGAACTGCAGTATAAGTGTCGTATAAGTGAAAATTTCGTTTCACATTTTACGTCGAACTGAAGTATAAGTTTAAGACCTTATAACTCGATCAAATCAATAGATATCAACCTAATAAGTCAATATGTGAAACCAGTGGGTGTGATTTCATAGGTACTCAAGTTTCAAGCGCTTCGAATGGACAGATTCTGTAAAAATGGATTTATAATAAAGTAAAAAACTTTAATCGTCGATTTCTCAAAACCTCAAAAATTCAGATACGACGGTTCGACGGAATGCCGGCGGCATGTTACATAAAATATGAAATCAGTAATTCCACGATGATAAATAATTATTAGTCTAGGATATTCATTAATATTGTAAATGTACAGACCTACATACAGCCATTATGTACAGGAAATATTACCCAATTTATCATTCCATTGCACGCCTAACAACAACCATGGTCTCCATAAGATCTAACTTATCACTCAAATTATAGCAGACTCTACAACAAGTGAGCTGCTTTGAAAATCCAAAATTGGCATGTTATTTGATTTTCGTAGTTATCTTGATGTGTCCAAAATGAGTAAATTGAAGAAGAATTTGCCAAATCATGGTGACAATGAAAGTTGAGACAAACTGAAACTTTTAGAAGCCCTAACCACTAACCAGTGTTGGATTTCAGCTCGAAAGCAAAATATCACATTTCCAGTTTCCCAGTTTTTCCTGCATTTCCCGGTTAGTAGACACCCTGGAATTCTTTAACGCACCGGCACGATTTAGCGTGAAGCGTGAGTGCAAGCTGTCGACAGGACCTTGCACGAACTGAGATCTCATTCTGGATCTCTCTAATGCCTTTGCTGCCACTATTCCACGTAGCATTTTTATACCTCTTGATTTAATCTTTAATGCCATCATGGAATGCAGGGCTGTCTGTTTGAAGAAAGATTCAACGTTTAGTAAAAATGCACAATGATGTTGAAAAGACAGCGATCGATTCCGCAGAATTTCTTGATAATGCTGATAATTCACCGAAAGTACAAAAATTGATAATCAGTTTGGGTAGAGGCAGTGTTGGGCTCATCTACTAAGGAAAAAATTCTAGGGTAAGAAGACACATTTTTCAGCGTAATTTCGGAATGAAGACGATTCAGTACGGGGGAACCTGCTCGTCACACTCAGCACTGCCCTAATCTGTCTCATTTCTTATTTGGTGATTTGGGTGAAACCGTATGATTCTGTGGCCAATTTACAGAAAATTGGTTATTTTGCGCCATTATGTAACGAAAACTTCCACGTCCGATTCTCTCTCCCCCACTCAGTCGCACAGTTCTTACCTTGTTGTAGGTCTCAGTTGAATCGAATCGTTTCCTTCTGAATCCGCGTCATGTACAGGACATCTGTGTCCGTAATACTTTCTCCAAACTGGCGTATTCATGTTGCTCAACTCCCGCACGTCCTCACATAGCTCTTGACTTCTTCAGCGCATTGCAAGACTCGGATGTGTCACGTAATTCAAAATCACGCGGTAATTGCAGAGGAGTTTAAGGCCAAAGAATGGACAGTCCTACCATTCTTCAGATCTCCAACGCAAAGTAATAGTAAGACCATTGACAGTACCAATCTCTTCACGAATAGCAAATACATCAAGCAATGCCTGAGTTGGGTGCTCTCACAGTACCATCACCCGCGTTGATGACCGGCGATGGAATTGTCTGATGCCTCCTGAAAATGAAGATTTGGATGTTTTGTAGCGACGTGGTGCATGGG
>CAJQUW010012461.1:0-222278 GCA_907163375.1 Prostheceraeus crozeri | reverse complement strand
ATTTTTCAAAAAATTGACCTGGCAGCTTATTCGGATTCAAAGTTTTGAAATTGTTTTTTGCATCTTAGAAATTCCTACGGAAGGATTCAATACAACAGTTACGGTGAATGAATGGCAGACTCATTACTGTAATAGAAGTTTTCATTATTTTATCATCATTTAATGCAATAGGTCTATTCGAGCATTTAGAGTTAGTTCAAATATTTTGGGCAAGTTGTATCCGTACACTTGCCCACAGCGGTCAAAGAGAACTGTACAACAGCAAAAACATTTTCAACTTTCTACATGTATTTTCCAAACTTCTGTCATTTTAAAAAATCAGTGATTGACACAATAGTTTTATCGCTCCAGTTGAGCATTTACTAACACGATTATTTGAATAGGAAAACATCAAATGCCATATTAAATTTCTTTATTTAAATCTAAAAGCAACAAATGAGGTCAGGGGCTGCAAACTGACCACGTCACTTAGAAATTGCAAGCCCAAGCAGTAGAAAAGCATTTGTACATAAGCAATGGCAGAGACATTTAGATAAAAATGTTTATTTTTGCATGACCTTCTAAGTAAATCATGAAATTTTGTGGAGAACCTGCTTCACAGGTCACCTGACTTATATGTTGCGGTAAAAATACCCAGATTTTATTTGTTAACCATTCGACGTTCAAGACACATTTCAACACGAACACAATCAACATGCGCGATGCAGGGTATCTAAAATTAAATGCGAAGAAGTTAAGATGATATTCACTACAATATTTTGCGTTAGTAAGAATCGACATGGCGGTTGAATGGCTTGCTAGTCAAATTAGTGAGCACATTGATTACCTTTCTATGTTGAAGTAGCCATGTGAATGTACGTGTGTGGCTCAGATTCTGCCTTCAATTCATAGGCACACTGCATCATTAATGACTGAATAACTTGACATGTAACAATCCATCTGATGCATGATACAAAACATAAAACAAAACGTCCATAATCGTGCTGTTTCTCCTATTAACCTTGACATTTCGTCTTTCTGATTAATATATACTTTCAAGAGGACTGTAAGCTAGAACTCAGCGGAGATTTTTACCACTATGTTTCGTGATGCGTTTGGGACATCGAGAAGCAACGCCTATGCTTATTGATCCCCTGCTTTCTTATAAATTAAAATCGTGCATTTCCAATTTGAAATTTCAGTCATTGATTTTTCCAATTGCTAGTGATAACGTCATTCATCTTCACTTGACTATAAATTACAGGGACGTAATCAGAGTGCGAATTTCTCTAAA
The DNA here is from genome assembly GCA_907163375.1 of Prostheceraeus crozeri. NCBI lineage: Eukaryota > Metazoa > Platyhelminthes > Polycladida > Euryleptidae > Prostheceraeus > Prostheceraeus crozeri. Next base: position 221,005 of record CAJQUW010012461.1, on the reverse strand, counting down.
TAGTCAAGCCATTAAGCCATCATTTTGATTCATATAAACATAAAATATTGTCATGAAACTCATGGAAGCTTTTCACCACTAATTTTGAGATACCCGAACGCTTAGGTGAGCAAATACATCAGTAGAAACGTTTTCTTTGATCTTCTTGTCGCACATATATGAGGAATCCAACAACAGCACAAACTGCAAGTCCGACGATAGCAATGAAGATAACAATCATTATTTTAAGGCCACTCATTTTTCCACTCGTGTAACCACTGTTGGGGTCATCCACGTGTTCTGCAAAAGAAGAAAGTTCATTAATTTCTCCATAAACCAATTTAGAAACATTGCCAAAAGCTATCGAGGCACTGAAGATATTTTCGTTGAAGGAATATTTAATGCTGAATAATCTGATTTTCTTGTTAATTGAGAATGTCCAAGTGCTACCTACGGCGAAATGAACTCGGACTTACCTCGATCCGCATGGACACCATCTGCACGTGGCTCCACTTTCGAAAGGTCAACCGCAAGTTCTTCAGCCTAAAAGCAAATCAACAACGTTCTTGTGATGAAAAACTGAAAGGATTATTTCAACCATACTGAATATGCATAAAAAGTGATATCATGGCCATATCAATTAATCACACTACATTGGACAAATAATCTAAGAAGGCGTGATCTCACTAATATCCAAGTGTCACTTCATCAGTCTTCTCTATTTGATCATATGTATTATTTCTCCTTTAAAACCTAGGCAATCCTAGAAGAGTCTTCTCATGTTTCAAAACATTCATTTAGATGGTTTCTACAAGCATAGCATTCCCTCAAACGCTTATGAATAGCTGAGTTTTCGTACAGAAGTTCATCATTTATAAATGAAATTGTCTTCTTCGCAGGGAAACTTAGCATCACCATCAACCAGATAAGCAAAACAAGAACGAGGTCAAATCCATTTTAGATGACTGCTTTCGAGTAGAAAAAAGCTCACTATAATCGCTCCTCCCGCCGGTCTAATTAACATAATCCGGTCCGGGTTTTTCAATGCGAACTTGGACATCCAAAATCACACGAAAGCTTTTAGAGGCACAAACGAACCCTAGTCTTTAAATAATAGCGAATTGAATTGTTTATATTCAAGAATTTTTATGATTTTTGTTACATTTTTGTCTATCTGTTTGATGCTTTGTGCACCAGAATTGTGGATTTCATGTGATAATTTTTGCATTGGAGGTTTTAGAATATATTTCTAGAACTTTATATATAGTATAGAACATAATTGGAATTATTTTTGACCACTAAATTGTACTTTATCAATTTCATCCATTGAGTATACAAGTGCATTTTTTCAAAGGTACATCAAACATAGTTAAATCTGCTTTAAGCTTTAACGTCACTACTATCCCATGCTGGGGTTTGAACGGTGCTGACTTAGTCAGACTTTTCTGGAACGTTGTGGCACTTTTAGTCCATTCCTGTCGACTTCCAATAACACTGTCAGAGCTCTATCTCTTTATTTGTTTTTTTTAGTTTGTCATGGCATTTTTTTTTTTTTTTTTTTTATTTTTGTTTTTATCTTTTTTTTTTTTTGTGTTTATTTTTTGTTTTTTTTTGTTTTATTTTTTTTTTTTTTTGTGTATTTTGTTTTGTGTTCGGCTTTTGGTTGTCGGTTTTTTTTTGGTTTTTTGTTTTTTTCTCTTTATTTTTTGTATTTCTTTGATCTTTTTTTTTTTTTTTTTTAGATTGTATATTTTTTGTTTTTTTTCTTTTTTTATTATCTTTTTATTTTGTCTTTTTTGTTGTTTTGGCGGTTTTTATTTTTTTATTGTTCTTTTTTGTTTTTTTTTTTTTTTGACTTTTTTTTTTTTTATTTTTTTTTCTTTTTTTTTATTTTTTTTGTTTTTTTATTTTTTTTTTTTTTTTGTTGTTTTTTGTTTTTCTTTTCTTTTTGTTTTGTTTTTTGTTTTTTTTTACTTATTTTTTTAGAATTTTTTTTGTTTGTTTTTTTGTTTATTTGGTGGTTTTTTTTTTTTTTTTTTTTTTGTTTTTTTTTTTTTAGTTTTTGCTGTTTTTTTTTTTTATTTAGTTTGGTGTAGTCTAATTTGGTTTGGTTATTTTTTTTTTTCTTTTTTTTTTTCATTTGTGTTTTTTTTGCTTCGCCTGCGTTATATTTTTTTTTGTTTTTTTTTTTTTTTTTTTTTTGTTTTTTTTTGTTTTTGTTTTTTTTTTTTTTTTGTTTTTTTTTGTTTTTCTGATTTTATTTTTTATTTGTTTTGTGTGGTTTTTTTTTTTTTCTGTTTTTTATTTTTGGTTTTGCTTTTTTCCCATTTTTTTTTTTTGTTTTATTTTTTTTGGGATTTTGGGGTCTTTTTGCTTATGTTTTTTTTTTTTTTTTTTATTTTTTCGTTGTTTTTTTTTTTTTTTTTTTTTTTTTTTTTTTTTTTATTTTTTTATTTTGTTTTTTATGTTCTTCTATTTTTAGGCTTTTTTGTTTGGTTTTAATTTTGGGTTTGTTTTTGGTTTATCTTTTTTTTGTTTTTTTTGTTTTAATTTTTTTTTTTTTGTGGTTTTTTTGTTGCTTTTTTATTTTCTATTTCTTTTCGTTTTCATTTTTTTTTTTGTTTTTTTTTTTTTTTTTTTTTTTTTTTTTATGTTTTTTTATTCTTTTTTTTTTTTTTAGCTTTTTCTTTTTTTTTTTTTTTTTGTTCTTTTTTTTTTATTTTTGTTTTATTTTTGAAGTTTTTTTTTTTTCTATATTTTTTTTTTGTGTTTTTTTTTTTTTTTTTTTTTTTTCTTTTTTGTGTTTTTTTTTTTTTTGTGTTTTTTTGTTTTTGGCTTTGTTGTTTTTTTTTTTTTTTATTTTGGTTTGTTTTGCTTGTTTGATTTTTTTTTTTTTATTTTTTTTGTTACTTTTTTTTGTTTTTTTTTTTTTATTTCTTTTTTTTTTTTTTGTTTTATTCGTTTGTTTGTTTTTTTTTTTTTTTTTTTGTTTTTTTTTTATTTTTTTTTTTTTTTATCTTATTTTTTTTTTTTTGATGTTTTTTTTTTGTTTTCTTGATTATTATTTTGTTTTTTTATTTGCTTTTTTTTTCTTCTTTTTTATATTTTTTTTTTTTTTTAATATTTTTATCTGGAATAAAAAAACAAAAGATCGCTAGGCCAAGTACTTAACTATTGTGCCACGCAGACCACATAATTGTAAAATCCCTCAAGCTGTTCAATTAAAGTTCTGAAATATGCAATTCTGCATACGTAATCGCGAAGTTAATTTTCAAAACTAGCATTAGAAATGTGCTACTTTGTAACGTGATGCTTCTTCGTGTACATTATATAGAAGATTTTCAGATTCAGTTATCAGTAGCGAGAAATATGAATCACATATGTTCAATTTACTGAGAAAAATTTGCTTGAGAACATATTCAAGCAATTGTTATGCAGGAAACAAGTTATGCGAAATGTTATGACAATACATTTCATGGGCTACTGAGCCTTAATTTGATTTGAAACAATACAACAATTGAAATGCTCGAAATTGTATACGTAGCTCCGTTTGCGTATTTCCAACACTACCGCAGTTGACAATGACGAACACTGTCCGTCATTTCTTTCATTGTCCTATCTGTCCAGTTTCCTCAACAACAGTAGCATCATGCTCGTTATTGTCAGTTAGAGGCATGCAGAGATAAAAGCGAATTATCTCATGAAGAGCACTGGTCTTCATCGGGGCGCAACAGGTTTAGCTGCACTGAAATTCAGGTGCTTGATCAATGAACCAATATTGAGAATGCAGAAATTATAAGAAATTACAGTAAAGTGATCAGAAATATCGTCTAAAATCACAGGTGCATGTAACATATTTTTGAATGCTTTTGTGAAACCACTACATTCACTACTTATAAGTGACTATAGCATGAGCATATAATGCACACATTTTATCAATTCATACCACAACTGCACACGTAAGTCACACGCATGTAGCAGTATGAAAAAATAATTGAGAAAAATTTTGGTAAATGTATTTTTTGAGAATCGACTATGGCCGCTTACTGAAGTAAACTCAATAGATATGCCAACCAGACTAGCCAACTCAATAGAAGTCACAAAAGGAAAAATTGGCACGATCTGCCGTTGGATTGTGGAGTAAAAATCCGAAAGAGGGAGCTGTCGCCCTGCCCCCGTCGAGCGCAGATAACCATTTAAACACTAGGTTCTGAGGGGCATCGAAAACCCGGGTGGAGGACCGATTCTCACTACCTCCACCACTGAGGGGAACCAGGAATGTTGCCGTGATGTCACTGAAGACAAGGGGCACTGTGGTTGGGTGGAGAATCGAATTTTGCTATGAATCTTAGCTGATTTTGAAGTCCCTTCATTTTCATGTCGCAACAGCGGTTCTCAAATTGAGGCGCATGAACCTGTTCTAAGGCGGTTCGCGACAATTGCCCAACCAGCCAGCTTACCACAGAAGCATTATTTTGTCATACTTTGCCTATAGGGGCGTCTTTCCCCGAACATCTTCCTTATAGTATGTCTTAGCGGTGTAGTTGAGAATAGGTTGACACTGCCTTGGAGCTTTGTGGCAGCTCTTACGATGCCTTCCCCAATCTCTCTGCGAAAGCGCTTCGAATAGCGTTGCCTTTCGCGATCAGCTACCTCTGCAAAGAGGGCTTGACGTGATCCCAGACACGAGGGTCGCCTCTCCAAAAACAGCTCGGAGGATCAAATACTCATGTCAAAAAAACAGGGGCATCCGTCTTACTGTTTCAAATGATTGAATGAGTGATATAGGGCAATATCTCGCTGATGCCTGTTCTCAATTTTATTTCTATTCAATTGATACAGGATATTCTTCGGATCATTGACATGTGCTTTGCTCTATAGAATTATCAATATAAAACTGAAAAAAATACAATGTGTTCGATGCAATCGTAGAATTCCGATTCAAATAATTTTCCCGAAAATCTGGGTGCAAGTCGTGGGCGGGGCTGGGGGGTGTCGTGAGAACTTCTAATAGGAATTTGGAAAAATTCATCTTCCTCTCAGAGTCCTTAAGTTCAACAGAAACTTCTATTCTCATTTAAAACTGTGCTCCATTTACCCTAGAGATAATAATAACTTCTGATCCATAAATCGTGATGTTTCACATCATCATCAACTTACTGTTCGGTCGACGTCCAGTTCATAAACTTTCATTGAAACAACATCATGATTATCTGAAAGAGAAACCGGGGAGCATCATCATCATGTAAGTTTCCGTTAATGAAAAGGCATATTTCGACTACTCACCAGCTAAATCGCCTGTCGCTGCCGTCAGACCGAAATGATATCCTGTTGGGAGATGAACACCGTCCACCGCGAAGCACTCTTCCCAAACGCCTTTTCCTTCAACATCGGTGGACACCTGCAAGACAACAATTGCCTCAGTAAGCACGACAGCCTTCATCTCAAATCCTGACACTTCCGGATTCCATTCTGGGAAGACTCAAAACGTTCTCACGCTCATGACAATATGCGAGTCCGGAACTCGAGAGCTTTCCGATGTCGTGGACGGACAAAAGTTGAAGAGAGTGAAAAGAATTGCTATTTTCAAGTCAAATTTACAATTGGAGTCGTAAGGATGACAAGAGAGCTCCTTGAAAACAATGTACGAAGAAATTCAATTACACGAACCAACTTATAATCAATAATCAGAGTTGATAGAAATGTCATTGCTTTGAATCAAAGAAAACAGAATTCAAATTTAAATATGAAATTAGATTCAATATAAGAGCAATTTTATGCAGCTCATGGAGCAGCAATACAATTTCCATCGAAGCCTTTAGTGAAACTTCTATGTGACCCTTACAAATGACCCGATCAGAGAGACGGTGGCCCACATAAATGTAGCTTTCAAATAGTCAATAGATCATTGCATTGTCTTTTCAAAAAATGATGACAATTTATCACTTTCTATCAAAAGATTAAAATCGAATGTTCCTGGTGTTGATGATTTTCACAATCAAACAATTTTTCTCAACAATGAATGGAATGAGATGAAAGTCTCGCGGCTGGTAGGATTCGAACCAACGACCCCAGGATATCAAGATATGTCGCTCTGACCATCTGAGCTACGGCCGCATGCATGCAACCGATGTGAATCGAGGTTGCATAATTCTTGCAAAAATTGTAGATAGAAATGGGTGGTGGTTCACGCCATCGACAGGTGGATGATATTCGCTTAAGAGACATAAAGACATAAATCAACTCAATAATTCATAGACATCAAGCTATGATGTCGTTGAGTTTATCAGGGATTACGATGTCTTCTGACTCTGGACATAGACATTGATGATACGACCTGTCGATGGAATGACTCATCTATGAAATCTACGTGTGATGAAGTGAACCACAATCAGATAATGATACTCGTAATAACATAAAGCAAAGACTGTGTAAGCCAACTAGCAATTAAACTGAACTTTAGCATTCAATATACAAAAACTGCTGTAATAGGAATCTGGATTATCCCTTCCCTACTCAAAGCACAGAGCCATGCTAGAGATCCTTCAAAGACTCGCAACCCTGGACCTTCTGCACTTTGCGCACCGCCGGCCATTTACCAACTGAGCCATCCCACCACCTAAAGTTTTGCCTTTACGAACTGATAGTTGGATTAGTGATTAATATGTAATGGCTTGATGCGGGAGGCGCATAATGAATACAAGGAAAACGTCACAAATCTCTCCCGAAAGATATCTAATGCCAAATCGAATACACACAAAGGTTTAAGTAAAATATAATAAAGGTAAAATCGGCATACGTTTCGCTTCCAGACGCTTGGTCACTGCCTTACTAAATGATTCTAACAGTAGGTGCAACAACACCCTCGTGACGCCTGTTCAATTCTGGCTTACGAAAATCGATCAAAAGAGATTCCATCAATCTCTTGTCTCAATCGGATCATGCACACACTTTAAGAAATTGATATTGAAGCTATCTATGTTGGTACACGGGTTGCAAAATTTTATATGATCACTCAAGGCGCTATGACAATCATGTTGGATGATGCTATTTTTATGTTCGTTATACCGCAAACGGAACGGCCGAGCAGTTTTTCCTATATACAGGGTGGTTGGATAGTCGCTCCTTATTTATAGAAGCCTTAAAAACAAAGAAATATATGTACTAAGAAATCAAAGCAAATTTTATATTATTCCATCAATCATGCCATTTTCTTCTTCAAAAAATTACAATTAAATGTGTGCACCATCTTTATGAATACACTGTCTAAGTCTTATCGATACCTGTTCCGTTGCTGATCTTAAGAATTCAGGAGGAACATTTTCAATGACTTCACGGATCCTGTTCTCTAGCTTGTCAATGGTCCTCGGTGAAGTTTCGTAGACTTCCTCTTTGGCCCATCCCCACAAAAAGAAATCACATGGCGTGAAATCCGGACTTCGCGCTGGCCAATCTGTTGGTCCACGTCGACCCATCCAACGCCCTGGGAAGTGGTCGTCGAGCCAAGCTCTCACTGTTAGTGCATAATGTGGAGGAGCACCGTCTTGCATAAAAATCAATTCGTTGGCTTCTTCCCATTCAGTAATTGTTGGCCAAACGAAATTCTCCAACATATGCAAGTATCGCTGACTATTCATTGTATCACGAATGATGTATGGCCCAAGAATCCTTGTTGAAGACAAGCCGCACCAAACAGTTACTGTCGGCCTGTTCTGACATCTTTCCGTAATTTCCTTTGGATCACTCTCACACCAATAGTGACAATTTGTACCTGTTGACAAAGCCACCGACACGAAACACGGCTTCATCTGTCCAGAGAATCTTCGAACTCAGCTCAGGGCAATCTTCAAACCATGCCAGCATCGTTTCACAGAACTCCACCCGTCTGTCACAGTCTTCCGGAAACAGTTGCTGGACATAATGAGGCTTCCACGGGCGGTATCGTAAATCCTCATGAAGAACATTCAGGATAGTGTGACGGCATATCCCACTTTCACGGGCAGCTTGCCTTGTTGACTTGGAAGGGCTCCTGTAAAATCTCCCTCACCAGTTCCACATCCGCGTCTGACTTTGTCGAAGGTCTTCCAGATCTGGCGGAATCAAGAACGCTGCCAGTTGTCATCAGTTTGCGGTAGCAGTTCTTAATTGTCTTAGGGTCAAGATTTGAATATCTTCCATGTTGGGATCTCCACCATCGTTGAACTTGTACAATAGACTGCCAAACCGCGTATCTAGCGGCAATTATTGCTCTGTCTTCAATGTTTTAAGTAGGCGACATTTCGTAAGTAAAATCAACAATGTTGTGATCAAATTGCATGTAGTGAATTAATATAACGGATAACTTTCGCGGACAGAGGGGTGATCATTACTCATATTCTAATTGACTGAACAGTTTCATGATTTGTCATAAGAAATGGCAGGTCTCATGCAATCTTAAAATATGAAGTTTCAATCAAACGACCATATACTTCCGAAAATATAGCTAAGTAGAATCAGGGAGCGACTTTGCAACCACCCTGTATTTAGAATTACAAAATTTACACTCAAATTCATAAACAACGCATGATTCATCACAATTATACTTATCAGGAAGTATTGCGCAGATTTCACAATTGCTATGTTTTTACACGGACTCTTTCTTTTCAAAGCCTGGCGCAGTGTCTTATTTCCGGTAGTTACAAAGTTGATTTCTAATTTGTATTTAAGAATGTTGTAATTAATTTTTCTTATTAAACTATCGCTGACAAAAGGCAACTTCAGTGTTACTTTGGTGATTAAGTCTGGTACACGGTGTGCCACGAGCGGGTCAAATTACATTGAAAATTGTTGAATTGTCAGAATGAAGTTTCGGTTTTATGTCCACCATTTTGAATTCTCGTCACTTTTCTTGAAAAACGGCTGACTGTATGAATTTTTGCAATTATATTTGAAAAGAGCAAGTCACATTACACAGGTAACTGTCTACGAAGCAGATGGGCATTATTTTAATCGAATACCTGAACACAGTTTCGGCTTTCTGTCAGACATTTCGAATTTTCGTCAAATTCTCGAAAAAGGCCTATCGCATGATTTTTAAATTATGACCTTCGAAAGTTTCATGCAAAAATACATTAGAAACCGTCGAGAAATAACCCATATTCACATTAATTTTCCCTTTGGAGAAATGAGCTATAATGTCAAGAAGATGATCTGAATTTCTAAGTACTGACAAATTCCTTGATTAGAATGTTTAGTCACTATAAGTAATCAAATATTTCGGATAACTATTTCAAGGTTTCGCCTCGTTAGTGTCCGATCGAGACGAGAATCTGACGTAATTCTGCCTTCACTCTACAGGGATGATGTAAGACATTGAACTGCTACTGAAGTCAGATGAAATTAGATTTTCCATTCTAGAAAAGTCATTTTCATACTATTGTCAATCGAAAGAAACAGGGTGCATGAAACAGAAAAAAGGCTAGCCTAACCACATCCTCAAAGGTGCAAACAAAAAATGAGAAAAGGATCTGTTTGATGGTTTGACAATATGTCTCTGCCGGACCTCATCACTGCTAATTGCTAAGTTCACATCATTGAGAGTATGTGTTAGACGTCATGATTACTTGAAGCAAAGTCAGCTTCATTGCAATTTTGTCTCAAGTTACACTGCGACATGCAATACTGAAGCAAAATTATGAATATCATTACTGAAACATAGCTTGAATGGCCTTACTGTCATTAAAGAATGCAAAAGAATTTGAAAGGAACGCGAAAAGTTTTTGCATATTTTGCTACAGTGACTATTCAAACAAATTCGCAATTTTTAAATTTCAATTTTCATTTTATGACCCGATATTTAGGATCGGCCACTGAAAGAATAATAGGAAAAGACATCCCGTGTTAATTTTTAAATGTCCTTTAATGTTTTATGGAAATAGTTCAAATCTTTTTACTGAAGTTCCCATTATCCATGTTACTCCGCTGTCTCTATGTCATTCAACGAAATTGCAAGGTAAACAGTACAGATATTGGTGTTTATAAAGTCACTACCCGATTTCATTTCATTTTTACCACGAAACCGAATATCGAATAGCTAAGTTTGCTAGTCACGTATTATGATGGAGACCCAAAATTTTATGGACAACAGTAATTATTAGACATTTCGTTATTTTTCATGACTTCTGAAGCGTAAATAGTAGTGGTATATATTCCCATCTCTATGTTATGAAATTTGTTTATCTAATTCATAACCAACTGTAAAAAACAAATGCTTGAAACTTCATTTATTACATAGACTAATCATAAGTCATAAGATAAAAATAATCTATAGGTACTGCTCAAAATGACCTCCTTCTTCACGTAGACACAGCTGAAGACGTCGTTCAAAATTTTGAAAGGATGAAGACAAGTTGTCCCGAGAGATCGCTGCAACTTCTTCTTCGATGAAGGGTCGAAGTTGTCTCAAAGAGTTAGGTCTCCTGCCGTACACACGATCTTTGAGGAAGCCCTCCTCGAGACTTCGAGGACCTCAAAGGAATGGGCCATCCCTACCGATCCATCTTCCGGGAAAATTCTTGCTCAAAAGAGCACGAACTTCTAGGGACCAATGCGGAGGGGCGCCGTCTTGCTGGAAAATCGTAGTTGAAAACTTTCTTCGCCTCTTTAGTTGAGGAATGAAATAGTCTTGAAGCATCGCTTTGTATGTTTTTGAAGTGACTGTCGATTCAAAGAAGTAAGGACCTATGATTTCATCGCAGAACATTGCACACCACACTGTGATTCCTGGAGACTTTATGGGAACTTCTAAATTGCATGAGGATTCTGTGTTCCCCATACCACACAATTATGTTTATTCACTCGTCCAGACATATGAAATGTTGCCTCGTCGGAAAAGCAAAGTCTGGTTATAAAGTTATGATCAGTAGCAATGCGATGTTGAAATTCATTACACATAGTCACTCGCGCCGATTTGTCGTCAGCGAAGAGCTGGTGACAGAAAGGAATTTTGAAGGGTTTCATTTCCATCTGTTCTCGCAGAGTTTTCCGTAAGGTGCTGACAGGAGTTTGTGTTATGGCGGCGGCTTGTCGAAGTGATGTGGAAGGATTTTCATCGAAAAGATTGCTGATTTCTTCGACCTTCTCTTCTTCAGTGAAAGGTCTGCCGGAACGAGGAGCGTCCAAAACTGAACCAGTTTCCAGAACCTTAGTGAAAATGGATCGCATGCTTTTGTGAGTAGGAATGTTCATTACCCCTTCTTTCTTCAAATGGCGTTCAACTGACGTAACGGACTCTAGTTTTGCCATCAGTATCACAATTCTGATGCGCTCTTCAACTGTCAACATAATGCAAGCAAGAAACTGGACAATATGCCTAACAGACTCGTAGTGTTACAGTTTTCGACAGATACCGCGATCAATTGAAGGTAGTCAATAGAAGCAGTAATTCAAATATCAGATATCTATGATTTTAAATGTTGATCGATTGTGTTCTACACTAGTTGTATGAAATTGTTCATTCATTCATTCAGCACAAAACAATTGGAGTAAAACTGATAATCCTTTAACTCATTACATTTACTTTTGACGCTTCAAAACTCATAAATAATAATGAAATTTCATAACATAGAGATGGGAATATATACCATTACTATTTACGCTTCAGAAGTCATGAAAAATAACAAAATGTCTAATAATTACTGTTGTCCATAAAACTCGAGGTCTCCATCATAATACGTGACTAGCAAACTTAGCTATTCGATATTCGGTTTCGTGGTAAAGATGAAATGACATCGGGTAGCGACTTTATAAACACCCTGTACACGTACATATGGCATGTTCAGGGAAATACGCAGATTTGGTGGCCAAATGCATGAAACAGTTATATGCTCACGTATCGAAATTGTCGAAAATTATATAGAACGATTTAAATTCCCGCGATCACTCTATTCAATCACAATCAAATGTCTTCACTATAAGCATTTGGCTCATCCTTCCACTAAATGAATCGGTTCACATCATCAGTTTACCAACTCGCTCATTCGCTGTGGGTTATTGAGTTTTGTGTAAAAATAAGCCAACTGAGGGTGCGACAATGACTCAACTTGATTGGAATGAACTTGCCATCATGTAGCTATCTAACCAAGTAATTAATTCGTAGTAAAAGCTTTCCTGATGAAAACATGCTTCATCGTTTTTAATAAGCAACGGCTTGGAAAAATAGTAATGCATTTTTCCGTCAATAGCTATGTTTCGTCATCCTTTAGCAGCTCGGCAGTAGGAGTGAGTTTCTGCCGGGAACGAAGCCGAAAACGAGACGACCACGGAATGGTGAGTCTTTCTGCCTACTACTAATCTGCGCGTCTATCGAGTTCCACTAGGTTCTCCTTCTTGTATGACGTTGATTCATATCAACCGAAGTCGACCTTGAAGTTTTGTTCACTCTTGCAATCCTGGCTTGCTCAAAACTAATGTTCCATCTTGAGTTGAAGTTCATCTTGAGATTAATTCAAATTCTAGAAGTTAGAATTGCAGGCACTCATTCTATGTTCCTGATCCCTCAACAGACGGGATAACATATTGGATTAGCAATCATTACAGCTTTATTTGGAACAATGACTGCACGAAGGAATTGAATGAATTGTGTGAATAAGAAGACATGATCTGTCTCGACTGATGGACTTTTCCTTTTTCAGTTTTTGGAATTAATTAAATGGCTACACAAAAGTCTGCCACATAAATCAAGAATACTCTTATTGTAACTTTGGAGATGAACACATTCATAGAAATTCTCATATCGTCTACACTTGCAGTTTGTTTCCAGTTCGTGAGCTAAGCATTTAATTCGCAGATAATTGGCAAATACACCAATGGAAAGGAACATAGGAACATCTGCGAAATGGGAGCTTCATACTTAATGAAGACAGATTATCTCAGAACAGAAACAGAAGGTGAGGAAGAACTTTAATAAAAGAAAGCATGAGAAGTTTTTGGTACATCGCTTTCATCCCTATCACATGTTTACTGATAGATTTCCTTAGAATAAGTGGCAAATTGAGTTTTTAGATTCTGTTGCTGAATAGCTGCTCATGTTCACTATTTATGTGTTATTATGTGGAAGAATCCAATTTCTCTGATCAACCAAGGACATCCATTGAGTATGATATTATCTCATTTATCCTACTTCCATGCGAGATGTGTGATACGACTAAATATATGAAACAAAAAAAAACTCACCAAGAAATGCTTGAGAGAAAGTAATTACACATATACCAACACACAAAACACTCATCTCAATGATTTGAAAGACACTTAAAACTCAATAGAATGGAAACATAATTATATTTGCATTTACCTTGATCATAATAATAAAAATAAATTCTTTATTTTAAGAGGATATTATTTGTAGCATAGCTAATTTGGAATGGTCCTCTAGACAACAGCATAAAAGTAAGCGAAATTAACGCAAGTAAGGAGAGAAAAGTCAGATCAACATTCAAAAATTCGCAAAGAAATGGTCGAAGTATCGTCTTTTGAAACTTCGGATCGCGTCACAATCTTTGATACTTCGATTGCAGAGGTTGAAAAGCTTCGGGGCTTTACATCGGAAAGTGTTCTTTCATAGTTTTGTTTTGGCGCATAGTTCTCCGGCAGATATCGCTCGTGTAACTTGACTTTGAGTAGTCCGCTTTGTGAACATTTCTTGCAGATATACTGAGGCCAGACACTGGTGTGCCTTTGTACACCAGTGTGACTTGCTTGAAATTCACCCTTTATCGAATAGGCATCACTTTCAATTCCCTGTAGAGTGCCTTTCTACTTGCTCTTTTTGGACAATCGCACATAACGCGTACAGCAAGATTTTGTAGCCTCTCAATTCGCTGCAGTGTGCTACCTGAGTCCCATACTGCCCAACAGTAGTCAGCGCAAGATTGAATGTAGGAAGAGTGGAAAATTTTTCTGACGCTTGTCGGTAGAATTGTCTTAATCCTTCTCAATAACGCTATGTAAACACTCAATCTTCTGCAGACATGGTTAATTTGCTGACTCAAAAGTCAAATCATGATCGACTATAACACCCAGAAGTTTGCCAAACTTGACAATCTCTAGATCAGCATCACCTTCCGCTGCATTTAACCTAATTGACATCAAGCTCAGTGGAAGCTATTTCCAGAAAATGTAGGTACAATATGTATATAATAAAGGACTGATTTGAGGATTTCCATGCTAATCCATGGATATCTTGGACTTTACTTGTTGGCGCTGGCATGGAAATCTAAATAGTAGTAATATTGCTACTATTTAGATTTCCATGGCGCTGGCTACATATTAATAAATGACTGATTTTTGGATCTCCATGCTATTCAGAATGTCTTCGGACGCTCACGCGTCCTCGGACATTCTGAGCATGGAAATCCTCAAATCAGTCCTTTATTATATACGTAAAGTCCAAGATATCCATGATCCATAGTAATTTAAAAATTACTGTAAGCTTTTAATTTTTATTTCGGATCAGCACAATGATGGAAGAATTAGCTGGCTTAACATATGACGATGTTGTGGACGTTTTTGGTGAGGAATGGGATGGTAATGAAAATCCAGTTAATAAGGTCCTTGAAGAAGATCAAGCAAGTGGACGTTTTAGATGTACATCCAGAGAAGATCTGGAAGAAGATTTAGAGAATAGAATTCCGAAAAATACAAAAGATAAAGCTAAATGGGCTATGAACACATATCAAAAATGGCTGTTTGAGTGGAGGCTAAGAATCGATGACACTCCAAAGGTTTTGAAGCCAATTGGAGAATTTACTCCGAACGATTTAGATCACACGTTGCAGTATTTCTTTTGTGATGGTAGGAAAGTCAATGGCGAAAGATATCCACCACAGGCACTCAAAGAAATTGCTGCTTCAATACAGCATTATTTCAACAACATGTTGAAATGGAATATGTCTATATTCTTGGACAAGGAATTTAAAATCTCTAGAGAAGCCCTCGATTCTCAGATGAAGAAGAACGCAGCATTGGGGTTGGCTAAAGCTAGAAAAAGAGCAGCGGTCATTGAATATGAAGAAGAGGAGGAATTATGGAAGAAAGGAAAATTTGGTAGATCTAATCCGGAGCAGCTTCTCCATGCTCTTTTACATTACTTGGGTCTTCATCTTAGCCTCCGAGCATGTCAGGAGCATCGTGATCTTATTTATGGTGATCAATCACAAATTCAATTGATTACAGATTACACGGGAGAATACTTACTCCACACAGAGAGAATTTCCAAGAACCATACATTTGGCCTAAAACACTCGAGAATGGAGCCAAAACAAACGAGAATTTATTCGCTGCCAGAAGATCCTGGAAAATGTGTCGTTTGTTTCTCTTTACGAAGATTATGTCTCACATCGTCCAGAGGCTCAGAACTTGCGAGGTCATAATGCATTTTATTTATCGTGTAAGCGCAACCCTAAAGGCCCAGTTTGGTATAATGCAATGCCATTGGGAGTCCATTCCATTCAAAAAGTCACAAAACAGTTGTTTAGCATGAGTGATCCCAAGAAATATATAACCAACTCTAGCCTGCGGAGGACTGTTACTAACAGGTTAATTTCATCTGGAATTAACAAAGTTATTCAAAAGAAAACTGGTCGTGTGAGTGAAGCCGCAAACGCCGCTTACATCGAGGCCAGCTCACATGAGAAACGTATGAGTACTGCAATCTACAAGAGGAATGATGACGCCGATCAACCGCGAACATCAACAATTTCTATTCGTAGCAATGAACTTCCCAGTCAGACAAGCAACAATGCTGTTTCTAATACCAATACATGTTCATTCCAGCCAACATTCAATAACTGTACTGTGACAATCAACAACTACTACAACAATTGAATGGGTGTTATTTAACAATGTAATCGCTGATACTGTTTGTTCAGAGAAGTTCCAGGACATTCTGACTTGACCTTGACTTTCCAGGACATTATATTATTCAAGGTCAAGCCAGAATGTCCTGGAACTTCACTTATCATAGTTATCATACAATAAATAGTTGACCATTATACACTTTTGAAAGACTCAAAACTACAATAGAAGAGGGACATAGAAGTTCGCTATGTGATACCTATGATATAATACCCAATTTTCAACTTGAAATCTGAAACATTTCCAGCTCATTTTGACACTTGTTAGACAATGACTAGTGAGTTAATTCTTGACGATTAACGACTGACAAGTTAATTCTTCGTGCATTCCAATGAAAACATGATTCTTCATTTTCATCAACTGATTCACAGAATGCTGCAGTTTTGTATCTCGTCGATTTCAGACTCCTGCCATTTACATGCCGTCTAGTCATGTTGGCGGAAGAAAGAAATGAGCGAACTGACTTTATTATAAGCACAACGACACACGGCTTGGCGCAAATTTAAATGAAGGGCTAACTCAGTGAACGAAGAAGAACCTCAAAATAATCAAGAAACTAAGTTAACAGAAAAATCGTCTCGTTCGAATGTACTGCTCCTAATGTCTTTCTGAGTGGGGAAAAGCAAGTTGAGAGGGCAATGTCTATATTATAGGTCAGTTATTCCTCCATGAATATGTATCAACAGACCATAGCAAAATGCTGGACAAGCATCTTAAATGGACTACTTTGACCCTGACATTGACTGACGTTCGAAGCAATCAATATTCTCTTGCAAATTATTGCAGATAACAGGCACTACTTTCTCTCTTATTAGAAGAAAAAAATCAAATCAAATCACGTTTATTGAAATTCACAAAGGCGGTGAAAGTTTACAAATCCATCATAAGATAAAGATAAAAAGTACAAGTAAAAATTATGCATGGAAGCACAGCACAAAAAAAAGCATGAAATATTAGCGACCGTACTTAATAAAAGATTCGCTGTAACGACGAGTTGAAGCATAGGGTGCGGTAATTCTATATGGATTTCTACGACTTGTACATCTCTCTTTGAATAAAACACGCAAAGGATGATCGGTATTGACTTCAATCTGCCTGAACAAACGATTACAGAGACTATCAACAGCATTAGATAAGTCAGAATATTCACAATTGGGAAAAAACCGTGCAGCACGACTCTCAACTCTGAACAATTTACGAAACAAATATTTTGGCAGATTACAGAAACAAGGAAAAGAAAAAGTTAATAAAGAACGAATAAAACAAACGTAACATTTAAAAATTAGTTCTTCGGAGCAATTTGCTCTCTTCAGATTGCGTAAAATGAAAATTTTACGATAACATTTAGCAGTGGTAAGTCTAACATGTTCATTCCATGAAAAATCACACGAGAATGTAACACCGAGCAATTTTACTGATTGTACTGTTTGAATAGTAACACCACTTTCAGAGACAATTTCAGGTAAACTCAAATTCTTCTTGGTACAATAATTCATAATGCAACTTTTCGAAAAGTTTATGTTAAGACCGACAGATTGAGACCACCTCTCTACATTAGAATATTTTCATTCCTCATTTATTGAGATATAGTAAATATAAATTTGTCGTAAATAAGGTCTTGCAGGTAAAGACATAATAACATCGCAACATGGTACGTTCAGATGTCCTTTCAAGCTTGTCTGTTGCCAGTCAGCTCATAACAAGCTCCCGTTGAAGAAGGCGAAATGCTGTTAACAACAACTGTTATCAACAAATGCTGTTAACAACGAACAGAAAAAATCAAACAACCGCTATACTTTTCAGTGAAAAAAAGAAATATTAGTGTCGCAGACATTTCATTTCATTAATGAAGAAAGAGCCCAATATTTTCAGTTGCTAATCTAATATCCTTTGGCTAAAGCGGAGATAATAGGCCAATTACTTCAACTGCAAATAAACTGACTTCGAATTTGAGTGTCAAATAATTTTGTTAACTCTGTATTTAGCATTTTTGAGTGACACACTTCACCTGATTTTTTTGGTCTACATTGTTTCACTATACCTGTCCTCCATATGATTTATAATTGTCTTTGAATATTTGCTGGCGATTAACAACTTCATAAAAAAAGAATATCGCAAAAGGTTTCGTTGCACTGATACATATTGCCGGCTCTCTATGGCATGCACTCCGGAATGGCAAGGAAGGCATGATGTGAACACATGTAAATAACGGTCAGCAGATAATCAAGTGACGTAGCATGGCATGACTGATACGTAATGAAACGAGACAATAAGGCATGAAATGCAATAAGTTAAGACTAATAAGAGAGCTACCAAGGTAAAGAAAGAGTAAAAACCGTCTCCTTCTGGACGCAAAGGTCTGGCTTCGATCTGTAAATATGTAGAGCCTCTAAAACACCAAGATGAAGCTTACACCTTCCTCTCTTCAGCACAGAGAATCATGGGAAGGCAGCACAACTACATCGAAGCTGCTTGGCGATGTTGCTTGATGGCTTGCTGCCATTGGTCGTTCCTGCCACAACGACGTTTCCCTGACATTTCTGCCCTTATTTGTTCGTTAGCTTACCTGCGAATTCCTGATGACATCATACCTGCCTTATCACACTTCGCTTACTCATAAGCAGACCGCAAGTAAACAAATTGAAAATGGATTCTGAAACCAATGATAAGTCGGCAAAGACAAAAAAAGAACAAATGAACATTCGAGCCGCTTCTTGATAAGAAGGTGAACTGAACGAATGTGATTTTCCAGCACAATTTTCTAATACTCGCCGTCACTGAGTTCAGTTGATTAAGCGTTTTGCGTTCATGAACTTATGCGCAAGCTAAATTGTCATGTGCTACTTTAGACCTATGAATACAGTGCATAGTGCTTTTTGAGTACAACATCAAAGTTGCAAAAACAATGAATAGTAGCTTTCAGGCGTCTGTCTTGTCAACGATTTGAAGAAATAATGCTGCTTCACTTTGTAGTTCGGCTGTAAATTTTAAGATATTTAGCAACCTAAAAGCCTTATTGCTTGTTAAGAAGTGCAAATAAAAAAAATTATAATAGTGAAAATGAATAAGGCATATATTATATATGTAGCATGCATAATTGATCAGTAGAATAATTCTACGATCCAACAAAATCTGCATTCATCCAAATTATTGTATATATGCAAGATTCAGTTTGAATTCCATTCAGCGCAGTTTAAAAAAGGATCCAAACAACATTAATCCAAAAATGCATGAATGCTCATTCTTTTCACAATTCATTCCACATGCGGAATATTTTCAGTTCCCCCCCCCCCCCCGATGAATTCGAATGCGCTAAAAAATTCTTTAAGAACAAAATTACTTAAAAACAATTTAGTAAAAAACTTAAGTCGCTGGATTAAGGATGTAAGATTTCATTCTTTTTCAGTAGATTTAGTTGTTGAATAAAGGAGGTAAACGCAAAGCTCTGGGCCTTCCACAGATCCAAGACAGTGAAAGCTGTTGGCCTTATTCATGTGATTTCTGGGCCAAAATGCCAACCACTTACTAAATGCCCTGCCATATTGATTTAGATCATGTGGGTGCTGCTAACAAGTAGAGAGGACAGTGACTTATTACCATTTCATTCCCTTTATGTTCTCTCTGTGCAGTGTGCGTTGATCAAAGTTAGCAAAATCGACTAGTCATACAATGAAGCAGCCATTGAGACAAAGTTGCAAATTAAGCGAGAACTGTCAGTCATCAGAGGTTCACATTTCTAAAAATTGATTATTATTTTCTGTCTAATAAACTAAGTCACTGAACCAGATATAATTATTATATAACCAGATACAATCTCATCAACCGTGACACAAGCATGTGATTCACCAGAGGAGGGCGTTAGCGGAAGTGGCCATTTCAGAGGGACATCATTCTCTCCAGGAACAACCGGGATTCCAACTCTGTCATTTGACAAAAAATGCACTATTTTTGAAGTTGTCCGTTAAATATGTTCAACAATAGACAAACATGAATATCAAAATCCGACTACATGTACTGCTGCAGTGTGCTTCATGCATTTTTATGAATGTAATGAACAGTGCGCAGCTTATTACACTCATAATAAATGCAGAGTTGTGCGGAGTTGTGATAGATATTGCTGCTCTTCAATGAAATTATCAGACATTTTCATGCTACTGTTATTCTTTAAACAGTAGATGCTTAGATCCATAAATTTGAATTTGAAACTTAACATGTAATTTCTAATTATTATCAACTATTGTTCACTTATCAGAAGCAAGCAATTTGCGTTAATCGTCAACATCAGTGCCTTGTTTACATTTCTGTCTGCAATGTGTCTACAGACAACATCAATTTCAACATCCAAAGTGAATAATTGAACCATGCTTACAAAAGCCGTTACTTTTATCTCAAGCATCTCAAATATATTTATCACTGTTTAAGCACTTTTTTACCAGGAATACAGATAGACTAAATCAAAACGATGACACACGAAGGAACTTAGTATGTGGGCAAAAAGGAATTCTTGATGCCTAACTGGGATAGAAAAAGACTCAATCATATTTTGCGGATTGCTGCAAATTCCTGCAAAATGTTTCGATTGCCACTATTCCAACTGATTCAAAAATTTAGATCATTGCTAAGAAGTTTACTTGACAATTTTAGTCTGTCAAATTCTTTATTTAGAAGTTGGAAAGCGCAAGAAACTGAGTTCACCCAATGGCATCATCGCCTTCTTCTTAAAATTAATCGACAAAAATGCAGACAGCGTTGTGTACGATCCACGTATTGAGGGCGAAATTACGCATAACGCAGCTTGCCTTTCATTGGCTGATGCAATACAATAAGGCAGCTTATCGTTTTTCTGTCAGCTATCAGTCGAGAGTCGCATTTTCAGTAAAGTGTGTCCTTAATCCTAACACATATGAATTCAACATGCTACATATTTACCATTTCATGCCTATGGACAAATTTGCACTTCATTGGGAAGTTCTTGTAATAGACAAAATCCGTTATTGTAAATGGCCTGAAAAAGATGACTGGGAATTGTAACCAGGAATCGAGTGAATAGTGCTGTGATCCTTGACATCCAAATTTTTGTTTAAGCATTTAATCAAATCCATAATTATTAACTTATCATTTAGCTCAACATTCTCTTCATTTCAAAGACTGTACGAGCGGTACTTGTTCGATTTTTAAAATCACAAATATGCCGGCAGCGTTGTTTTGTTGCTAATTGGCAATATATTTTGATATACATGTAAATAATGTGATAGATCTTCTCAGGAGCAACTCAAGTACCAGAAACATTTAGTGGATTTCTTTTGTTGGAAGAGGGTGGTGGAAATGCATCAACAGCGCCAAGCTCTACAGAGTCGAATGCAGTCAACGTTAGTGATGATCATCGATATATACACCCATGTATGAATCTAAGCAATTCAATTCGATGTCTCAATGTACAGGGGTCATTGATTGAATCATCACATTCATTGATCGCACATCATCGTCCTTCGCATTTTGCACGCCTTATGTGCTTTTATGTAGTTAAGTAGCCTATCTATTCATTAACCAGTGCGATCACAAATCAGTCCTCTTTAGGGACTAACATTATTAAATATTGCGTAATCAATCTCTGTTATTTTATTTCTTCTTTTAAGTGCAATAAAGCTGACTTTTTTCTTAATTGATTTGTCAATGCATGTCCTCTTTTGTGAAACTGAAGATGAGGAAAATTCGATTGCACGGCTACGAGAGTTCTGCGTGTTTACTTAGATTTAATCCATGTTACAATTACACCACATCGTGATTCCATTTTTCCTTTAAGTAACACCATAACTACAAGATAAACTTTGCAACAATGTTATGTTATATCCGGACAAAGTCAATGGCTCCTGAAGTCACTCATTGTTGATTCTTCAAACAGAAACAAAAGAAATGATTGCATAAATCATCGTGCTGTGGATAGACTTCTCGTAGATAAATATTACTACGGCACTTCGGGTTCAGCTGTTTCATTTCATAAGACTTTCAAAGTTGACTGATATCTGAGAGGGACACTCGCTTTCTACTTACAACTTGTAACATTTCCAACATTTCTCAGCAACAATCCGTGTCTACTTGTGGCTTTCCAATATTTTCAGAAAAATGATGTGCTCATATTCTGATTTCTTTCATTAAAATGAGACCGGATTATTCCTTTTCCTTATTCCTTTTATTCCTTTTCTTGAGAGAACATCAAATCAGACATATACACATTTACATTAGTGACAGGCTGAATTGAAATAATAGTACTTCGTCAACTCGTCAAGAAATAGATAGATTCTATTAGACCATAGATAATTAATGCAATCTTCAATTGTTAGAGTTGCCATGGGATTTCCCATATGGTGCAGAAATCGGCCGTGAAAAGGCAGAACAGCGTATTTTAAAATACGTTGTTTTGCCTTAGCATGGTCATATGGGTAATTCAGCATGTGTATTTTCGTCTGAAAATAGTCAGTTATTCTAAAATTTAAACAAGAAAAAATATTGCTTTTTTTAGGATAAAACAAATTGGAATTATAGGTTACAGTCAATAGAACTAGCTATCTCATCGAGCTACGATGAATATCTTTTCTAATGAAACTACATAACAGCATATTTCAAAATACGTTTCATCTGATTGGTATTTCGATAAACTATGAAAAGGCAAAACAACGTATTCCAAAATACGCTACAATCTTTGATTCTCCAGTCACAATAATGCCGATTAGAAATCTAAAATAGATTGTACACAGTCGCAATCGCAGAATGCCTCTTCTTTCTGATGAAAAGTATTTTGCAACACGTTGTTTTGCCTTTTCATACCTCTGAAAGTGAAAAGGCACATTTTGAAATACGCTGTTTTGGTCTTTCGTACCTACAAAACTGAAAAACGCAATTTAAAATACCTTGTTTTGGCGTTTCATGCCTCTGAAAATGAATAAGGTATTTTGAAATATGTTGTTTTTAGCTTGAAAGTGCCTGTTTGCTTTCACCACGGATTTCTCAAAACAGCTGTTTTCAAAATACGTTGTTTTGCCTTTTCACGGCCGAAATGGTAATGAATTTTCATCTCATGGGAATTCCCATATTTGAAATTTCTATGTAATACACGTGAAATACAAGCAAAAGTAATACAAGGTGTCGCTAAAAATCATTATAGTGAATGCTATGCGGGTTTGTATGAATCAAAGACCAATATCTATGTATGTAGCCAGAAACTGTCACAGACTTCTACATGAATCATAGCACGGATTCACTACAATAGTAATCATGCTCTAGCTTTTTCAAGCATCAATAATCCTATGCCTCGGCTGTACGACTCATTGATGCTTTCAAAATCTAAGCATGATTGATATATTGAAATTTTCATGAGAAGACGACCTGATGGCATATTTTTTTCATGGGTCGTGATCATCATAGACATGTCAACGTGCGTGCAACGAGGCAAGATAGTACTATATCATGACATCATTTTCTAGCAATATTTTTAGATTTCCGCAATAATCTGACTAAAAATGTGATTAATTGAAATTGAAATGAATTCTTATTGAACTTACATTATCATACGCCAATTTTACTTTTTTGCTGCACTCAAAATTGTAAATGTTTTCAGCGACGGGCTTCATTCTGAAGTGCATGTGAAAAAGGTATATGACTAGGGTTTCAAAAATTTAATGTTTTAAAGCAAAATAACAACATCATCCTTTTTGTTTTTAAGTTTTTCATTTCAGCATTTTGCACCGATCTTTTCAATTGAAAAATGTATCAAATTGGTCGGCAATTTCTGACGCTGCTTTGATGTGTGAAAGAAAGTACCTGTAATTTCGATAACACTTGATTCGCAAGTTTGCTAAGCTGACTATTTATATCATGCTCGGGAACAACCCTAAACCTTCACAGTCGCCTCTTTAGCAAACCATGCATGAACAGTAGGATGACTGGTTCGCATGTCTTGAGCTGCTCTCGTTTTGAATAAAGGGTCAAGGAGCTTATTAACAAGTCTATGTTACAATCTCCAATGCTAACTAAAAGTGTAACTCAATGGTTACATATGTTGATGAGAATGCTCGCCGTTTTACCCAGTGAACAAAGTAAATATTCGCAACATGTATTTGAATGCTGGGGAACTGTACATACTTCGACAAGTGATAAGAAAATAAAAAAACACAAAGACAGCGAAGTGGAAAATTTGAACCTCTCATTGGCCACCGTTTTCAATGCATGCAGAGAATAGATGCTAGATGTTATATATACAGACCTGCCAACCTTGAAACATGAAAATCCGGGACAAATTTTATTACCGTAACTACCCGCGTACAGTACGATACCATGTATAGGACGCAGTGAATATTTGACCCAAAAGCGATGGAAAGACTGTGTGCCTGCGTATAGGACGCATCCTAATTTTAATCCTTAATTTCCATTATTTTTTTATAGAAACGGTGTCATTAAGTTAAGTCATCTCCATTCAATTGCTACGATCGCAGTGTGTGCTGATTCATGACTCACTCATCCTGTCAGTCAAAAATATTGATGTATTGATAAATATTGCAAGTATGAAATGTTTATAGGAAATTTTTGATTTTTGATAAATGCATTATTTTTTTATAATAAAGGTGTCAATGGATAAGACGCACCTGGGCTTCTAGGTCAACTTCTGAAGAAAAAGTGCGTCCTATATGCGGGGAGATGTTTTTATTACGGTATTACCCAAATGGTCGAGTGGCAACCCCATTTCATCAGCTTTTCAATTCCATTTATGATTTGGAATCAAAAGTAGAAAAATATCATTTATAAACAGGCATGGGATTGAACCAATTATAAAAAGCCGGAATTTTAAAGAGTGGCTGAATCAGCGGCGCATGGCGAGCGTTTAGCGAGCCTATAATTGAGGTTATAATTCCCCAGAAAGCCTAGAAATCGTCTAATTAAAAGGCTTAATATTTAACACAAGTCTTTACTTTTTAACTATTTACATGACTTAATATAATAATTAAAATACATGGGTATTTACACAATTTAGAAATATGTTAAATGTACAAAAATCGAATCAAGTAAGAACCTACATGTACATAGATGAGCAGTAGAAATTCATAGTAGGTACTAGGTACAAATGTATATGAAAAAGTGGGTCTAGTTAGAAGTCTTAGCACGCTTAGCAAGGGAAGAAGTGTGTTTCTTCAAGGCACGCTTCAGTATTTTAGAAGACATTTTCTCCTCATTGACGCAGCTTTTGACACTACATCTAATGAATGCAAGTTCAGAGTAGACTTCTTTTCATCCAGAATGCGACGACGATGTTCTTGTTCTTTTCGCCGATTTTGTGAAGCCAACCGAAAATTTCCACAGAGACTAGCATATTTTGCTTATCAAACGAATTATCAAAATGATTTCAAAAAGCCGAAAAAAGCCCATGCTTGTATAATGATAAATACTTCTATTTCGATAACAGCAAGGCAACTGTGGACATAAAAAATGTTAAACTAAAGGTCTACAAGACTTGGCGAATTTTGTCGATTATGATGGCAAATGATCGAATGAATAACCATTTCGATATAGAGCAACTCTTGAAATCCTAACAGATAAATCTGTCGTTGGTTATTTTAAATTCAGATTTCCTACCCATAGGTTCGAGAAACCAAACTCTAAGATCAAGGCTACGGACGCTTTTATCTAGGATGCCGTGCAACGAATTTAAAAACCTTTTTAAACTCGATAGAAGGAAATACATCCGGGATGCAAAATGATTAATAAAAGACATCAGCGTGAAAAGACAATGCCACTAAGAAATCCGCAAACTTCATCATCATGCATGTTTCCTTATCTTAGGATTGCGCGCGCAGCGCAAATTTTTGAAATATGCGTTCTTAAACGATCTAGAATTCATCTTAGGTTAATAAATTCAAAATCCGGAACAGCATTTTAACTTTTCCGGGACATCCGGGACAGCTCCAAAATCCGGGACTGTCCCGGAAAATCCGGGACAGTTGGCAGGTCTGTATATACATGTTAGAGAATAGACTATTATGATCATTATAATCACTTTCAATTATCAAAGTGCATTTTTTCTCAAATATAGTTGATGCTTAGCATGCAATTAATGTCAACGGTTTGCAGTCAATATCAGATGCTTTCTCACTATCATTCAATTGACGGTCTGCTTGACAAGCTGTGTAACGTCATCATTCAATCGACGCATCAACAGGAAATCTTGCTAGATACTACATGATGAATTTTTAGTACGTAGTGCATGTTGCATGTAATCAGGGTTGCGTGTCAGTGCTCACTAGATTGTCGATCACGTACAAATATTAGTAAGGCATCAAGTTGACCATTATTGTGCATGTCATTCCTACTAGAAAAATACATTTAGCCCTTTGAAAATCAAGTCAAGCGTACTTAAGAACTAAATGAATTAGAATAGAGACAATACATTTCTTTCTCCCACTTAAATGATAAACGATTGCAAACAGAAAAATTTTTCCATGATTTTATCATAAGACCCCCAAAAGTTTCTCTATACTTGTAACATTTGAATTACGCAAATTTCTATAAGTCTACGATGAAGGACAGGAGTTCCACTTTTATCTGAAAGCGGTCGAATGATTGCATGGTCACTTAAAATCACATCACATCACCAGCAGTCAATATCACCTCCACATACACAAAAAGTCACACAATCACACCAACTACATCAACAAATCCCCAAACACGCTCACACACAAGCACCCAGGGCACCAATCAACATGCACTACATTCACAGGATCACACACCATATCAAATCAAACTCACACCACACCTCCAATCACGCCAAACACCACAACAAAAAACAAATCTATTCACAAACACATAATCAACATCACCACCACGTCCAAAAAACACAATCACACAATACCAACACCATCACAGCACAACAAACCAACACAACACAAATCCATCACTCAATTCCCTAACAAATCAAAATCCACAATCAATATACACACATCACAAACAACACAAACAAAAATCACCACCACACTCAGCCAAAAATCACAAAAGAACAACACGCCAACACAACAAATGCACAACTAAAGTCAACACCCACAAAGCAACACACACATCACATACACTACACAACCAACACAACACACAATCACCATCAGGATAAAATCAGCTTGCTTAAATTATTCGCAAAGATTGAATTTTTGTATACGGTAGAGGTAGACTTAATCCGAGATGGAGGTTGAGTGGGGGAAGTGTTGGGGTTGATAGTGGTTGGGTGGGGGGAGTGGTGGGGGATTTTGTGGTGGGGGCGTGCTGGTGGTTGGTGTGGTGGGGTGGGTGGTGACGTTTGTGGGGGGTTGGTCTGGTTGTTGAGTTTTGTGGGGGGTTTTCGGGGGAGGGTTTGGTGGGTGGGGTTTATTAGGTGGGGTGATGGGGTTGTGCAAGAGAGAGGTGTGTGGGTTTGGGGTGAGGTGGGGTGGGGGTGTGATGGGGTTGGATGGTGTTGGGGGGTTGTGGGGTGGGGGGTGGAGTGGAAGGGGTGGGGTGTGGGGTGGGGGTGTTGGGTTTGTATATTTATTTTAGCTTTTTCGATATTCTATTTGATTTTATATCAAAAAATACTGTTGTTGATATGATTCATTCAGATCAAGTACATAGACATGCAGTGTATTACATTGTACATGAAATAATTGAGAAGCAGTAGTAGCAACGTTTATTTCAGACAATGAGAATCACAATGTGCACGTTATGTAATCAGAAAACATGCAAGACAAAACGCATATGAGGTCAGACGATATAATAAAATAAAACAATCATGTCTAGAACAAAAGCATCATAAATAAATACAGATTTCACACTACGATAGTTCGACTTCTCTTAACACTAAATACTGTAGCAAAGAAAATACTGATCCAAAGAAAAAAAAACAATTTGCTCTCTTAACGGTCATACCGTGCGTCACTACTGAATTTGTGACGTTATCTACAGCACGCCATCATTACTTCGCATCAGCAAACTATATTATTGTATTTGTTGAAATCCGGTATTTGCTGCGCAGTTGACAATGATGCAGTCTTCAGCTATAGGTGGATCTGATAAGAACAGTTTTTCACTGACGACTTCACCAGGATTCCGTGCTTTTAACAATTGATTGTAGCGAAGAGTGAAAAAGTTACCGTGGTCATCACGAGCAGGTTAAGTCCAAGGATTGAACTTTAAGATCTTTAAGACGTCACCCTCACGGAACCGATTCTACTGTGACTTTTCATCGAGGCAGCTTGCAATCCACTTTACTACCACAGTCGGAGCATTTCATCAATCTTCTAAGATCAAATCAGTTCACAACTCATCGGAAGCTCTTACATAATCCCAAGGCTAGACATTTGTCACAACACCAGATGTGGCCGGATCATCGATGCACTTGGTAATCTGGTGATGTAAAGATCTCAGAGCACAATGTGATAGTGACTTTGGACTGACACCAAATTGGTCGATACCATAATGTTCAATGAAGGACTGTCAACAGATTTTGCTATAATTCCCTGTAGTATTTTTTGAGGGAAAAGTAATGATACCAAGTGGGTGAATATCATTTCATGTTGGTGAGGCGGCCTCCGGAGCAGGGCAAACAGATGCAGACTTCCATATTTTTGGTACGATGGAATTATCAGATATGTTGAACAACTTGCTCACAGGAGGCAAAAAATACATCATAACATGCCTGTACAGAGAGATGCTTAAATTAGGAGAGGCTCTGTGGGATGAGCTATTTTCGATCATATCGCATAGTACCGTTGTTGTGATTGAAATATTAAAATCATTGGATGATGAATATGAGGATGCATCAGCTTTTTCAGAAAACAGAAAATTGACACTTAATGCATATTTGATAGCTGAAGAAATATTAAATAATCAAATATTAATATTAAATATCAAAACAATTTTTAATAATTGATAGCATCGATGCCTACCATAGTTCGATAGGAGTGACATTCCTAGAACCAGCATGCACATGAACTGTTTTCTTTAAGTCGTTTAAACCGTCTCTCTCTTTGACTACGAAATTTCGATTTAGTTTTCATGCCTAATCCTGTCTTTGTGGAAAATGTAAGCTGATAAATTTCCTGTGCGAAAAGCGTTCCACTATAATCGGGTAATCCAGGGTTTGTCTCTTGGAGCACACTGTGCGTGCCACACGGAATGAAAGCGATGCAGCACTATCCAACACGTCATGAAATTTGTAGCATCCAAGGAAAAGCGCTCATCATTAAGAAAGTTCCAACGAACTTATTGAACGTGCGACATCTTATTTGATTCATGCAAGTCATATGCTTTGCGAACGATATCAGTGGCATTTTCAGGTTGAAGCTTCACAGTAGTAAGCATAGAAGCGTGTAGCACTTTTGATCTATCGACTAGTGAAGTTCCTTAAGTTTCATAACATGTGGATGAATATTTAGAAAGCAAAATGTAATCAAGTTCTGAGGAGCCACAAGTCGGCTTCTTCAAAATATTCATCGAACTGAAATGGTCACAAAGTTCTCTTGAAGACACATACCATTTCAATGATTGATACGAATTGGATTGTAACCAAGATACATAAGATGCTTCGTGATAACCACATTGCTCACAACACTAACTCCAGCATCATAAAATCGCTTTTTAATCGTCAATTAAGCCAAGATCATACATTTATAGTGACATGCAATGCAGTGTGGATCTGTCTCCATGGAAAATAGGGAATGTGAGAATAATCGCACGCCCGAGAGACGAAGACATCAATTGCGTAAATATTTGTCGTGAAAATACTTACACGAAAAAGTGAAAATGTGCAGTACATGAAAATTGACATGCATTATAATTTTCATGAGTCTTTGACAAGCCGACAAATCGATTGGACAATGGAAATCTGCCCGTCAACAGTTTAGAAACGGTTTCAGAAATCATTGGTCACGCGGTCCGATATCTATGACTCATACAATTCATACATTGAGAAAGTGATGTCAGTTTGGCGGAAAACTGTGGCGAGAATTCGGTTACACAACTCTCGATTAAACTCGCGCTCGTGGTGAAACCGTTCACTGCCTGTCTTTTAACGAGTAGCTAAGCTAGTGAAGGAGCGACGATATAATTTCTTAAACGGATTATAGGAAAGTTATAGTATTGTTATTGAAATCAGTAAAATCTTACATTTCAAGCACAACAACTAACTAATCGCTTAATTGTGCAGCATGGATTGGAAAAGTATTCACAGCTGTGCTTCTCTAGTTCACGAGAGACAAGGAAAATTATACACGCAAGGCTATCTACATGAGTATTTCATCTCAAATCTTCTCCTACGGAGAAAGTGAGAAGCTCATTGAGTTTACGAGCTACTTTCTGTCTGTCATAACAACTGTTTTCCATTCAATGACTTTCAGTGGCAGAATTGACTTCCCACCAGTGCTCTTAGGAAACAGAACAGCCATATGACGAATTTTGTGAAGGATTATTATACAGTGTGTGAATTCTAAAACCAACATTTTCTTTTGTCACTTCAACTTGATATTTCAATGTAAAATCCGAATACACAACAAATCTTTATTCAAACCATTGAATTTCGATAACATGGCAACGCATCCACCTTTCACCTTCAGCAAAGAAATATTCTCTGATTCGACTTTTACGTTACTATCGACAGTGTCAAACAGTCGTTTCTTGACTTTTATAACCTGAGATTGAATTCCCAGTACATTCACCATTTCCCGATATTCCAACAACATAACAATCAATGTTTTAATTCAGCAATCTAGAAATAGCTATGAAAGATACCTTTCAACACTTCTTCATTTTATACCGGTCTTCGATTATGTTAACTATTTTACATTACAATACTGAGGTCAGTCTAAAAAATCTATCAAGTAACGAATTCGCCGAAACTCGCAAATTTCGGAGCACCGGCAGGCGAAACGGTGAAACCGGAAATAACCGACGTACCCTAACGACATCCATTTGGCTCCCTTGGTTCTTGGAATTGAAGGACTCATCAAAACATGCTGGACTATGTCATCGGTCGTACCCAATTTGAATGACTTGTGACACCATGCCGATATGAGTTGAGGATCACAACAACGGCTTGAGTGTCGGATCTTTCAGCCAATTTAGCCTAGAGTAGCTGTTCTCAACCCTCACTCTCCACGAACAGGTCTCCTTAGTCTGCGAGGTAAGGGTGAGATATGGTCCACATGTAAAAACCTCAATTTGTTTTTCAACATCTACATTCATCTTCCTGCTTGCTCCCTAGACAATGACACAAGAATTGCTAATGTTTTGTACGGTACATAATTCAAATTGATGCAATCGAAGAACATGAAAACTGCGATGGACAATAGTAGGAACGGTAATCGGGGATCCGCTTCGAAAGAGAACAAGGTATAATTTCAAACTTTAAATGAACCTTGTTCTCATCAAATAAGAGATAGACAAGAAAATACCTTCAGATCACAAGTTTTTAAAAATGGAAACAAACAAATGTGCTCAGGACCTGTGGTTGCGGAATGTGGTAAAACTGGTGGCGGAAATAAATGAATGAATGGTTCAACGTCACTACTCCCCCTTCCTGGGGGCTTGGACGGTGCTAACATAGTCAGACTCTAATCTGGAGTGCTGTGATCTTTTAGTCCGAATGCCCTTCCTGCCGACTTCCGATGACGGGGCTCAACCTCTGGACCGAAAGATGGCCAGGCCATACACTTAACCACTGTGCCACGGAGACCACTACATAGCGGAAAGAAACAACATGTAAAGAAGCCCCAACTCTAAACATTATACAGTTGCTAATATTGCTCAAACTATATAAGCTGGAACTTTTTTTGTGATTTTTCGCTTCCATGTAATTCGAATTTTATCAAATTTGGCCAATGAGAACATCAAAAATTGACCTTCATTTCAAAATTAATTTCAGAAAAACGAGCATTTTGTCAATTTCTTGCAAATCAAACAATCAATTCAAATTACTTTTAGATAATTGACAAAGCATGCGATTCTCTGTGATAAAATGGTAGACCATTTTGGTAGACCTCCCATTGCATTCTCACCGATCTCCACAACTCCCATCATGAGATAGCAGTGGCTAGGTATTTTGGTCATGGGGTAGATCAGATCATACATAGCTCATTCATGTCTTACGTATTATTTTGCTAATAATTAGGTCCAGCAATCGAGCTTAAACAGATGCAGGTTATTGTATTGGTATGATATATGTGAATAATAGACCAATTATGAAAATACAACTAGGAATTGACAAAACATTGAAACGATCGTGCTAAGATCAATGGCATCCAAGCATAAATACTTTGATATACAGACAGACACTTAATGAATCATTGATACAAAACGAACAAAATGCAGCTCAATGCCGTCTTTTCTCTGAGTATGGGTTGCCTGTTACTGTTTGATTATTGTGAGCACAAACTTGCATTTATTAGTAATAGGCATAATATATTTCGATCTTAACAACATTAAATTCGACATGATCCGCGGCCTGATCGGAGAAATATTATTTCAATATTAATAATTAGTACATTTTAATTCCACAATTTAAGGCTTCCCAAGCGTACCTCGATTGATCTCAATTTCATCGCTCAGCAATCTGGAAGACAGTTACTTCATTCAAATGATCTTTAAATCATTTTCTGAAAAAATAAAATTCTTATTAGACCGGTTTAAGTTTAGTAAAAAAAACGAAACTGCTGCTTCCTGATCACAATTATCTAAAAGTCCTACCATCGCAATTACAGTGCCTTGATTTTTCTATTCAGTTCTACCTTCCTCACACGTTTGCAAAGTGAAAGTATTTTCTCTAGCATATATGAGCTATCTCCTCAGAACTGTTTAAGCGTACACACAAAATTGATGTGATGAAACATCTTCCAACATGAAGACTGAACGAATTCGCGTCAACTTACCACCAACCTTTTCTTTGAATAACGAACAGCCACCAATGTGTCGTGTGGACGGTTTCGGAAGAATGAGGTACACCCTGACAACTCCGTATGGGTTCCATCTCGATCGTGGTCGTAGTGCATGCTACCGTTGTTGACCATAGCTGATATGTAGGGATGCTCATGATTGTGGGGGCCATTGTGATTACTGTATGTATCGAAGAAAATAGCCATCCCTTTGAAGAAGTCGCTATTGCCGAAAACAGGTCCTATAATTGAAGGGCATTATTGAATAAGCGCAGAAGACATACGTACGTATGTAAATGGCAAGTACAAGCCTGTTAGTCAAATCGTTGACCATCTGATATCTGCTCTTTAGTGGATGCTTCCTTATACTTCGTGTATCATATTTGTAGGCATATGTTCTTCAAACACCCGGGTTTTTCTGTTTTTTGTATCATATTCTAAGAGTACGCTATCACACAATTGCATATGATTACAATGATAAGCTAAATGGTCTGTGTAAAGGGTACAAAAGGGTCTGTTTTGGATACTTGGCCATACTTTTTATTCTACTATTTTTCCTTTTATGCGAAAAACGCCTCAAAATAGGTATAAAATTTTTAATTGTACTATACCGAGTCGCTTTTCGCAAAAAAGAGAAAAATATGAAGGCGTCCGTAAAAGGATGGTCCGAAATTTATTGGACAAATTTTCAGAATTAAATGCTGTTTACAAATGATTTGCTATAGACAAATAAAAAAATCTGCTGCAGCTAATAATGAAGTTCAATGCAAAGATGTTGCCAAACAGGCAAGTTTTCGCGGAAAATCTGAATTAAGTCCATGAATACATGGCACAAATGAGGATCCGAAATAACAAATACAGTCTGTAGTTTGAATAAGTAAGTTTTGGAGGTACAAAGAAGAATATCTGGCCCAATGCTGTTACAAGTAGTGTTGTGCTAAAAAATTAGTGCTCATGTTTATTAGGGATAAAATAGGATAGTCATCAAATGACCACAAAAATCGAAAAATTCTTGGAAAAATCAAATTTTATATTTGTAATGTTTCACCGCTACTATTGTGAATCAATAAAGTTAACTTGACCTGAAATTCATACTTTAATTGAAGTTTTTGGGTTGCGAACATTCTTTTATATAACTTTTAAATAAATTGACACATCAACCGAGTGTTTGAAAATGTTTTGACTAAATAGCATATTTAGTCAATATCAACAAAAAATCAAACGAATGACGTTTCCTTTTATGAAAAAATTCAGCTTCCACCCCACATTGTATTTGGTAAAAATATAAGTAAAAGTCAATGTAATGCAGTAACGACGTTTCGAACACCTCGTTCTTAGGTGCGGGAAGGAAGGTTCTAGTTATATATCAGCAGCTGACAACACATTTCATGATTGTGATTAATACTCGGAACTTATTTCTTGATGCATTCAGATTATGATTTGTTCGTAAATGAATTCTGCAGAAAGGTTGTCAATAATAATAAGGTAAGTGATCATTGTGATGAATATGAAGAAGTCATGAAAGTCAAATTTCTTTGTGTTTGTGTTTCTTTGTATTTGTTGTTCATTCTTCCAGAAAGAGTGGGTGGAGCATTCCAGAAAACTGATTCTGAAATCGCGATTTGTAATCACAAGTTAACTTGTAGATCACGTGCTTAGTACTACAATTAATGCTGTTGTCTCTACAAGTCGCTCAAGAGCAATTGTTAGTTTTGGAGTCATACAGGACATGTTTCAATTGTTTGCCTGGTTTAGATACTTATCTGATAGGCGGATCATCAGTGTGCGCACAATAATCTGATTTCCTGATAGCACTGTCATAATAAGTCAACGCGCGGACTTGTATATTTTTCTTTTCCTTTTTGTGACTGTTGTTAGTTTTTCGGTTACTACGTTTAACCCTTAGCTCCCCGATGTCTGACTTTTTACGTAAATCCCAAGGGTGGTGATCACCACGTCAAATAATAAAAACAATAATTTTAAATCGCTAAAATAAATCCAAATAGGATATTGAAGTACTCTAACATCTACTAGGAATTACAGTGAACAATATTCACGTATTAATAGTTAAGTTCACAACAGGGTTCCCGCGGCTTTTCGAACAAAAATTTCAAGGGTTTTCAAGGGCAAAATCGATGATTTTCAGGTGTCACATGAATTTGAGATTTCTTACATACAAGTGTTGAAATATATTACACATGATTAAATAGATTATTTCTTAATTTCAAAATTAGTAGAAAATCAATTGAAATATGACTAAAGACTACTAACATTCAGTTAGATATCTATGAGGCAGCCCATAGCCGCTCCGACAGAAGATGTGTCATACTGGATAGACGTCAAAGCCAACTTGACGGCGACAGATAACATACGGGACAATTATAGGTTAATAAAGCAAAATGTGTTATCACGTTATTTGGTCACTTAGAACACAAAATACATACGGAATTGCATTAATATATAGGGGCATATAAATACATAATCCCTGCACCCTAATGAGAAAACTATTTTGACTTATGCTAGTGTTAATACATGTGAATGATTGTGCAAAAATATCTCAGTGGTGACAACTTTCAATAAACTCTAAAAAAATTCTCGGATCATAAAAATACAGTTCTGGATTAACAATTTTCATGAACAAAGAAATTGATAAAAAATTTTATGATTAAACTCGCAGCAACTTTGACGGAAAACAAAATACGGCTCGTAGATAATTACCAATCAGAAGAAAGCTAGGTAATCGTAAATCATACATGGAATAATAACATGAAAAATATTTAAGTTGATGACTTCATCAAAATTCAAGGGTTTTCAAGGGTCACGGGAACCCTGCCACAAGCAACACCAACACTTATAGTAGCAGTCACGCTGCACTGGATAACGCATCTCTGTTATGCAAATAGTACATCGGGCTGAAATATCATCTGTCATAGGAGGCAGCTGTCTTTCCGGGTCCTGTATCCAGCGGAACCTTTTAATTGCTGAAGTATTGGTGGACATTCTAACAGCGCTATTGACAGGCTTTTTGATGCATAATCACTAGCCGCCGAATTCTACAGGATGTCTACCTCGCACATTGCCCTCTTCGCATTCACGATTACAGATAGCGAAGATAGCACAATTATGTTCACACCGGTGATATCGTGAACGATTTGTGAAGTGAACGATAGGCAAGCGCTGTGTTCTATTTCTAATTGTGTTCTTTTTGCACATTTGGCATATGACATCCACTCCTGCTTCATTTCTTCTGCATTCGTCAGTTGTACCGTGGTTGTACCCAAAGGCTCAGGATCGTGATTCAATGGCCTTGTAGCAACTTCAAGGTTACTGAAGCGCCGTCGCCGGTAATGCGGCATCCAGAAATTAAATAGGGAGCAATCAGGTCAAGCACGAAGTTCGTGGCTTCGTTCGCTACCTATATGTGCGAACAGCAGGGTCTTTTGCCAATCAACGCTGAGGACAGAAAATGTCGTAACATAATCCAAAATCGCACTGTGTATCTCAAGTTGAATATTAGCAAGAACAAGGTGTTGAATTTCGCTGTCCAACTAAGAAATAAGAAAAATCACTGAATTATCTATTTCTTCACATAATATTAATAATTATGCATCAGAGTTTCTTCCAACATGTCAAAACGTTCCATTTTCATTTGCCCATCGCTGCAGCGGTCACTGATGAATTTAAAGCTATTGTTAACAAAATTACTTCTCAAAAACTGTGGAAAGTTTGATATGTTTGTCGAACGTGACAGTGGAGTGAGAGGGATTTTATGCATTTCATACGGTACATTTTCATTTACAGAAATAGTTTTATCGAGGAAATTCAGCGGCTTGCTCTTTGGAATCTCCAGAGTTGATGTCATGCCAAAAAATAGCCCCATCATCGTTGAAAGGAATATGATGATGTCATCCGCATACTGACTATATATACAGGGTGATTCAGTTCAGCCCGCCGTTACTGATATAGGTGGTTAGTCGATATCTAAGCAAAAAATCGATGTTCATGAAGTTCAACTTATTTATCTATGTATTAAGAAGTCGATTTTGTATATTTTAAATTGTCATTACCATTGGCACCTGCCTCAAGTAAGCAGTTAAGCATTCCTTCACAATTCCGAACAAATTTGATTTTTATCGATGCAAGTTGAATTATCTTTACTTCAGTTACGAAGATAACGCTTATGCTGCATCATGTTCTATTGCATTTGATAATTGCGAATCAACAGGAAGAGCGTTCAATGAAAACACTGAGAAGAGAGAGTCACCACCTGCGAGAACCATTCGAGATTGGAGCAAACTCTGTGTTCCCGATGAACCATTCGGGTGGTCCTGTCAAGAGTCGACTTTCTAATGAAAAAGAAGCAGAAATTGTTGGAAGTGTTTAGAGACAATCCATGTAGACTCCCTACTTCACAGCGGATAGTTGCGGCGCAGCTCGACGCGTCGCAATCATTGGTGCATTGAGTATTGTGCAAGAATAAAATAAAACCTTTCACATTTAGTGAAGTGCAAGAACTGTTCAATGGATGTGGATTTTGATCCTCGGTTGAACTTCTGCCGCAATGTTTTGCTGAAGAACAACGAAAATTCTAGCTTTTATCGAAAGTTTGCCTTTACTGATAAAGCTGTTCTTCATTTAAATGGCCAAGTCAGTCGGCAGAGTAGTTTTTATCATGCGACGGAAAACCCTAGGCCTATGTGACTTGCGATCTATGCGAGGCCTATGTGAAAACCCCTCAAATCTCCAATTGGTTTTCGGGCGATGATTACTTTT
Source organism: Prostheceraeus crozeri (assembly GCA_907163375.1). Lineage (NCBI taxonomy): Eukaryota > Metazoa > Platyhelminthes > Polycladida > Euryleptidae > Prostheceraeus > Prostheceraeus crozeri. Next base: position 183,428 of record CAJQUW010012461.1, on the reverse strand, counting down.
GACTATAGTATTGTGCATGAAGTCATCGATGGGACAGCAACTACTGAAAAATAATGTGATCTTCTTCAAGAAACAGTGATTCCTTTTTTTCGGAGCAAACAGACATTGATCTACCAACAAGACGGAGCTCCGGAACAAGAACACTGCTGAACGAAAATCCTCAAGGTCGATTAGACGTTTATTTTATTAGGTAATAAACGTATAATTTCGAAAAAAATTGGCCTTATTTCTTTATCTGGAGGTATCAACCTTATTTTCAAATAATGAATCCTAAGCACCTCCTGCTCACGGCTCTTTTGTATATCTGTTAACAACATCTGTTTCAATACCGGCGGGCTGAACTGAATCACCCTGAATCACACATATACCACATACGGTTTATATTCACTGTTATGCTATTCAAAATCAAAAGGATATTGTCAATTGTCAATCACATAGCTGGGTTCACTTTAGGAATGTCCATTGTGAAGGACCTTCTCTTCCTCGTGAAATGCTTATTCAATTCTGGATAAGATTTCATCCCTTATGAAAATCCTATCGAATCATGTCATCATGATTCCTAGGGCATACCCTCAGGAGGTTAGTAATGAACCACTGGAAATTCAGTGAGTCTATGAATCTTAAGCAAACACGACTGAATGGGAATACTAACACCATGGATTTGGGGTTATACGTGTACAGCGTTTCCAAAGTAAAATCTCTGAGAATCCGCGCACGCCAAGTAAATCCGCGCAGATGGACCCTAACTCCCTTTACATTGCAGTTTTAAGACCATATTTGTGATTTTCTGGATTTCATTTTCTTGCATATTCAAAAATGAATCCTACATGGTGATGTGCAACTTTTACTTTCAATCTTAAGTAGGACTTTCGATGGAACCTGATTGGGTCACTATAACTGTTTCTATCAATAGGGTCAACATATTGTAACTAGTAACACTAGTAGGTAACTATAAACAAAGCGTAGTGTAGTAGGTACTGTATTTTCAGTAATAATCAAAGATTTCACAAAACAAAATGAACAAGAAACTATTCCGGTACCAATATCTCTCGAGTCAAGTGGCATGGGAATGTGACTACAACAAAAGGTCTTCATGATAATTATTGCAAAAAAATTCAAAAATGGCCTCATGGTCCACGTTTTACTACATTTCACGGTAACTGAGTGTGAAGGACATATAGCTTATCTGAATGTAGATGTACATATTGACAGAAAAATAAATCTTTTTTAAGAAAAATTGTATTCATCTACTGAATTTGTAACAACTTGAATTGAGGATGACGAGAAAATAGTCAGCACCAAGTGTCTTATCATTGTCTATGACGCCTCGCATCCATCAGTGGTTCGGTCGAAGGCAAAGTTCTCTTCAACTTTCTTTTGGACTTATCTTTTCTCGATGACACGGGAGCTGCATCTGTTATCGACTGTGCTTCTAGCATAAGCCTCTTGCCGCTTATGTTTTCATGCTTTCATGTTTTCCGCTTACTCTCGGCGAGTTTCTCTGCGGATTCCTTTTCTTGCCTGACTCTTTCTCTTTCCATTTCTTTCTCCCTGGCTTTCAGATCTTCCTCTTTCTTTTTTTCTGCTTCAATGCGCTCCTTTTCCTTTTGCTTCAGATACTGCATGCTTTGACTTGTGTATATCCATCTAATGTCATCTGAGATTGGCCTTCTCTTTTGCATTTCATCAACTTCATCAGAGAAACAGAGTACAACATTACACAACAGAACATCCTTTGCATAGAAGCTCCTGGGTGCCGAGTGTCCAAGTGCTACAGGAATTCCTGCCGCTGTCGATTGATCTGATATAGGGATATGAAGAGGTGATGAGATGATTCCACTGTAAAGTTTCTCAAAAACCTGCAAAATAATGATTTTCACGCGACAGCTCACATTCAAAATGAAAAAACAATAGAATCCATTTACAGTGCGGTATAGAAAAAAATGGACCATCTGAAGGGCCAAAAGTGATACTTATGGTACTTGAATGGTTTACTTATTCTCCCCAGCACTAGGTGGGCCTAATATGATGCAGAGTCAAACAAAGCGTGATTTGAAGTAAGTTTTAAGCATAAGTAAGTTTTCAAGCAGAAGGGCAAATATATCTTGATTCGCAGTCATTTTACAATCTTATGAGTAGAAAAGATAAATTATCCTAATTTGGTTCCCATCTATTATTGAAATAATGCTGCAGAAGCTTTTTTCTTTTTCAACTGCAGAAATTAGCCCTTGCAGAGCATTCGATCGAGAGGAATCACGCTATTGATTAGTCGAGGGCGCACGTCATCACAAGGCAGACGAATTGGCGCCCGCGATTATTCGCTGAGACCTTCCATACACAGCAATCACAAAGTGCGATGAACCGATGGGAAATGCATTTACCTAATATACGCACGTATATCGTTCTCTCTTTTGGTTTGACTTCAGTTTTACCACTGCAACCTGATGAAGCGGACCTGATAAGTCCACGAAAATTTGTACATTTCTTTTATTTTATCTAACAAAAAATGTGCTCTATCAAATGTACTACAGATGCTGTACATTAGGTGAACAATGTCTAATTTGAAATGATTTCTGTGAAAAGCACCACACTAAGTTTCAAAACATACTTAAAACTGAAAAATGATTGTGACATCAAAATTCCGCGCAGCTTCTCAATTTTCCGCGCTTCCGCGCAGAAATCGGCAAAACCGCGCAGCTGCGCGATCACTTTTGGAAACGCTGCGTGTATATAGCCTAATCATTAAGTATGAGGGTTAAAACCGGACATTGTCTATTCTCACAAAGTCAACGTACCCTGCTCCATAGGTTTCTGTGCGTACCAGAAAGCTAATCCATCACCAAAGAGCAAACCATCATTGCCATGGATTTTGAAATGTATGTGAGCCTCCCAATCCGGAATATCGACCGGCTGAAATGAGAGATATCATTTGTTTATCTTAGACAGGCATGCATGATCTTATTGTCGCACACTGCAAGAAAATTTTATTTATGATTTCATAGCTATTTTTGGGTTTTTGGCCATCGGTCGGCAGAACAGATTAAATATAAGTCAGAAAAACCAACTTTTTCGACCGAAAATGTATTAAAATAAGTTTATACAACTTGCTGCGCAACGTTTCGCTACCGCTTCGGCTGGCGCAATAAAAAATTTCATAGTTAAACATTTGCTCAAGTGCAAAAGATAACCGGACAACTTGTAGATCTGATGTCTGATCGCAATATGAACATGGTTACAAGCCAACATTAACTCAATCTATTCTGTTTCCATACTATTATCATGATAAGAGAAATATCATACAGTATCTGATGCATTATCAACCATTTAAAACACATAAATCCGATTACAAATAAGAGTTTACCAAAACTGAGCCACCGCATCCAATTCCAATAAATGTTTCTTAACTCTTTAAAAAAGAGCATCATTTTTGAACGTGTGTAAAGGATATGAAATCAATCTTGAATTTATATTTCATGCTTTTAATGTAGATGGAGTAACCAACTTATATACATGTGCTTGATACTTGTCATTGACTTCTTTATCGTATAAATACCATCATTTTCTAACGCCAACAATGAATTCTGATGCAACAATAAATATTGCTACTATAAAACATAGATTTCTTTCCTTTCTCTTTCGATGAATTTCATATGAAGAATAACTGCAACAAAGTCAATCAAGTTACACTATCAAGATTTCAGAGCAGTCACAATTCTCAATTTGGGCTTGAACTTGACCACCGTCTTACATACTCGATACAGTCACGGCATCATTTCAAGAATGTGTTGCAAGCAGATTCGAACATGCTTGTTATAAAAAATCATCATTTCTGATTCAATAGGAACAGCTTCCAGGCGGCCTCGGAGAATCGATTTTACAATTCAATGCTTTCTGACACGATCGTGGAGCGTGTGGTTCGCTGGTCTTGGTGATCTTCACGCCGCGTTAGCCGTTCGTTGACTGGGCTCGATTCCCAGCCGGCAAGCCATTTTTCATGGTGATGCCAGGAGCAAGGTGCGTTAAAATATCATTTCGACATCGAGACAGCCAGCCATTGACATTGGATTGGTAACTTTCAGATTCGATTCGCCGTCCCAGTTGTTGGAGATTTCTTGGAATCGTCTTGAAGAATTCGTCTTTTTAGAGCTCTTCAAAGAAAAAAAGCTACATATTATCAGGTCTGGTAACCTAGGAGGAAGCAATCCATTCGATCCATCCGTTCGTAAGGCTTTTATTCGAAAGAGTCCCAGCAGCAAAATTATATTGACGAAAAGTTCCATTTTACTGATAAATATTTCTTCGATTTGACTGATTCCAAAATTATGGAAGCACTTTCCCTCTGAGAACATTGTAACGAGAACTGTTCGATAATAAGTACAAGGTGTAATTACGCGTTGAACCTGTGTGAAATCAAGCATCACATTGTGACAGCATGAGGAACTAAATTCCTCAATTCTCATATGTGAACTGTGGAGTCTCCGTTGCTCAAAAGTAGACCATGCCATTTGCATGCAAAATTGCTTCGTCCCACCGTTTTGTTCGTGATTATCAATTTCTCATTGGTGAAGCAACAATTTTTCCAACAGGCATGTCTGAATCTGCTTGCAACTCATTTTTTGAAACGATACCGTGACTGTATCGAGTATGTAAGACACTGGTCAAGGTTGAAGGTGAATTTGAGAATTATGACTGTTCCAAAAGATTAATAGTGTAATTTGTTTGACTTTCTTGCAGTTTATTCATGCGAAATTCAACGAAGGAAAAGGGAAGAATTATGAGAAGGGAATGAGAAATTAGAATTTTATATTAAGCCTCTGCTGTTTCAACCATTCACAAACTGAAAAACTTAAGTCAAGACATTGGATGAAAAGCAGATATATCAAAAATATCAACTTACTGTCATACACCAGATGCCTCCAGCTTGACTTTGACGATTAAACGTGAGACGTACGTAATTACTTGTGATCAGTGTGTTTCCATTGAAATCCCAATGTCCTGAAGACAATAAAATTTATATCAAATTGCTGAATGCTTACTTTGTGATAGCACAATCCACAAAATCACTTGCTAAATGAACCTAAATGTACAATTACATAGTACATGTTACTACAGATTGATGTCACCAGCTAGGTGGCAGGATAGTTTAGCTAGTTAAGAGCTGCACTTCGGTACGGAAGTGAAGAAGGTCCAGGGTTAGAGTCTGTCCGTATCGGGAGGTACCACCAAGTCAACATAGTAGTGACTACCGCTGAAGTATAATTAAGTCAGCCTTATAATATTACAAGCCCTCCAAAACTTCCACTATATTTCTTGAATACCAGTATCACTGCTAGGAAAAGGAGCACTTACCGGTATAGGGTTTGGTAAGACTGAGTTCCTTTTTCAAGTAAAATTCCTTTGAAGGATCTTCACTTAAAGCGCAATCCATCATCAAAATCAAGACAGAAAAGATGTGAGAGAAATTCATCTGAAAAATGACAGCGCCCATAGTATACACGCATGAACACAAGGACAGAAAAGTAACATTTTGCATTTATATATCAGCACTACTTTCCAGAAAAATATCAAAACAATAATACCATTACGCTATAGGATATTGAATTAATAAAGTAATGAGACTATGCAGCATGGTCATTGTTAGTTTTATCCGACCTTCTCCAGATGCAGGCCAAAGCTAGCAAACTGGATTTCATATTTAAGGGATTTCATCATGAATACGCTAGGCAACTGCGTGCATTTATGATACTGACAGCTAGAAATAGCGTGAGACCAAGAAGTCATTGAAATCCAAATCGAAATTTGAAGATCGGGATACACTTTCGATAAAAAGCACTTAAGACTCAGCAAAATTGGAGAAAGCGAGTAGTTGACCATGGAATAGAAAGTTCAACGAATACAGCGAGAAACAAAGCAAACCACACTTGTAGTCGAGGTATTTAAGGACAAATGAATGCATCGCCGCTGAACTGCACACCAACCTCAAAAATTCATCACAGGAACGGATGGAACGAAGACTTAAAGGACAGATCGAATGACACATGACCGCACAGATGACAACTGACAAATACTGACGTTAAATACGCAGAGTAAAAATATAGCATGCAGAAATAATCAAATAATGCGGTGGAAAGTTAGTGATTACTGAATGCAAACACTACTGAAAAAGATATCTAGACGCAGTTAATTCGGCGGATATGAATTATATTATATAATACTATATAATTATTATATATAAATATGAATAAATGACAAAGAAAATATGAAAAATGAGATACAGGCTACAAAGCAAGTGATCATGCAAAAGTACTGAAAAATGGAAGCAAAATTGAATGAATGAAAATATCAACAAGTTAAGTGAATATATTAATTAGAAAACAGACATGTAAATTACAAAAAGCTAAAAAAAATAAAGGATAAAAACCAAATAAAAAATACTGAGTGGAAGAGCAAAATAAATTAGTAAATTAGACGTACAGGAAAATGTTAATTAATAAATAAATTTAAATAAAACAAAAATCAAATTAAATTGAAATAAATATCATATACTTGAAAAGTAGAATACAATAAAATACATAAAACACAGAAATACTGAAGAACAATATAAATACTATTAGGTCACAATTCTGATGTAGCAAAGGGGATAACAGCAAATATGTGGTCTCAAATTATGGAGTGGCAGTTTACCAACAAATTGTGTTATCAATGTTTCTGAGCAGTCAGGTCTGTTAGAAGCATAAATATTTTGTTGATACGTTTTTCTAAACATACTAGTAGTTATTTAAGGCCTATCAAATATCTTTTCTGGTTTGTCTGTTGTAGCATAAGTGATGAAAAACATTGTCAATAAAGTAAGTCTCAAATAGAAATTACTCAAGATATTTCTGACTTTGGTAAGCAGGCTCCTACCGGTATTTTCTAGCGCTTGATTATTAAATACGTTTTTTAAGCGTACAGTGTTAACTATAGTCTGAAAAGAAATTTCGCATGTTGTACAAATAGATATATTTTAAATGCTTTCTTCTTAAATGAAAACATCAAAAACATGGTATAAAAACGTCAAATAGAGGAAGAGTCAACACCAAGTTGGATTTCCAGTTCCATTATTTCCAACTTCAACTTCTTGTTTCGAAGTCGCAGATTTTCTAACAGTAGCTCCTCCTTATCCGATTCAATCCTTCTTTTTTTCGGATTGGCTTAAGGGGTCAACCACAAAATGGATGGCTGTTCATCTTCATTGGCATTGTTACATCTTGTTGGCTCTCCTATTAACATGTATGTTTGACTTTCATTCTCTAGTATTTGAGGGTCTTTGGACGGTCTGATTGTACTCTCATCAACATCAAGACCTTTAATTGCTGGGCTGTCTTCTCCCAAAATAGATATCACCAAATTATCCATTTCATTTATTTTGCAGGTAGAACCACCTCCACTACCCGTCTTCCTCCTATTGTCGATCTTCTTCATGGTGGACTTTCGAAGGTTTTTCCACATCACATCGCGGAAGTAGTCCAAATATCTCGCAAAACCATTTGCTGCCATTATGTCTCTGATATCCGTCCATGCTTTCCGTTTCTTCTCCTTCCCAGTTGGAAAATCTCTAAAACTTCCGAATATCAACATAGGCGTATTTAGGGGGGGGGGGGGCTGGGTGGCCTAGTCCCCCCTAAACTACTTAGTAGTAAGGGAGTTGCCACATAAAGTCCATTTTCTCTCACAAATGGAGGGTGAAAGTATAGAATAACATGTAGGCCTACAGCATATACATGCCATTCGCGTTTTTCTCGCTCAATATTGTCATTAGCGAAACTCTGATTGCAAATGTGAATTCTGTAACTCAAATTTTTATCAGAAAACATACTTCACATGTCATATAGGCCTATGTAACATGAGCATATAGGCCTATTTTAGGCCTGCTTACAAAGCTATGATAGTTATAAAAATGACCTCATTTCGAATTCTACGGGTCAATGTTGAATTAGAAAGCATGTAGGGCCTATCAAATAGGGTCATGGCCATTCAGTAGCGCTAATGCTTGCTAGACAAATGAATTTTGTTCGCCGCAGGTAACGGTACAATGCAATTTTGATGTAAGGTTACTCGCGAAGGTACTGTATGTAGGCCTACCTCAAATCTCATACTAGTAGAAATGGAATCTACGTATCTGGTTTGCTACGAGTATAGAATAGAAGCCCTGATTTTGCTACAAGTTCATCGAGGAGACACTCCCAGCACCGATGCCATTATTGACAGATTCGCAGCAACATCAGCACGTCGATTGAAATTCGTAGTATGAACACTTTATACGTGTGAACATACGTTTCTCTTTTGTCTCGTTTTTATGCATAACGACTACTAGTGATATGTGAGTCAAACTTTTCTTAAGATTCAAAGATACTGTGTATTCATTTATTTTTAATTTGCGGCAACGATATTCATAATGATAAAATAGGTCGGTCGTGTTTTGTAGTAAAATGGGTCCAAAAATATTTTCGCATACGCTTTGTAATATTTTTTGTTTATTTCCTTAGATACAGGCTTTTGACTCATCAAGCACATGTAGATTCACAGCTGCTCCTCATCGCCTCCTTCATTGAAATTATCAATCATTGCTAGTTTGTTTTTACCTCAGCGAATTCTGCGATTGCCTTTTACTTCAACTTATATCATACGACATAATCATCAATCAACATATTGTAATTTTTGAAGATTCCATTGTGATTTACATGAACATATCGAATTTTGTGCTGTTCTGGAAAATACAATGGTTCAACCATGTGATGTTCTCTCGTTTATCCAATCATTTTGTTTCATTTCATGTATAGTTGTCAGGCTCAGACAAAGAGCTCCGTTTTCGATACTGTTTGAGTCGTAAATTAGGCTAAGTACCTACTGTATCTTGGAAACTTAGGCCTAAAAAGGGTGTAAATTTCTCATTTGGTGAATTAGCATTATGTGATCATAAAAAATACAGATAAATAATGTCGTATCTCGTTTTGAGGAGATCACTAATAAAATCGATCAAATATACCTGTAGCTGCATACCGTGCATACGGACATGCGCAAGGCTAGAGATTCACTCATAGGTATGCCTCAGTCTCCCCCCGAAACCGAAATTTTTGGATACGCCTATGAATATCACATTTCCGTTCAAAAATTTCTTTTTTAAAAACAAAACCTTAAGGTCGTGCGATGCCATTTCAGGACAACTTCAATTTATTCGAATATGTTATCTCAATGTAAGCGCTCACTTTATATCGTTCTTGTTGCAGCAATCAGATCATCACAAACCAAGGTCAGAGCGCGTCATCACTTTTTCATTGTTCTCACTGACCGATACACTTGTGGGATTGGCCTAGAATCCGCAAATGCAAGCAGAGAACATCATAGCGAGCCGTGACTGTTTCATTAGGTGACGGAGCTCAATAAAAGCGTAAACATAGGACAGTGAATCAAAGTCACGCATTCAAATCCAGTCTATTCCTTTATAGAGTGAAAGTGACTTGTCAGCTTTATTTTATCACATACGCGATGGATTTTTGGACGATGTATAATCTATTGAATGATGATGAAAGTAGGCGAAGAAATCGACTTTTCGTGGATAGTCGATTCCGAAGAAGACGAATTATTCTTCCATCAACGGTACAGAATGAGACTTTCAACTGTGAATTTCCTGAAAGAAATGATTGGAGCTTCTCTGAATCATCCCACACTTCGAAGCTCCGCTTTTACAGCACGCGAGCAAATACTTACAGCTTTGCGTTTCTATGCCTCCAATGGATTTTACCATATCATACGTGATGCTCATGGACTGTCTCAGTCCAGTGTTTGCCGATCTGTACGGGCAGTCACCAGTGCAATAAATACAGTTATATTCCCTCGCTTTGTGAAATTTCCTTCAGATTTTACTACAACACGATCTCTTTTCTACCAAATAGCAGGTATGCCGGCGGTGTGTGGTGTAGTTGATGGAACACTTGTTAACATCATACAACCAAGTGACAAAGAAGAACAATTTGTTGATCGTCACGAAAATCATTCACTCAATGTTATGTTAGTTGGTGCTCAAGACTTTAAAATTTCATATTGCAATGCCTGTTGGCCAGGCAGTGTCAACGATGCGCGGGTCATGAGGAATTCACAACTTTATCATGAATTTGAAGTGTTTAAATATCGACCATTCCCTGGGAGCGTTATTCTTGGTGATTCGATATATCCCTGTGTACCATGGTTGATTCCACCAGTTCTTGGCGATAACTTGTCGACGGTAGTCAATGATTTCAATATTTCTCACAGGAAAACTCGTTGCACCATAGAAAGAATAATTGGGATCCTTAAAATGCGATTTCCTTGTTTGAATCGACTTAGAGTCAAAACACCAACCTACGCGGCGGAAATTATGAATGCATGTGTTGCGCTACATAATCTCTGTATTTTAAAGGAAAGTCCAATAACTAATGACGGTACTGGTGAATCGCAATTTGAAACTCTCCAAATTCAGGGGGATGAGGAGGTGGGATTCATTGATAATGAAGATCAGAATCGCACCATTTCCAACCAAGATCGCAGAAATGAACTCATCAGCTCATTTGCATACGGTCATGCCTGAACTTATAGAACAATGTCGAATCTGAAACCTCTTTCTTACTACATACATTCCGTTGTTTGCTACAATAAAATGTAACTATTTTGTTCGCATTTCGATTAACATTTTTCAATGAAGCCACGAAACCTCAAAACTTTTCTTGATTTTAATTCATTCTTCAGTCAGGTAATGATGTCTGGACCGCAAATTTATTGTAATGGGTCCATTGTCTAAATTTTCCCTTGATTTATCTATAGGCTAATTAGTAAAATCTAGTCTGAATAAATAATGATTGATAATCCGACATCAACGGAAACCGTCATCCGATATTGATAGAAAAGTCAAAGTCACAAATAAGTTACAATTATGGCTTTGAATTTAACATATGATTTATGTACCTTCATGGTCAATATATTTTTATTGAAGAGTACAGATGACGTACATAGGAATTTATGCATCTGTAATGCATTGAGTCTTGCTATTTAATGAGTTGGTGCAGGAAATTTACATGGCATCAAAAATTGCATCATTAAGAAGCTTGGATTTCCCTGTTGAAGTTACTACTGCTGCACTGGCTTCTCATTAGTCTTTGTCATATGCTGACGATCTCGTGAGGATTAAATGGGTCATATATAGCGCAGATGATCTCATACATCTTCATACATTGATGATTGTGACGCTACAATAGATTTACCAGTTTACCAATGACCCTAGGACAATTACCAGTTGTTCGTGAAATGGAAAATATCAGAACTGGTGATTGTCCCCGGTCACTGGTAAACTGGTAACTGATGACGTTTCGTGAAATAGGCCCCAGGTGTCGGGTGATGGCTGAGATTGGAGTTAAGACGACCTCGGTTTGGATTTCGACGTATAAATCCAATTTGTAACGTGTTCAATCCGACGGGAATAAAGGCATCAACTTCGACCAATGTACCTTGCTCAGCAAGGACACTCGAGTGAATAAACAACTTGGGATCATTTGAAACGATGCACTACAGTATTTTCATCATCAAATTTGAGATATTTCCATTTGAGTTTTGCCACCAAATTTTGACGTGTTAAATAATGACCGATGTTTGAATCTACTACTTTCAGTTTCAAAATTTTTGAATTCTGTGAGCGGTGGCTCCGAAAGATCATGCACATATAGGCCTACCTTTCCTCAATTGCCTGCCGGCAGTCAAGCACTTAAGGGGTCCAAATGAGTTGTGTTCATTTCCTAACTCATTCCTCATTCCTAAGTTCATTTCCTGAACTTTCCAACGATGAATAAATGTCGCATTTTCATCAACAGATTCATGTAATTCTTTAACATTGTAATTAGACATTTCAGACCTCAATTTTCAAACATGCTAAGTTGAAGCAACAAATTGCATTTTGGAGTGCGACATTTTGAACATCTGACATGATGATTACCATGATATCAAGATGCACATGTTAATACAATGGTACGATGGCACAAAGTTATCGAAAAAATAACGAGAAGGGAAACCAGGAAAACTGCCAGACTGGACGACGACCGCAAACGCCAAAAGCATTCCAACTTATCATCCTTTTCACATCTGTTAGCGTAGAAGCAATAGGCGCATGGCAACCGTCAGTCACAAAATGTGTCTGGTATTTTCAACAAAGTCTGATATAACACTGTAGAAACGATCGTGATTCGAAAAACCTCTTAAAACCTCTTGATTCGAAGGATGTCGGTGCAGTGACATTAACATCGGTAGCAGCCATTGCAGTTAAGTTTCTTAACCTGTTTTAATTTTGACTCAATCTGACTTTGCATTCTTCCTAATCAGATTATTCAGCCCACTTCTTCGCATGGCATAATTTATTCCGTCAGCTTGTGTGAATTGAAATACATTTGCAACGTAATTGAAACGCTATTGAAATAGTAGACGTTATTGAATGTCACGTCTCAGAAGGCAATTTGCTACTTCAACCTGGCATGTTATGAGTTGAAGTCTGAAAAATTGACTCAATATAAATTTCATCAAAATTTTCATGTGGTCTACCTATCAGCCAACCATGAACTATTGAAATATTTTAGACTAGTAATATGCGGTTCACTTTGCTGAGAAATACATGCGTGTATATCGCGGTTAACCGGCCAAATACAAACACATACATCCAGGTTTTAAATAGCAAGGCCCTATATCTGGGCACACGGTGTAGGACAACAAAATTTTATTGTTTAGTTACTTAGAACAGCATTTATTGATATATTTTTCGCATCTCTGATAGAGTCGTGACAGGAGCAGATAACTAAATCTTTATCACTAGAAGCTCCAGATGACTCTTTATACTAGCGACCCCATTTCGGGTCGCGATCCCGATATTTGGAAGAAGTGCTCTAAACAGAAGTGACATTAGTTTGAGACTTTTTGTATTGGAGTGGCATTATTGTCATGATTTACTGTGAGGTATTTAACTGTTCTCCTAGCTTAGCCTTTGACTTCTATTCAAAATAACAACGAAAACTCTAATGCACTTTTTTCAGTGGCAACGTTGGCAGAATTTTGGTGTGATTTTGAACTGATATCTTTCCTCAATTTGTTATGGATGTGTGTAGAGATACAAGCAGCCCACATTTTATATTATTTTTTTTATTCATGCCATTCCTGCTCAGACATACAGCTTTCATGAAAAAGCAGAAAATTTATTGCTCAGAAAGTTGTGCACATCTTACAACCCATAAAATCGATAAAATGAATGTAAACGATCATCCAGATAAGACGTTTTAAAATATTTGTGACTCGCAACTTTAATTATATATCATTACAGGTTGCAAAAATTATCAAATTACGAATCTGTCAAGAAATTTCATGTTCATGTAAGCGCGCTGAGAGACACAAAAAACAAAAGCGATATTTTGCAGACCGATGTCGAACGATCACGAGCTTATACGTGCATGCATCAATTACAGTCAACTCAATTATGTGCACCATTTCAATGTGAATAACCAGAACATTATCATTGCTGCTATCACTGCAAGCGACGCGCTAAAAGACAATGCCATCGCCTCACAGATATGATTGACAGTCTTATGGAAACGAAACAAATTTATGAAGTCATGAATATTTCATCCAAATGTTGTGTGAACATTCGTCTTTGTTTGGTTATTTCAACCAAGATTCGAAGAAAATTTAAAGAAATAGAGGGCTTAATAATAGTCACAATAGTAGCTGGAATAAGAAATTGTGCTCATTGATCTTAGTAGCAAAAATCATGAGCGGCATTCCCGGGTTATTCAAGGACCAATTGGCTATTTCGCTAAAATTAAGAGCGATTCCCTTGCTCGGCCACCAGCCTGAATACCAAAGAACATTCTTTTATCCTGACGATGAGGTGCGGAGTACTCCGCACTTTGAAAGTCCTCTGATCTAATGGAAGACAATAATGACCTGCTAATCTCAAATAATTGTTTTGATGAAATATCTGCTTTCGTCACATATCACTGACGCCAGCTACACAATCACGACAATAAAAGTAAGATTATCATCTGATATTCAAATTAGGAGTGATTTGCCGATGACGGATTTTGCTAACCGGTCGATTACTTTTTATTCATCAGAAATCGTCGCTCTTTGATGGTCCGAAAGCATCGATTTAGGTAAAAGTAAGTTAATCATAATAAAAGTCACCAAATAATATATAATCAGTCAGACAGGTCCTGAATTTTCCATGCAAATCACTGTGATGCTAGTATAGTACTACGTAGAGTTGACTAACTTTGAATTTTGATTAATTTCTTTTGATCAGATACTACTAGGCTACTTAAAGCATTACTCGTAGGAATATATTGGTTGGACAATAAAATGCAGCAAGAAGCTTATTTGATATGATCACCAATCAACTTCACATCGATTAGAGGATTGACCGAATTATGTGCATATCAATAGATTCACGAGTGATAGCTAGTTTCTAGCAATTCCGAATATGGGTAAAATCTCAGATAGCCTATTATTCGTGTGCTGCTTTTGTTTTTGCAATCAGTATTAATCATGGTCATCATGAACTTCTGATTCAGCTGGACACGTAACTTTTTATCAATCTAACAACCAATAATCGCAATTGACCGAGTTGTAGGCCTATCAGGAGAAGATGGAATTGGAGTCAGTGTGGGAAATACTCACTTCCAATTGTCTACTGTTTAACTGAATTTAAGAAAACGACAGATAAGAAAAAGTCCCGAGATTCAGGGCCACTAGTTGGCGACACATGTCTGATGTTTGAGCCCAATTAGCCATAGTGGTAATGGCCCTCTTTCGTAATACAGGAATTAATGAAATCAAAGGATGGACAAGTTCGGAAAATAATTGTGTTCATTTAATATCCCTTGAAGCGGATGAAAAAAGAATCGTGGTCCCCCCTCTACCCGCGTTTTTGATGTTGCTAAATGCTATGGAGACCCATCTGTTCAATCGAATCAATGAACCAAGCAGACTATTATATATCTACGGCACCATGTAGGCAAAGGCCATGAATTCAAGAAAATGTGAGTTCAAAAAATGGTTGACATGATTGCAATCTTTTACAAATTAATCATCGAATTGCAAATACATCTGCTGAATTTAAAGAACTAGAGAACTAAAGAAATCGATGTTTTAGTAGGCCTACTTACTAACAAACACAAAAACGGCTGTATAAAGAAATTCTTAATGAGAGTTGAATGGAATAAAGAAAAAAATGCTTGATAGAATGACCATTTTATCTAATGTGGAACTCAATTTTTTTTTCAGAAACTACGATTGTTGATTTCAGGGGCAGATAGCGCATTAGCAGAATATAAACGCAACTGCTCAGAATAATCGAATAACATGACTGGTGAAATTTGTCACAATCAGAACTCACTATTATTAGACACTGTACCCTCAAATCGCACACATTGAAGAATCAAGATCTATACTACTAATACAATAAAATATAGCAGACCACAATATAAAATATGTATTCGGCCTACATTACATCAGCCTACAAAATATCATAACCATAGTGATACACTCTCAATGTCTGTGATCTTGAATCCGTTGCATATCAACTCCATAACGGTTGAACAAATTGACAATACAATAGAGCTCAGGTCAACGGTAGTTAAGAAACTCCTAATACCTTGTTACCTTAAGTAACATTGGTATTGATAATCCTGAAAATCTTTTGCAATATGTAATGACACCACAAATTTATGAATGAAGAAAAATGTTGTGCTAGCTGCATTTCTAGTGCTACAGAATGACCAATGAAAACGAAGTGAAATACACGTCAGTATGTCCTTTTAAAACACATGATTTTCCATCTGGTGAAACCAGAAATGCAAGTTATTCAAAATAAGCGCTTAATCTTTATGCAACTGAAGTGACATTCCATGGACTTCTACATGATTTCTATATCATTCTAGATCAGAATCTTTGAAAACCCAAAAAACCGGATAAGTCATAGATAAGGGATAAGTGTAATGCGAACTTGACGTTTCATGAAATCAAAGGAATAGAACGTACTTATGCAATATTCTGAGGACAATCTTGATCGGCTTGCATTGTTTGTTGCCGATTGCAAAAGAAATTTCACAAAGTACTTCTATCAGAAAATTGTTTTTGAAAGAATTGCTTGCACATAGATAGACAGCTAGCCTAGCTCTATTCAGCACAATTCCACAACTTTCTATGCCTCTATCAATCTGCTTCACATCCAGTATTTATGTTCACATACTATGAGTCCGTGATGGAAACGATGGAAAGTCTTCCTTATTGCATTAGCAATGCAAAACAAAAATCACTTTGTGTTTATATGGTAGGTTTTTCTACCTTGATTGGTCCTCACTGTGATCTCGCTATCATGACGCTATGTTCTTGACTGACCATGCGTGTGGAATACACATGAGATGACTTTGATTGACTATTGTATGCCACTTCAAATCACAGTTGAACTCAACCAGACCGCATCTGTCACTCGATGCATGCGCAAACTATTTCATCGTCGTCGAATATATAGCAAAGATTCCAGTGAATTTGTTGTTAGAATGAAGTTATTCTCTGTCTAGGGGCTGATTATTAACTAAAATTCTGCCGACAGAAAATTAAACCGATTTAATATTCTGCCGGCAGAATACTAAATCGGTTTAATTTTCTGTCGGCAGAATTTTAGTTAATGAACAGCCCCTAAGTAAAATATGTTTAAATTAGACTTGCTTCGCAAATTTGCGAAAAAGAAGTGTCGCTTTAACAAATGGCATTTAATGTAGAGCAGAACTGCGTTGCTAATTCAGTTTGTTCGTAGAAAATGACATTGACAGAAAACTGTTCTCACGAATTTAGCTATTCAACTTAATTATTACTTCTCCTTTGCATCGTATCGAAGAATGCGGAAAACATTTGCATGTTTGCGAAAGCTTAACCACGTGCTTTTGACATATTTTATCAACATTCCTTTGTTTAATAATTTATTCAAGTAATTCTGGTTTGTGTGCGTTCGTTTCGTCTTCAGGTGGCAGGTTGAGATTGTTAGGTGAAGTGTGCATCGGTTTTGTTTACGAAGGGCATCTGCTGTTAATAATTTCGAACTTTTGACCTCAATCATAAGATTTTATGTATTCCTACGTCTGTTTGTTTTGCGAGATGTTGACAGCCCGCCTGAAGCAGTGGCGAGTCTATTAGCAATAATTGCTTTGTTCAATGAGTGGTTGGTAAGATGGTTGCGATTGTTTGGGGCGAATTTTCAGAGATTGTTTTGTAAGGCTGTTTCAAACAACAAGCAAAATCAGAATGAAAAATTGATAAAGAACAGACATAGCCATAACTTCGGAAATACATAAGATTATCAAACCAAACTTCACTCACGGCATAACCACAACTCAGGCAATAGCGCAATGCCACCTATAGTGCAGTACCGGTCCTATAGGTGTGTACTATATATTTACGAAATTTAATCATCTCTACTAATTTGAAGCATTCTCGTGAATTTTTTCGAGACTTAGTCAACTTCAAACTTTTGACCTGACCACAGTATAAGAAGCATCGCAGAACATTTTATATAAAAGGCTAAGGTGTACGCTAGTAATTGATAATCTGTGCTGCAGAACACGATAACTATATTCACTCACGAGACCTAAATATTCACCCGTAAGTCACGTGACATCGAATAGACCCGTGGGATTTTTCATTTTATTCATAAGATGTCTGCTCTTGCATCAAGGGTGTTAAGCTGACGCTTGGACAATGGACAGGAATTAATTGATCTGCGTGGTTGCAAATTCTTGTTAAAAGGAATTTGATAGCTATTGTGGTTTACAAGATATAACGATCTGTCTGTGCTGGTCACTTGACATTCTGTCCGATCATCTCGACGCATCTCCAATTTAATTTTTGATTTCAAATCACGAAAATAACAGAAGTGACAAATTGATGAAAAATGTAAAATGTTCATCCTAAAATAAAGAACTTTAATAGCTCTTGTTTTGGTAGGCTTATTTCAAGACTTCATAGGTACACAATTAATGCATCGCACGGTCGAAGAAAACCTGCTCGATTTCCTCACGCACTTTCGGAAATTGTGACGATGGGATGTCGACATTGGCCATTACAGATGGCCACGAATTGCATCTTCGAATGGGTATTCTCCGCTGTTGATTGACATTGGTCACTGAAATCTCGTCCTTGGAAGTAGGGGACGGAAGCTAGAAAATACAATGCGATCATCGGTGTTCCTTGTCAATAATTACATCAAGGACACCCAGTTAGCAAAGGTCAATTTCCGACTTTCAAGTCAGACAGTTTATCAGGATAGTCAATGCAGGTACAACTTGATTCCTGGTTGCGAAAGACATCATTCCCGTTTGTTCTCAGACTGGAAACGTCTGTCAGCTCACTCATCCCGCAACTGTTTTTGTGAACCAAGGTCCTATCACCTTTCGGGCCATATGGCTATTCCAGCTAAATGAGATGCAGAATTGAAGTTGTCGTTCATATCGCATCTTAGATTAAAATCATCGAGTTGGGACTGTTTGAGGCAGATAACATGGATTGCAATCCCTTGTGATACAGCAATGCTATCGTCCAGTATTATCCATTTTTTTAGAGGACAACATTGCAAGCATGATTGACGCTTATCGTCAGAAGGACCCTTCCCATGCTTAGGTACAAAGAAGCTCCATGCAGGATGATGTAGACTACCCAAAATTTACTCTGGAAATGAAGCGATGAAGATATTTTTGAATTGACTAAAGGGATTATCAGACCAGATTTTGAGGGAAGCGACTATCGGATTTTCGATAAGTTCAGTGATCACCTCGTGTCGGAAATGAACGATAGAAATTTTGTCTTGATTCTTCAATAGCAATCGCACTGCTTCGACGACAGAACCTTTCCAACGGACGCATGTATACAGAGGGTACTGCTGTTTTCTTATTTTCTCTAGTGAGTAGGTTGGATCTCCTATTATGAAAAATGTTAAAAAGATCTCAGCGAAATCAATGTGCATCTGCTGCTTTAGCAGCATCGCCTAGTACACCTGCATTTATCCCGCTCAGCATACAGAGTCTGAACATGTTTGATGTTTCAAGAATTCCAGTAAAGTCTCCGCAACATCTGCATGCAACTGACATGCAGTCGAGGACATATTCAGGTTAAACTATCCACTGGTTATTGCACGCTGGTACTTCTTGTCGCCACATACGTGGTGTGATCCAAAATGTCCCGGACTAACCTACTTGCAGATAACCTGTGATAACGAATACTACTTCAGATGTAAATTTAGGTCTTTAAGGCATGAGAAATATGGTCGCCGAAATTTTTCCGGTCAGTTTTCTATTTTTAAAAAATATTTTTACATTTTAACATGAATTTCTGTATTTTCTGAATTGATCGAGATCCGATTTGTCTTATTGTTATAGTTAGATTGATTTTGATTTGTACCTTATTTGACGGATATCTTTGCCATGAATATTGCACGTCTTTTGTTAATTGCTTCATGTGTTACGATATCAATCAGTGAAGTTCATTCAGCACGCATTCATTAAGAAATCCGTGTCAACGATGGTTCTTTGTTCTATCAGTTTTCATGATGGATGTGACAAGCGTGTCTTCAGTCGAATATCGCAGTGTGATACGATACCTCCTGATCCGCGGCTTCGCTAATGGTGACATTCTAAAGGAATTAAGCCTGGCATATGGAAGCAAAGCTCCATCGAGAACTACTGCTTATTTCTGGATAAGCGAATTTAAACGCGGAAGACAATCTGTGGAGCAAGATTTTTCAACTGTTGGTCGGCCGCAGGAGATTCCGGAAGAGAAATCGAGTCAGTGCGATGAAGTGATTACAGCACACAGAAGGATAACCATCCGTGAGTTGTCAAGAGAGTTGCGAATCAGTTATCAATCCTGTCATGACATCATCGAAAGACTTGGATATCGCAAACTGGCATCACGTTTCGTACCGAAGTTTCTGTCACCTGAAATGAAGGAGAACAGACTTCTGGCGGCACAGTCAAATTTGGATCTCCTCGAAATGCACGGAGATCAGTTTCTGAACTGCATCCTTACAGAGGATGAAACACCTTTAAGTTTGTATCTGCCTCAAAGTAAGCGAGAATCTGCAGAGTGGCGAAAATCAGGCGAGTCTGCCCCTTTGAAAATGCGATCCGGAACATCACATCGCCGGTCGTTGATGCTGACGGTCTTTTGGAACGCTTCGGGAATCCAACTGGTTGACTTTGCGGATAAAGGAGTAAGAATCAATAGCGAATATTATTCCAATCTGTTATCTGAAGCGAGGAAGAAAATAAGAAAGCCACGAAACATTCCCCTCTACTTGCTTCATGACAATGCTCCGATTCACACCTCGCAGGAGACAACCAATGCCTTAACGAGAAACGGATTTCAACTATTGAGCCATCCTCCTTATTCACCTGACTTGGCCCCAAGTGACTTCTATCTGTTTAGATTCCTCAAAAAGCATCTTCGTGGACACCATTTTGAATCGCCAGTTGAACTGCGGGATGCAGTTACTGAGTTTTTTGATTCTTTGACACCGGAATTTTTTCATAAAGCTTTTTGTGAATTGAGACTTCGTTGGCAAAAAGTGACGAATGCTAACGGCTCATACATTGAAAAGTAAACTGTTTTCTGGAACAAAACATTTGTTTTTCCGTTAATTATTAGTCAGGTTATTAGTGATAGCTTAACTGTCAAGTTAATCTAAATATATTAATTCTAAATCGCTAGAATTTATAGGAAAATCTTGAAATTCAGACAAAAATGTTTGAAAATTTTGAAAAAATAGAAAACTGACCGGAAAAATTTCGGCAACCATATTTCTCATGCCTTAAAGACCTAAATTTACATCTGAAGTAGTATTCGTTATCACAGGTTATCTGCAAGTAGGTTAGTCCGGGACATTTTGGATCACACCACGTATATCTGCTGCGCATCTTGCTGGTGCCAATTATTAATAACATTATTCCGCTAGTTACGTAGCATATCAATCTAGATAAATGCTCAATGCAAGATGATGTGACAACAATACAAAGATAATCAGTATACCAATATAAGTAAATAGACTGTTTCCAACTATCGCCATCACTTGAAAATGTATAATGTGTGTAACATTTGCTCCCATTAAACAAGCGATATAAAAGCAAAGGAATTATTTTATTTTTCCCTATTTGTTTAAAAAATTTTTAGCAGAATGCATTGTTTTCTCTATCATGTAGATGATGATTAGAAATGGTCAGAATTTGCTCTGAAAGAATATGACACCGAGAAACTTCATTTCCAAAAACTTAACAGAATGGCCCATTTATCCTATGACGAAGAAGGCGCAGGGAAAACACTGTTTCACCGGAATCTATTTATCACAGGTTTCACAATGCGACTTCTGCTTCCTGGAATTCAACATAAAGGCCTATTACAATTGCACTTTCTTTCGTTAGGATTATGATTATTTCGTAAATCTCGCTTATTGAAATGAAAAAGTATTTATATAAAAGGTCCAATATAGCTGTTCTGCATTTTATGGGATCACTATCTCATTTTCAGGTAAGCAATGATACAAAATGGAAGATTATGTGAATCAGGTAAAGAACATTTGTTCGCAGACCGTCCACAATGACAAGTGAGTTAATTCCTCTCTTTTGTACCTCAAGATATTCCCATCTCACAAGAGCTCGTTTCATTATTTTTACATAGGCCTACTTCAAAAGAATTACTGGCATAGCCTACTTAACAATTCCTTAATGTTCTATCGGTCTATGTACATGCTCCCCAGGATATTATTCTTCCGTTGCCACCCGCAAATGACTGACTTAATACAATTCAATAGTGTCGCTATTGAATCAGTCATTGCATCAGTGACCTACGCACGTATATGAATTTGGGACATTTTTGAAAAAATAGCTAACTGTAATCTGTTGAGCAACCGAAGAAATGGATGATTGGAAGCGTTGCAGTTTGATTTTAAATCAGTGGGTGCTTGGTAATCAATGTTTTGCTATCTTCATTAAATAATCGTACCACTCGAACCATATTGTACAATCGTCAATATTTTGTAGAGGTTTTGATATTCATTTGATGAAGTAGAAGCTTTTCAACAGCACCGGCATGTTAAAAATATACCTGCCACCCATATGTGCTTATTATGCATTGTGATAAACGTGAACTGTCGTTATTTTCTCTTTTCATTTTCAGAAGTGAATTTGATAACGAAAATATTCTTCTACAGACCATTTTCACCTCCGTTTTGGACAAAGGAAATTGTAAGTAATCCATTCAAAATAGCCTAACATTTTAGTTATTAATCTTTCATGGACTTGCTCAAGACTACACGTTACTAACCCTATTCTGGTGGTAGTCCCCAATACCTGAAGAAGGCTGTCCAACCCATAAAGCGGTTGTTTAGCTTCATGTTTCGGCTGCGGACTGGGTAAAGTAAAATGATTAATTGATCTTTACTCACATAATAATGTCGTTCTAATGAAGAGGACATGATCCACACTCGGAAACATTTCAACTGGTGCGTCAGATTTATAATCCGTAGGTTATTAAATGAGTAACTTACCAAACTGCTGATGAGTAGCACGCTAGTTTACAAATTGCTCGAGTCATTGCTGGGTTCCTTTAACTGGCAAAATTTTCAGGTTGTGATAAGAAAGACGTCTTTTTACTGCATCCTGCCCCCTCCTAGACATGAAATCATCCGACACTAGCATGAATGGGCTGAGGCAGCCATCATGTGCTGTCAACTCTCATCATGTTAAAGTTTATAGCCTCTAATGATAGCGTAAGTACCTTTCCAGTCGGACAGGCTCGAACCATGTACCTCATGCATGTACGTGTACGCGATTCCCTTTATCAACTGAAGTATTCTACCACCTATGTTATAAAAGCCATTTCGAAATGTTGTTTCATGAGAAGACAAGCATGATGACTTCCAAGTTATAGGCCTACATATTGCTTGGTAGGGTTCTTGACAATTTATAGCCACTTGTACCCTGCACTCCTCTTCCATGCGGAAATCATTATTGTCGTCATTTTTACCATGTTTACATGCTGTCAATTGCTACTCGCTCGTTCCAGTGGTATTCTTTTCGGCGATCAAACTTCTTGGCGTGGTAATAAAGACACACATGACATTACAACGTGTTCTACACTCAAAGAAGGGTTTTGAGTTAGACCCTACATAAACTCCTTATAAGTTCTATATCGGTGGTATCATAAGGAAGCAGAAAAGGAAATTCGATTCTTCAAACGATTAACTATATTACAAATCATAAAGAAGACTCATGTTTCGTCTTCGCACAGGGCATATCCTTGTGATCAAGTAGAAGGCGAAGTGTCGAGTAATTTCTATTTATATGCGTGCGTTTATTTGAGTGAATCCTTTGGCGAAACATGTTGCCTCTTCTCTATTTATAAGTCAACTAGCCTTTATTTGTATTCATCGTGTTGCATTTCGTAAATGCCAAGTCAGTATTTCTAGCAAGTTACCTTAGATTTATTATTTTATCCGTGATGTCAAGCAGATGCTGTTTAAAGTTATTCTAGCAATCTATTGTTACACCAAAAATCCTTTGTTTTCATGCTTTCAGTCTCAAAATACAATCTCGATAACCCTACAAGTCCTCATTGGAAGCTTTTTGCTGTGATTACCAATTTTGCCAAAACAAATAAAAGCTGTCTTTTTCCCAATGAAAACATCAACCACTTGAAAAGTAAGTTGCAGCAATTTTAGTGCATGTATGATCACACGGTCAAGTAAGGATACTTTCGAAGTTTTTTCTTCATGTAACATACTTAGCTTTCATGTGTCATATCATTCTCATACGATGATGAAAATCATCCCATCAGCCATTTATAATATTATCAAGAATATAATATTAAGAATATAATGCTTGCTAAATTTAATTTTAATTGAAGTTGTCCAAATGAGGACTGATGACGTTCTCCAATCGGCAAGTGTACAAATGCAATGCTACTGTAACCATTGGATTAATCAGTACTTAAAATAACACAATGGAGCTTTCTCGTGGCAACGAATTAAAATCGATCAGCTTTGGCCTAATATCTGGTAAAAGTGGAAATCTTGAGACTTGTAACACTACCCATTCTTACTGTTAATATACTAATACCATAGATTCCAAACACTGCCGCATACACGTTCAAAACAGATGTCTAGTATACTGCACCGAATACAGATGCTAGTAGTGGAAATATGATAGGATAATGATCACCATAGGTTAAGGAAATTGAAAATTGGATATTATAAAACAGCAGGAGACCGATGGATTAAAATGGGAAAAGTGGAATTAAAACATATAAATACAATGATGCTACTACACTGATTACAAGTGAACTAATGCTTCTCTATATCTGAGACTACACATGATGGATAATGGTGCAAAGTGGAACAAGTGGAAAGTGGATAGTGGAGGTAAACAATAGAACTACAACGACACTACTGCACCGAAAGCAATGGAACCATGCACACTATACCTAAGACTACACATGGAAAATACTATTTCTTCACTTGAATTTCTTATCGCCAGTTTCTTAATCCGCCTATAATACTTCATGGAATCAACATTTCTTCATTGGTTCATTTGAAATACAATACATCGACCACTACTTCAGCCACCGATTAAGGGACATAGAACATAATACTGCAGTCCGTCAGTCATCAGCAAGTACTCGTCCAGTTGTGTTTCGACCCCTATCCTGAACACTCAAACCCAGACGAGCAGGGTCCCACATATAGTGGCTGACAAAATACTGAATAGGTAATGATATGTCTTGAAAGATATGCCACAAAGATAAGTCAGACATCATTCAAATGTTACGTTTCCCACATGTAAACTCATCCTGCAATTAAATTCATCCCATCAATAAATACAGTATGCTTTTTGCGATCCGCACATGTAAACAAATCCTGTACATCAATCTGTGCCTTCTTCGATTCCCACAAGTAAACAGATCCTGTTCATCCTCGAATCCCATATAAGCATGTAATCGTTGTGTGATAAACGTGCAACCCACCTTTACACAAACTTCACCTCATTCATCGAGACTTAACAATGGGAGCTCTCTCATGTCCTTTAAGCCACGCTAAGCACTCTGCAGTCACTCTTTACCGCCCCCGCTCCCCATGAAGCCTCATATTAAAAAAACATGAAATTCAGCTTTTTCTCTTTCTGAAATTGGATTGCAAAGGATAGCAATGCCATCACTCCCCTCTTTTTGCAAGAAATGTACTACAATCATCACGGGAAGCAGTGTTATCGAACGAGGCAATTTTTTAGTTCGCTCAGTTCCTCGTTCACATGGCAATTTTGGTTGTTGACTCAGTTTGCCGTTTATTTTAATTTTTCGCAATGCAAAAGTTCATTGAAAAATGTCAGGTCGCTCAGTTCTTTTCCGTTCACTTGTCAAGACAGCATATTTATGGTAATGCGCCTGTCAAATTTTCAGAAGATAAGGAAATTGCGCTTTCCGACCGCATTGAGTATCCCATTAGATATCCTATGTCAATAATATTTATTATTTTGTCCTTCATCATTCTGTCATAATTTCAAAGCTATTTCCGTTGTTTGTTATTTAACTATCCATGCTTACACTCGCAGAAATGTTAAGCGAACAATCAAAGTCTGTCTGCAAGTGGTCATTCACTAAAAATGTTTCCGCGTCAAGAGTAGCACGCTTACGTAAAGATCGAGTTCGCAAGAAACAAGCGCCCGTGTGAAATCCATGCAGCATTGGAAGAAGCATGCAAGGAAGAGGCTGTTGACCGCTCGACTGTCACTCGATGGATGCAGAGGCTGAGAGACGGTGATCTGTCGATCGAAGACAAAGACCGCAGCGGCCGCCCATTATCCGCAACTGATCAGGCACACGAGGAGTGCATTCAAAAGTTGTTGGACGAAGACAGACGATGAAGTAGCCACAGAACTTGGGATTAGTCACGGGTCTGCTTACAAGATTCTCACCTTCAATCTTGGTAAGCGTAAAGTTCGGCTAGATGGGTACCACACCGCCTAAAGGACGAAGAAAAGCTTTCCCGCTACAGAATCGCTATGCAGTTGCGTCGATCGTGTGTCGGCCGGTCGTGTCTCGGAGCGCTCCCTCTAGTGCATATACTATTGTCAATATATCATCGTTCACAGAGCGCTGTTGTAAATAAAACTTACATACATGTATTCAGACTCGCAGGAATCTGCGCTGTGTCATAGTGTTATTGCCGAATATTTTGAGTCGCCATCACAATCAAGGAATCCAAATTGTATCCGACCTTTCTTTGTCTTCGTAGCTTCAGACTCCAACAATTAAGGAATCTCGCCGGTAGTGACGTCACTCGCTCTCACACTGTGTTCATTCACCGCTGTACAGATGACGCAGCTTCACTGTCCTTACTAAGCAGCGAGAGAGAGAGAGAGAGATCTAACTGAGTGTGTGTACATTTTCACTAACGGTTTACGCTCCTGGCCCAGCCCGCCTGCAGTTTTCCCGTTTCTTCCCTGCGACTCTCGCCATCAAGTTTTCCCGACGTCTGCTGCAACTTCCCTACGTTTCCTCATTGATTCCTGCTCTCGTCCAGCCCTCCATCTTCTGCTATCAGCTGATTCTCCACTTAACAAGTGAGCGCCTGGCCTTTAAAACCTGCCAACATTTTCAGGCGCGCGCGGGGACCTCATCACACCTGACAATCAAAATTAGTTTAAGTCTTTACAAAAACTCTCTAATCACTTAGTGCTGACACGGCTCAAGGGTGCGATAGGCCGCCATCCCCCTGAATGTGCTGAATGCGAACCCCGTCACTATTATTTTCTCTTTCTACAATTTTAACGACACGCGTGTTCGTTTTTGCATGCCCACCTTTATATATATATAATATGCTTTTGATTGTAGTTTATCTCATGTATATATAGAAGTTATGAGGTGGTATTAACGTGAGCTGGAAAAAAAATGATGAGAAATGGAAAATCAATGGATTTGTAATGCATGTAGAAAACAATGTAAAAGCTCCAGTGGTTTATCAAGACACAATTTTTTTTGTAAAAGCAGGGTTCTTCCTGACGAAGACAAAGTCAATGATAACAAAATTACAACAGATGCAAAATCTGGTTTGAATGATACGGCATATTCTGTTGCTACTATAGAACAATTTGAAAATTTCACATCCAATGTAAAAGATAGGTTTGACACCTTAATTCAAGAAGCTTACGAAGACATCAGTAATTGGAAGCGGAACCTCTTCCAATTGCCCAAAGGTCATGCAGGTAAAGAATTTTTAAGAGAGATAACATGTCAAATTGAACATTGGACATCAAATTCTCTTAATCGCAACATCAGCCTGAAATGTCTTATGGTAATGCCATTGTCTGCTTTTGCAACAGATAAATCATAAAGCTAAGTCATCTGATCGAAAAAATACTCTTGAAAGACGTATGACTTTATGGAAAGAAGGACGAATTGAAGAGCTGCTTAACGAATGCCGCGAAATTCAAAGGCGCTTAGAAACAACACGCAGAGGAGCTAAACATTTTGATGTGTCGAGAACATTCAATAAAATGATGATGAAAGGTAGAATTAATGGAGCCATACGATTACTGGGTCATCATAAAAATAGTAGTATTCTCCCTATTACCTCAGCTACCATTGAAGATCTGAAGGCCAAGCACCCAAATCCTAGTCCTATAAACGAAGAAATGATGCTTCAAGGCCCAATCAATGTTATTCATCCCGTTATATTTGAAAAACTCAACGACGACACAGTATTGAACGCAGCCATGAACATAAAAGGAGCCACTGGTGTATCGCAATTCAACGCTGAAGAATGGCGCAGGATGCTAGGAAGCAGCATTTATGGCACAACAGGTCTCGATCTTCGAAAGGCCATCGCGAGAATGGCAAAGAGTTTATGCACACAAGAAATTCCAGATCCCGAATCCCTGGAAGCTTTACTTGCCTGCCGTTTGATTCCTTTGTCCAAAGATCCAGGTGTACGCCCGATTGGAATAGGAGAAATTTTGTGACGAATTATTGCGAAATCCGTGATATATACTTTACGCAATGACTTGTTATATTCGGCTGGAAATTTACAGCTATGTGCGGGGATAGCAATACACGCAGTGGTTGATTTATTTAATGACGATGACAATCATGGAATATCACAAATTGACGCACATGACGCTTTCAATTCCATTAACCGCAAAGTAGCTATTCACAACATGAAAATTTTCTGTACAGAATTCGCCACCTTTGTTTCCAACAGTTATCACTGGCCTATTTGTCACTGGAGGATTGGAGCTACAGTCAAATGAAGGCACAACACAAGGTGATCCTGTAGCTATGCCCATGTATGCTCTCGCTATTTTACCGCTGCTGAGCTCGCAATGTGGCAATCAGGTTGACAATGTCAAAAAGGTAGCCTTTGCAGACGATTTTGCAGGGGTTGGCACTTTGACTCAACTAAAGGAATGGTGGAACTTGATTGAAAATTTTGGACCCTTCATCGGTTATTTTCCTAACCCTTCTAAAAGTGTGTTGATTGTCAAAGACGCTCACCTCTTGAAAGCCACTGAAGTCTTTTCAAAAAGTGAAATACAAATTACGTTTGAGGGTAATAAACATCTTGGTGCATGTGTCGGCAATAATAATTTCAAGCGAGAGTATGTCAGCAAAAAAGTACGAGATTGGGTCGATGAGATTAAAGAACGTTCGAAAGTTGCGAATTCATTTCCACATTCCGCTTATGCTGCATTCACACGAGGTATTCAACACAAGTATACCTACGTTATGCGAACGATTCCTAATCTCACAGAACTTCTGGAGCCTTTGGAATATAGTATTCGACATACGCTC
This sequence comes from Prostheceraeus crozeri, assembly GCA_907163375.1. Classification (NCBI taxonomy): domain Eukaryota; kingdom Metazoa; phylum Platyhelminthes; order Polycladida; family Euryleptidae; genus Prostheceraeus; species Prostheceraeus crozeri. The sequence goes on along the minus strand of CAJQUW010012461.1, from coordinate 154,499 downwards.
ATTCCGGCATTATTTAACGGATATGAATGCAGTGATATTGAAAGGCAGCTTTTTTCGCTTCCACCAAAACTAGGAGGCCTTGGAATCCACATTCCTACCAATCGATGCCAAGAGGAATACGAAGCTTCAAGAGTAATCACAAAAGACATGATTGAAAAAGTGAAGTCTCTAGATTCTCAATATGATAGAAATGTGAGTCAGATGGGAAGTGAATCAGTGAAAACAAGAAGAAAAGAAAAACATTTACAATACAAAGAAAATTTAAGTGAAATCAAACGAAGAATCAGTGATAAAATAACCTTGCGAATGGTTGAAGCCGCCAATGAAATTGGAGCGTCCAGTTGGCTAACATTGATGCCCTTGAAAGAACATGGGTTTTACTTGGAAAAACAAGCTTTTTGGGATAGTCTTCGTATAAGATACAACATCCCACTTCAAGATTTACCAAGTAAGTGTGTATGTGGACATAATTTTGACATTGAACATGCATTCTCCTGTAAAAAAGGAGGACTCATCTCATTGAGACATAATGAGATCAGGGACTTCACTGCTGGGTTGTTAAGTGAATGCTACAAGTGTTCCAGGGTAGAGCCTTGCTTAACTCCACTATCAGGAGAATCATTCCCGAAAAGCACTGTTATTACCGATGAAGCTCGTGTTGACATAGCAGCTAGGGGTGTCTGGATCGAGGGACAAATGGCATATTTCGATGTAAGGGTGTTCAACCCGCTAGCCAAGACTAACCTTGATTTCTAACTTTCCTCTGCTCATCGGCAGCATGAAGAATCAAAGAAGCGATCATACAATGAAAGAATATCCCTAGTAGATCAAGGCTCTTTTACTCCGTTGGTCTTTTCATGTACCGGTGGTATGGCGAAAGAATGTCGCGCATTCTACAAAAGACTATCCGAAAAATTATCTGAAAAAAGGAATGTCGAGTACAGCAAGACCATCAGCTGGGTGAGGACTAGACTGTCCTTTCATCTGTTACGTTCTTGTCTTTTATGCTTACGTGGATCTAGGTCATTCTATTTCAACGACGATTCACAAAATGTTGATAACGAATTTGTCTGTCGGGAAGCCGACTTTAGAAAAATTGATTGTTAGGTGTTCTAATATTTTTGACTCTTAATTGACTTTTCGTAATGGTCTTTAGCACGTGTCTTATACTACTGATGATATGCATGTATTACTTACTGTACCTTTACTGACACTCTTACTGAAATATAGAGCTCATGATCATTCTTTTGTAGCATCAAATCTATGTACAAACGTTTGACTTGCAATTTCATGCTCCATAAGACTTTTTACAATAGAGGCAACTTAATGGAATGTTGCGTCGAAGATATCGGAGAGAAGGCTAAGATTTCCTGGAAAGGATTGTTGCGATTGATGAAACATGGATTCGATCGTACGAACCAGAATTGAAGCGACAGTCGAGTGAATGGCGAAGTCCGGATTCCCCACGCCCTTAAAAGTTTCGACGTGAGCAGAGCAAGGTGAAGCAAATGATCTTTGCTTATGACCACATTGGAATCATTCTTGCCGATGCCGTCCCCATTGGACAGACCGTCAACAAGGAATACTACGCCGATTTCATCTCCAAAAAACTGAAGAATCCCCTACGGAGGAATAGACCTTCTCTGCAGCCTCTCATTCTCCACGACAATACCCGATGCCATACAGCACAGCATGTGACTGAAACCCTGGACTCCATGGGTTGGGAAGTTTTGCCGCATCCCGCTTACAGTCCGGATCTAAGTCCGCCAGACTTCAACCTGTTTCCTAAACTGAAGGAACCCATGAGAGGCAAACGATACGCGAGGTTGGAAGACTTGTCGGTGGCAGTGAAGGCCCAGATTCGGTCTTTGAACAGCGAAGGGTTGGACGGTATAGAAAAACTGCCTCAAAGGTGGGAAAGTGTGATCCGCAGTAAAGGCGATTACATAGAGTGCTGGTAGACGTTCACTTGTCACTTTTTTTCTTTGAATAAAAAGATCATAGTAAATTGCTTTGCTTTAAATTTCAAATGTACAAGACTTATTGACTGGCCCTCGTATCTCAGACATTGTAGCTTATATTTGAAGCCATATTCAATATCAATTGCTCTCCCATCTTCACTTTTGCATGTAGGCCAATATTGTTTTGTCAGAAGGCAACGTGTTAAATTAATGCTAAACTGACCGAGGAAGTGATTAAATTGCTAACTATTCTCGTCAGTTTGAAAAGTAAATCTAAGAGTTCTCACCACTAAATGGATGTCAATTGTTGTTGACTTTTCACAACTTTACAAGGTACATTATAAACTTAGATTACTTTTGAAAGGAGTTTTTTTCTGATTTTTATCTGATTCGAAAAATAAGGAATTCAATGTCATTTTGCCTACTGCAACTTTTACTTTATGTCGTAGGTGTTAGCCATGGACTTCTTGATATAAAACAGGATCGAGAAGTATGTGGTGTTGGGTAGAAGACATACATGTAAGATAATGGTTAAAATTTAAACATTAATATGCACTTTTCTAAATGAAAGTGTTAGCAACTTTGTGAACTCATACGAAAACATGGGTCATTAACTTAGTAAAAACCTTATTTAATGATTCCAAACTTGAAAATGCTTCAACTTACAACTAAAATTGTAGCAGATATTTGTGTCAGCTTGAGCAGGCGTGATAATATTAATCGAACAAAGTACATGCTTAACATACATGTAGGCCTGCAAGTCTTTCCATAAAAAAAATAACGAACTGTGAAAAATTATGCAGACATTGATGCCGCTAGGCATTCACTTTATAAACTTGTTCCATTGAAAATACCAAGAAGGACACGCTGTCATTGAATTCAAGCATGAATCAGGTGTATCAAAATTCCTGTCGTTTATTTTCTTTCATAAAAATGCTTCAAAATTAGTTTCAAGTGCATGTACAGGAAGCTTCTTGAATCTACATGTAAGCTTTTGTGAAATTGAATTTTAATCGCATTTCACGATGGGTCTTCGCATACTTATTTCTCCTTTTATGGCCTTAATAATGCCCGTTTTGTGTTGGACTCTCAAAGGCCTCATCGTCGAAGCTCGAGCGAATTCAAAGACGCGCATTTATAAGATCATTGGTAATGACTTGAACCATGACAGACCAACTATTGAACAGAAGAACGCACAAATAAAAAACGTTTCATGAAGGTTTTGTGCAAAATTGTACATATTCTGCATAAATATCTACCAAAGCGCCTGAATTTCTCTGGACTTTTTATCATTGATTCTCATTGTTTTCAGACGTGAGATTGCTAAACACAGAACTCAGGATCAGAAGCTATTTTACTCTTCAATTGTAACACGGCAACTTAAATTTTAAATGTACAATATGATTTTCAATAATACTTCAAAATGGAGAGTAGTTTATTTTAGCATGCCAATGTCTGTATGAAGTCGATAATATCAAAACGTTGTTATTTTGAATTTTTGTATCATTTGAAAATGGAGTTTTCCCAAAACTTGCTATTGTTGTCAATGGTGCCCCCTTTCGAATTTTTAGCTATCAGTCTAACTCACATTCCCGTATGAATCGTTGATGAACTTTTTGTGAGCGACGCTCAAATGTTTAACCATGCTGGTGGTGCTGTCCGAATTTACACAAAAGCTGACACAGATATTTTTTGCGTCTCTTGCAATGATATCAACATGTCTCCACCAGAGGACCCACGAGAACTGCTGTTACAGTTAATGATTCGCCTACCTTACCGCTGTCGTCGATCCCAAATTTACCCTACCACACAAAAGTAGACATGACATTAGCGTATCTAGGCGTGTCGTTGCATTGTTGCATTACGGTCGACTGAAGCACGCTGTCTGGACGCTGCACGCTGTTTTGGACAATTGAGACCTGCCGATTTCTGTTTCGGAAATTTTTTCTTGGCGCGGTTGAGAGCAATGATATAGTAAATTCTATGACTCGACTGTTGGTTCACCACTTAAGTATTAAATAAATTTGCCTACCCACGAACCGCACGATTCAAAGTCGTTCGGTTAAACCGCGCGGTTGAATCGGTTGAAGCGGCTAACCACGCCGGCCCGTGGACAAACTTGTGAAATCGTGGGATCTCAAAACAGTAGCTGCTTATTGATAGTTAAGACAATTATGTGTAGAATCAAGAAGCAACACGTCATTTTGGAAAGCACTATCTGGCATGCAATAATATAGTAGTTCAGTGTAAAGCCTGCAACCAGGTTTTGACGGTGAACGCAAGCTCCCCCGAAGAACTGCACAATCATCTGAAAAACACATGAAGCGAACATGCTCGAATATGACTTACTGCCGGCAACTGATACTATACCAATGACAACGGCTCAGTTAGCAGGCAGATAGTCATACAATACATTTGAAACAAAGGCATCTCCGCAGAGAGGTTGGGGTGTCGTAGAATCAATTGCAATGGAAAATTATATAAATAGATGAACCGAGTCATCCATTCTGACAAATACTGTACTCTTGAAAGTTTATTTTTAGACCCTAGTGATGAAACATGCATTTAAATTTCCTATTATCAGAGGAAAAAGTGGGCCTACATCAATCTCTGATTTTTTATAGAAGATTGCAATTTTCTCATGTGTTTTGTCATCTCATGTGCGACTTCGCAACCAATTCCCCTTTAATCATTTCGTATCGCTTCCTTATACATCAGAGGTTTATGCAAAATCTACTTAAAAAATTGAATTCTGTTCTGCAAAATTCGAAGGATGTATCGATGTGTGTTTTTCTGTAATACGTGAATTTCAGTTAATTAAGGTTCAGTAATGCAAATAGCCTAATTAGATTTATGTGTTCATTTCAAGCGTTGGGTTTTATCAGTAGTATTTTGTTATGCAGACACAATGGAAAAACTAAATGCACATTAGGTGTCAGCTTATCTTTCTTTGCAGCTCTCAACAACTGGTGTCTCAACCGGCTTGTGCAATTGGCCCTTATTAACAATGTTCACAAAATTTCTCCACAACTGTCACAAACATGTAGTTCTATTCTACAGTTCATTGAACGACACGATGCACTATCAGCCACTGATTTGATGCAATACTTAATACAGACTTTCGTATGGATCGTACATGCCATCGAAAAAGACAACGACAATGTTGACATTCCCTGGTTGCAGCATAATGGTAATGCGGAGTCTATTCCAGTAAGGCCTACTTTATTTGTATTTTCCCATTTCTTTGAATCTCGATGGTATTATAAAAATGAACGCGCTTATGTTGTAGTTGCACGGTAAAAGTCTGACAACCAAATGGTTCTGTGAAATGTTTGGACATTGATTTCTCTCGTCGACTTCTTGCGATGCTGTATTTGCAAAAAGTAAAACTGTTAGAAATTGAATGGAAAACATTGTATTTATGAAGGTTTAGAAAACGCCAAAAGTCAATGTCAAAAGCCGAAATCCCATGTTAATATCGATTCCTCTTATTAGGCTAGTATACTTACTTTGAAATCACAGAATTTAAATCTTTCTTCACACTGCTTGTTATCTGTTGATACGGATTCTTTTTCTATTCCTTTCTGTTTTTATGGCACATTGCATTTTCAGAACAGCGAAGATTTCGCTCAATTTATCATTTGAATATTTTTTAACAAATATATTCAACATTGTAAGGCTAATATTTTGATAATTTCACGAATAGGCAATAAGCTCTGACGAATTATTCTTCAGAGCTGACTGTTCAAAAGTAAGAACAAAAATTAAAGTTTTAAATTTGTGTTAACCATAAATCTGCTCGTATGTTGACATCATTATCAAGTAAATACTGACATGCACTAGGCTTGTAGCAATCAGTAATGTCATTCAAATATTTTGATGTGCTTGCTTACTACATTGTCACTAGCACAATCGTTTACCATATTTTAACCGGGCTATTTTGAGCTCCGAAATTCCGGGGATGAGCTCCTAAGCTACTCCCACTTGTCCGGCAGCCAGAATGAATTTCTACAAGGAACAAGACCAAAAATGAGACTTCCACAGAATCCTGTAAACCCTATACCTACAACGAATATGCGCATTTGCGGAGCACTACCGGGTTCCTCTTCTTGTCAGACACGATCAAGGAAAAACGCATGGTAATACCATTAGGACACAGATTGTAGTTCTTGGTAAAAATGGTTATTCTATGCTTTCTCTGATTAAGCGAAAAGTACTATGCGTTGAGTCATAATGTTTCACGTGGAATGTCTTAAGGTGATTTCCTATCATGTTCATGCACCCCTGTCTGTGAAGCTAGACAGATTCATATTTGGCAAGTCGCCTAACATCGGCAAACACAGTCATGTTAAACAATTTAATCCACATTTCACCACATTCCTGCGTAAATCGCCGATCAGAGACATGATAATAACACATCCACATAGTAGGAAATTACCTGAAGACATTCCATGTCAAAAATTATGGCTCTGGACTTAGCATTTTTAACTTAAAAGCAAAAACAGAAAATTTCATTTTAACCAAAAACTTCGGTGTGCGTCCCATCGGATTAACATGTGTCTTTCTTTGATCGTGTCTGACAAGGAGAGTAACCAACTAGAACTCGGCAGAAGCGCAGATTCGTAATAGGCATGGGTGTACATCATTCTGTGAAAGTCTCATTTTTTGGCCTCGTTCCCTACAGAAACAAGACTGCTCTGAATGCCGGACTACACTAGCTTTGATGCTCTTAAAAAAGCTGCACGAAATAGTCTGTGTATCCTCGTTTCACTGGTGGTGTCAGTTTTTGCCAACTAGGTCGTCATGCTTGTGCGAACAGCAATTAAAAATTTTAAATATATTTTTCAAGTAATTGATTTTTGAGTATCTGCTGGAAATTGAAGGTAGATGGCTGTGATGAGCGACATGTCTTGAACCGTAATCCCATGAAGCCGTCCTTAGACAATTGTTGTGAGCATGTTCTATAGCATTGGGATAGCCAAGCCGCATCGATTTTTGAAAATGATTGCAAATTATATGTTGTCTGATACTATCTTAGTTATCAGCTATATTGAGCAGAGAGAATACAGCAAATGCACATCTACATGTTTATGATAAAATGTATTTAAGATATTGTGAAGCATGTTATCTGCAGCTGATTTTCCACGTAGGATCCGCAATTTGTAGTTTGAAGTTGATAGTACTACTTAATAAACTTGTGAGTAGTGCTGAAAAGTCGTTGCTATTGCTCATGCATTAATTACATAGATGCGTTATTGGATGAATGAACTTGCTAATTAAAAGTTAATATGTCTTCTTTGCCAGTGATGATTGGTGCTTCATTCAGTAGGAAATGGATGGTAATTCGCCATTTTCAAAAAGTGCTTCTAATTACAGGTCAATTTTCTATGCTCCCATGGGCCAAATTTGATTAAATTTGATTTGGTTGTCGGAAATCGTGCAAACTAATATTCACAAAAAATGCAGTCGCAGCTATTGCACCTTTGGAGCAATAGCAAACAAATGCATAACGACTCCAAGACCTCCGCTGATAAAAACATGTCAAGGTGACAAATTACTTATTAATGATGGAAATTTTAATCTACACTGTAGCATAAATCTAATTTCGACATGTGCTTGCGAAATCAAATGCACATAATTTCCGCTGTTACTTTTTTTTTTACACGTACTTTTCAGTCTTGAAATTTCTCATGCATGTGTAATTGTAGAATAATGAAATTGCACCGTTCAACAGATTCCAGATATTGGGCACGTGGATTTAAACTTCAGAAACATTTCTTTGCGAGGGAGAGATAAGTTTTGGAATATCGGCAGCTTAATATGGTAAGTTTCAGCTCCACATGAACTACGTTTTTTACTATCGCACTCGATTAGCAGCCACACTGTCTCAACCACTGAAACGATGCCAGAAATCTATATCTTAAATAAATCAAGGGAAGATATTTTTTCTTAAACTTACTTGCAAGGTTCATTTCGTCCTTAAATGCTCCTTTACCGTATCCTTATCAACAAAACATTTGTATTATTTCCTGTCTGAACAAATGTGGATTGAAAGGGCTTTAGTCAAACTGCTAAAAGAAATAGTGGCAAATTGATCTTATATTGCAAATTTTCACCGTTAAGACGGCCTTATCAAGCAGATACAAAGTTAAAAAGGAAGACATCAAAATTTAAAATAGTGCTTAGGCCGTCTTAACGGTGAAATTTTGCATTATAAGATCATTGTTATTATCGAGATGTCTACTGTTAACAGAGATGCGATTGGTCTGCTATTGGTCATTATAGTCTGGGTCTACAGAAAATGAAAAATCTTGAAATTTTGTGTTTTTTACAACCGAAAACCCAAGAGATTTCGCATTTTTCCGCGATAAGAGGTATAAACGCATAATTCATAACACACCGCATCGTATATGAAAGCGACACCTCATAGAGGGCTTAGTGCAAGCCAATAATTGTTACTACTTGCAATATTAATCGAATAAACCGTCCACAGTTAAACTGCTTGAACCGAAGTTAAATCATCTACAGCAACGTTTCATGGAATGAAATAGTTTTTTAGCTGTTGGTATGGTCTACTTTAAATAATCACGCGAGTTTGCATATGACGATTCATTCCACTCTTCAAATCCGGTAAATTTTTGGTCTACCTTTCGACTGGAATTTTTTGGAAATTCAGTTCCGGTCGGATTATAAATTTCTAAATCCGATGCACCTCTAATTATCATTATTATCATTTGTGCAGCGATTTAAAAGAGTATTATACATCACACTTACTGAATATGTACACTGTATATACATGTACCAGTATTCATAATTTTAATGTAAAGCGATTTAATTACAACTTGGCTCAACTTATCCTCAAGCCTATAATTTTCATTAATATGTAATTATGTTGCAATCTAGAAAAAAATAATATGCATGATAATTTAAGACCTTAATGGAAGTAGTAAACAGCGCAGTATGCAGCAAAGAAGCAATTGGAGTGAGCTAAAATAATGTTTCTCGAAGAATTTTGAGTAGATGCGATGGGAAAATAGCGGCGATTGCTTTATTGATTCCCGAATCGAAACGTACATGCCGAAATGCGCCATCCGTTTGACAAAATGTTGAAAATATATGTTGTTTTCAGTGAATTAATTTCCTCTTTACCGGGAATGATTCTGAGCAATGAACAACTCGCATTTGATGACCTTGTGCGTAATATCAAAGTCTTCGTAATGGAGGGAGATTTCTATTCACAGACGGTAAGATCTTCAGATGATGATTTTAGAAGTGATGATGCAAATTGCATGACCTGTATATCAAAATCTTTAACTTCCGGCTTATCACCAATAGCAATGAGGGACAATGCAGATTTAAAAAACTTATTGTTTCATGTGATTAATGCAGAGCCAAGTTGGATTCGGGTCCAACCCTATATATGCCCCAGTCCTATCCCTCCATAGTCTTAGAGTAATATATTAAGGTTCGCAATTTCATGATTTTAGTAGCCCCTCTCCCTGAAATTATTTGTCTCCATCGCATAGTGATATTCTCCACGCAGTCAGCACTTTGAATGCGTGGGCTAACGTGAATTTTATAACTAAATAAAATCTACCGGAAATCATGCAATTGCCTACCATAATTCATGGTCGGAAATTAGGAATTGTCATTTACACAGCTTACTTGTAGTAGGTAAGCTTCATAGATTCAGAAGTACATGTACATAAATCTGATTCTATCTTACTGTAAGTAGTTGTTTTTCGATGCAGTTACGTGAATTGAATTCGTGGTTTGATATACAGTCGACTCTCGATGTAAGCGACACGGCAGGTTGGTCCTTGCAAAATTGATAGATATGTGGCTAGCTCTCGATGTAAGCGATGACAGCAGCCGGTCCCAAGGTGTCGCTTATATCAAGAGTCGACTGTATTTGAAATAATCGTACCTGAAATGCAAAAATATCGCAAGTTTAATAAGTAAATATACTAATAACATTCAGCGCTAGGCTTGAATACTAGAGATCTTTACTGCGGTCACAACCACGAAAGGCAGTCAATGATCTTGACTTTCGATGCGACCGTCGTCAGTAATGGAGTTATAATCACCAAACATTGATGAGTGCCAGTTCGCCGGGAACTAAGGAATTTAGTGCTTAATTTGATCAAGTCCGAGGATATCTTTCTATTGTACGGTCATATTGAAATCATGATTGAAATGATAGCTCGGTAAAATTACAATATCTTTTCGATACTCTGTAGTATGAGAGCTGCATTGTTTTTTCAGGCTGGTTTGGAAGCATTAAACGCTTTGCTGTTTAGAGGCGGCACGTATCTGCTACGGTGTCGAACTGCTTCAAATCTTCACTTTCTTGTCAATTTTCTACTTATGGAACTTCGATCAGAACGTCAGTCGATGCCAAAAATGTGGCGACCCAGGTTCAACAAGGCATTGTGCAACTTTCTCAGTTATCTGTCAAACGTTGAAGACACAGACTGTGCATCGATGGCTCAACAATGTTTATGTGTACTTCTAACGAGAAGCGACGACGAAGTATCACAGTTCACTGCATTGAGACCGTATCTGAAAGTATTGCCTAAATTCTCGAAAAAGCTTTTTCAATTGCTGTTGAAGCAAATTCTGAATAGCCGTCAGCGAAGTGAAGATTATATCGTAAGTTTCAATCTTTGGTATTCTTTATCTAGTCATGTAAGAGGTATTCATCAGTGGTGTCTTCTCCGTACCTGCGAGGCCTTCGGCGCATACTCAAAAATTATTTTCCAACAATTATAAAAATGAAAAGTGTCATCATTCATTTAAATTCGATAGTTTCTCTTGACAGCTGTGCACAGCTTTCCGTCTCAAAGTCAGACGCTCAACCTCATTGAACAGTTTTGCAGCACGTGCTCGAATCACAGCTGTTTTCTTCGAACAATTAGACACACAAGCTGTCGTGTGTTCAGAAGGAGCATTGATGTTCAGACAGAGTGAAAAAAGTTGTGTGCGTGTGAGGCAGTAAGCGCACGCGTCCGCTTATGGCTTTTCCGATAAGCATGATGCTTTGCCTTCTCCAATTTTTCCAATGAAATTCTACGCGATTCTTGATCGAGGCGCGGTATCTAAATATAGTAAGGGAAGCGCAACCCAATTGTTCCTGGATTCGCTTTATGTCAGAGAGGCCACTACGTCAACAGTAGCAGATGGCTGACGTACAGACAAGACTGCGATCAGATGATGAGCGTTCTCCAATGAATGCAGAGTAATGCATCTGACTTGAACACCCAGATTCGGTAGAATTCCATAATTTGTTTTTACGTGATTGATGTGACACTATGTTTAGTACTGCAGATGAGATCTTAACCACGCATTTCGTCCGAAGGGAATATACTGAAAAGATGACAGTCGTCAAGCAAGGTAGGCCAACACCTGATACAAAAAAATTGAAAGTACTCACAGAGAAAGAAAAAAGAAATACACAAGACATTTTAATTCCTCAGAATTTCAAACATGTGAGTGGCTAACCGGCCATGAGAAACGCAAGAAGCTGTTGACCTTGCCTCTCTCGAGAAAATGTGGTCTGGACAGTGAGGGGATATAGTAATCAGTTCCTTGAGTAAGGCGGTTAAGAGACATGAGCAATCACTTCTCCTGTGCACATTCACTTGGCCTTAAAAAATGTTCGGGAAATTGTAATTAAAAATTCAACTTTTATAAAAATTAATGTTGCAACATAAAAATGTCTGGTATAGCAATAGTATTCCAATGCCGAGTGAAGGCCTATGGTCTGGGAGCACGCGACGCCACTGGTATTCATATAATGTCCAGTCCTACACTTGTCTATTCAACTTCTAACTGATGTTTGTCCATTATTGTAGGAGGAAGCAGCACAGTCTTCCTGCTGTGTAAAAAATTAGACGTCTAAATGCCAGTTTGGTCTCCTTATGCACATATTGAAATTTCAGCTTCTCTGAAGTCAACAAGCTGCTTCAGAGCGATGTATATTGCAGCAGCTTTGATGTCTTTTTGAATATTGGCAATTCTACATCACAATGATTTCAATGTTGAGTAGCAATAGATACTTCAATTCGGATGTAGCAATTCAAATTCGACACATTTTGTAAATGGAATTATAAGTGAGAGCCTTATCTGCATTAATGCTCAATATTACGGCTGCCCTCAGTGTTATGAGGACATAATCAATATATTAGAAATATGCTACATCTTCTGTTAGTGACATACAGTACATGTATTTCACGACAGTAATCTAAATTCTCAAACGCATCAAAATGTAAAAAAGTACAAGGGTCGAGCAATTTATGCAGTTTTCAACACTTATTTGAATTTATAGATGTCTTGACTAAAAGTGTTCATTTTGTGAATGATGGAAAGGGTAAAGAGTTTTGATGCTAAACTGTTAATTTTTTTGTTCGTAATTAATTTCGGTTAGTATGCATTGACCATCATCAGACAGACTGATCACAAATTCAAAATTCACATTGGCTGGTACAATAGCTTTCAGAAAGTATAGAAATTTAGAAATCGAGTATAGAAATAGCTAATATATAACAAATACACCAGCAAATGATATTTTATATAGCTATATCTTCCTAGCTTTTCTCTATTGTATTCTTGACGCAGGCTGTGAAGCCGAAATATTGGAATTATATTGTCAATGAATTGCAGCTTCTGGCTTTTTCATCAATCTTAATCATTTTGGTTATAATGCTGCTGAAAAATAAGTTTGATATTTTACTCACAAAGAAATATTATAGTGAAGTCTTGCATGCGCATATATTATCAGAGAAACTTGTTCAATTTCTGTAGCTGCCTATTCGCTTTGCCTCATCTTATGATTTTCAGGAAATTTGCTCCCAACTTCTTTTTGATGAATTGTATGATGATTTTGATAGAAAATCTCCCTATTTCTTCGCATTCTGGGAAAATTCTGTGAAATTGCGCGAGAAAATTCCTATTGAAGAATCGCTTACTCCGGTGTTCACAGCCTCAATCGTATGGTCTCATCTCGTACGTCGGAAGTGCTGTTCCACTTCGACCAGTCTCTTTTCTCTCCTAATAGACTGGGCCAGAGAACTTCTGCATCTGTTTCGGAGGCAAAGCGAGTCTGAAAAATGGAATGACACTCAACATTGGTGCATACGAACTTACGTGCAGACTTTGCAGGCGATAGCTACCGTGGAGACGTCGGTTAATGGAATTGATGATAATTGGAAAGAAGGGGAAGAGAAACAGATTGTTGTTGGCGTCTTTGTGGCCCCTTTCATCGAAGTGAGTTATTATCGATATTCATACCGTTAATTATAGAAACTTCTGTCACATTTGTTCCTCTTTCTGAGTAATTGCCTGATGTTTTACACGTCTCCGTCCAGCGGATAGAAAGTTTCGTATCAAGACAATACGAAGCGACACGCCCAGTAAGCAAATAAATGCCTGCTGCTGGCGAGGAGATGACCATCCCGATACCACCGGGATGCTGCCATACCCAAAACAAAGCTGCTCACCCAGGGTAAACAGCATTGGCAGAGTGAGACAGCAACCCCAATGGTCCCATCCACCCCTCTCCTCCAAGCAAGGGCGGCGCCGTCGCTGAGGGGACTTTGGCATAGCTAGATATGCCATCGGGGAGGAAGCTCAAAGAGCTTTGTTGCATATCCCAACCGCCGGCTTTCAGAATCCCTCGCAACACCAACTTGGAATAGCCACTGAGGGAAGGCAATGAGAGTAAGACATCAAACTGTCAAGATGTGGTGACTTCGACGCTGATTGAACACATCGTCACACTAAACTTGAGCGCGATGACTCGCAAAACAGTATAGCAACAGCCAGAGGCAGGACCCTCATCAGTAGCATATAACTTGTAGACTAGGTTATTTTCTGGCAAAGATGTTGCTCCATATCCCCAATAAGAATCGTCCCTGTGCAGGGCATGATATATATGTCGATGACGATGTAAAATCAGATGAAATGAGTGACGTTCACATTAAGTGACTTATTTTATACCACTATAGACCGCACTAGCTACCGTGCAATATCAGTAAGCATTCCAGTAACGTTTGATAGCTACTGCATTACTTCGTTTTTGTAGCTCAATATATGATGTACTACATCTAGTCATTCTTTTCTAATCTTCTTGACGTCAGAGGTGCGGCTTTTATTGACGGCGGTTATTACAGGGCGGCATTCATTTGAGGAAATACGATACTTTCTAGTGCTAGGCATAAATGAATTGAAACTTTGGTTAGTTAAGCTGCTGTATTTGATATCTCTAGCAACTACCGTTTACATCACTGATCGCCGCAATCATTAACTGATTGGAATTGAAGCATATGTTAACAAAATAAGGAAAAATTCTCTCCTCGGGAGGCTGATCAATAGTTGATGATTCAATGTTGATAATTTCATATTTTACGCTGTATCTTCTGTATGTGTCAGTAAAGAGATTGACAAAACTTTCATAGCCACAAATAACCGATACAACATAGCCTGTTTTTAATTGTTATAAAGTTTGTAGAAGTTTATAGAAATAAGTATAGTGGTGAGCATCTCCACCTATCATTCATTTTTCGAAGTCTATAGAAATTAAAAAAACAATAAAAAATTCATGTCAGATATTTTTGAACAACTTTACGAAAGGACGAATTTGCACTGTATCTTTTTGTGCATTCAACGAACCTTAAGATCCATTTACCATCAAAAAGCTGATTGATGGTTCATGCTGTCTGTTGAATGTCGTCTTCATGTTGCGTCATCCTGTGTAAAATAAAAGATTTCAGCTTTCTTTTGTGCGACCTGCTGCCTACAAATGACCATTTATGAAATTAAATTACGCTTCAAATCAAATTATGGTGCATGAGGTTTCATGTGATGTTTAAGTTTGTTAGAATTGAACCACGTCTTCAATAAGAAAATTGCATTTGAAAATACATTGACTTTTTTGTATGCAGTTATGAAGCGGTCTGTATGTGCACGCATTAACACATTCGACGTGACGCATTCTATTTCGAAGAGCAGCTGTACATAAGCAAAGTGTAAATAATTCAAATTCTATATTTCTATTTTCGCATATTTTTTCTGCCTTTCTCCGATTATTTGTGATTGCAAAGTGATAGCAATTTGATTTTCGCTTGATAAAATTGATTTATAGGATTATTCTGGGACACACGTTAAGTTAGTTAAGGGACACACTGCAGAACATCATACTTTTCTCGGCAAGCTCGCGAGTTCATGGTCGCACACAAACTGAAATATCCATGGTAAGAAATTTTCGCGTGCAAGTGCAACAAATTTTCGAGAGTCACTCGCCCTCGTGAAATTGAAGAAAATGTGTTGTTTTACTTTATGTATTGAGTTCGAAATGATTATATATTAGCCTTCATTCTGATTCTTATCGAACTGCCTTTAATATGCCTTCGTTTATTGATGCAGGCAGCAAGTGGATGTTTATGGACATAACGTGTATAACACATTCATGTAAGCTAGTGAGTGATAGCAAAGAACAATTATTAGTGACTTATATTCAACCATCATCAATGGGCCTTTCATTTCCGAGCCACTAGTGGTTGAAACTATCGCTGTATGGGAAAACCACAAACAGAAAAGAGCTCAGACACCGCCTTTCTGAAACGACGGTCGACACGCGAGAAACTTAATGATTCTAATAAAGGATCACGATAGTCATCTTGCGTGGTAACGCCCTCAGCATCCGCCTGGCCGGCAAAGCACTCCCGTGGCTAACTTTTCCGCCGCCACCCTCGCTCTTTTGCAATGACCTACCATGAAAACTAAACTTGTCTTCTAACTTTACAATTGAATTGGATTATTACACAAGTCGGCGATGGCTACAAACGCAGGCGAAATGAACATCTTAAACATCATGAACAATAAAGTCATAATCTTGTTGGTGTGATGTGGAGTTTATTCGAGTTAACGAATGTGTTAGTTTACATGTTGCAGTTTTGCTTTCTATTTCTGAGTTGCATGCATAAATGAAGGGATCATTCCTTTGTACTTGCTGTCAAAAATCATTTTTTTTATGTCAAACAGCTTTATTTTGCTATTTACCAGCTCTACATTTGTAGGTTTACTTCGATGCGCGGAAAATGGAAAATTCTGTCAGATTCAACAGGTATTGAAAGAGGGTTTTAGCAAAATCAGGAATTTATCCCCACAAAGTTAGGGGAGACACGGTTTAATAAATGCGATGTATACAAGTACAGGTGCACCAATTGTGAACTCATGCAAAAATTCTGTTCAGTTGCTTACATATGAACCTGTATATTCATGTGAGTTTAGACTGATCGCTACTTTACCTACTAGATTTTTATTTCACATCCGAAGAACAATTGAAAAGGCACTGCAATCACATAAATCAAGTGAATTGATTCAAAGTCTGGTTTTAAGGATATGTAGGTTGTAATGATAGAAAAACTTGGAAATGTTTTCTTTAAGAAATATTAATAGTCCGTGAGCTACTGACATTTTTTCCCTAAATTCGCGCACAAAAATACAAAATTGAATACAAAAATCAAATTCTTGAGTGTCACAGACAGTCGCTTTCGGTTATAGGTAAGGTTAAAGGATTCCCATGGGAATCCAATGGTAAAATTCAAGAAATGTCTATGGATTGTGAAATACTTGGCACTTTTCGCACATTTTCTTTTGCAGAAAAGAAACTATTTATCAGAATGCCGTGAAATTTGAAAAATGATTGAGTACAGAACATCAACTTCAATATAAAAGTTGAATTGAGTCAAAAGTCAAAACGTTTATTTCCAACTCGGAAAACGTAGTACAAATATACATAACATTGATGTGATGAGTGATGAAATGATAAAAATGTCCACATACAATGAATGATGGATGGCGGATGAGATGTACAAGTAAGTGAAATGATGATACGGATCGGAAGAAAAGGCCATGCGTAAATCATTGCATGCTTTGCAACTCAAATGTCAAAATTGATCATGAATTATCTGCATATTGAAAAACATGCATGTTCAATAATACTCGTATTAACATCATCTCACGTCTTAGTATTCTTATGAATGAATAAATCACATATAATATAATGAGTCACATGATTCACTATTTGATGTTTGAGAGCCTCTACAAAATTGGGTAAATTTCATGTTTTGACATAATTTTGGCGATTTGAGTCATTTTGTGGAGACTCTCAAACATCAAATGCTGAATCATGTGACTCACTTCAACTTTTATATCGAAGTTGATGTTCTGTACTCAATCATGTTTCAAATTTCATGGCATTCTGATAAATAGTTTCTTTTCTGCAAAAGAAAATGTACGAAAAGTGCCAAGTATTTCACAATCCATAGACATTTCTTGAATTTTACCATTGGATTCCCATGGGAATCCTCTAACCTTACCTATAACCGAAAACGACTGTCTGTGACACTCAAGAATTTGATTTTTGTATTCATCGTTTGAAGATACACAAAGCTATGTTATTAAGACCCTTGTGCGCGAATTTAGGGAAAAAATGTCAGTAGCTCCCGTCATATAAAGGGTATCCTTAAAGGCTAGGAACTTTCTTCAGTTAAACGTTTCTGATATGTTTGATTTTGTTCTTGTTTCTTCTAGTGTATGACAGTACAAAATCTCTTTGGTGTTGCACATAAGCCAAAGTTACGAGAATTGCTGATCCCAGTGGGAGCTCACTTGAAACGGGAAGATCTCATTGGAGAATGTTTAATTGGATTAGCGTTGGTGGCAGGGAAGATCGACTTGAAATTGTTGGAGCTGATTTTCAGACGATGTCTACAAGTGAGTTTTGCTTATTAGAGAGAACACTAAGCGATATATTATTTGATATTTATTTACGCTACCTTTTATAGACCTTAAGCAGTGTTGAACTATTTACTCGCCTTTGATCAACAAGATATCCGTTGTGCGATCAAATTGTCATTTGATCAGGGGTATGGGTTTTGTCATGCTATTAAGTATAGATCAACAGCGCCCATCATTAATAATAAAGCTGAGAATGATCACCAAATGAATTATGAGTGCTTACAATAGAATGACGTAAGATAGTACTGAATAGTATATTTAGACGTTATACTTTCAGAATTCAACTTTGCTTGAGGTTGCTTTCCGATGTTTGCCATTCTTGGCACTGAAACTTGGGTCAGAGCACCGTGCTACTTGGTTGGAACTTCTTGTGTAAGTATAGCATCTTTCTTTGATATTGGATGGTGGAAATTTTATGAAATTCATCTCAATAAAGTGATCTGTAATTGATGTTACTAATTGAAAACTGAAACCGCATGTTCAACGTTAACATCGCCATTATTTCTTTCCAGTGCTGGTTTGACTTTGGTCAATAATCAGCCAAAGTCGCTGCTGAAGCTTTTGCCTCACATTGGACGACTTCCGTGTCTCCTGACCAATAATCTGCAAATTAATAGCTCTTCAACAAACTCAATCAATTCTCATGTTCTTGATAATCTCACTTGCACGATCTGCGATCAGAAAATGGAATTGGATGCGGAGGAAGGGAGTCACGGTGTTGCATTACCGCTAGAAATGTTAGGAGAAGTCCTTGACATGCTGTTGGAGGGGGAGCCAGATGAACATATTGTTATTGGTAAGAGAGCTGATTTCACTGAGTCTGATAATAATTGGAAATTTATTACGATTGATTGTCTTGAATTAAATGTGCCGGATAATCTTCTGCTTTCAACGTTTTGTGAATTATTCGGTGAATTACCTGAGAAAATAGTAGCACTTGGTAAATAACTCGGTAAAGATAGAAAAGCAATAGTGCCCACATTCATATTTTAAGGAAGAACGATTCTTGTGGAAACAACCATACATGTTTCAGGTGGATTCACCACCATTTTACAAAACGCTGAAGACTAGTATGATTATCTCTAACAAAGATAAAATTCCTAAAGAGCTTTCCTCTTCTATAGTTTACAAATACTCATGTGAACATAGTAATGAAGGTTACATTGGGGAAGCTTAAAGGCATTTTGTCACTAGAATAAACGAACACATAAAAGACAGTCCGCCATCTGAAATTAGCATGCATTTGCACTTTCCTGACGTCACTAATTTACAGATCATGCATCATGCCAAACCGTGGCTAACCAAGCTGGTTGAAGCCTTATTCATCAAAGAATTCAACTCCGACGACCTATTGAATGTCCAGACCCGAACTACGCAATTGTCTTTGTGGCAATCAATTCCGATGATTTGAACTCTGTATATAAACATTGTAAATTTATTGTTCTTTCTCTTATTTGTACACTAATGAAGGGTGCTGAATCCACCTGAAACATGTATGGCTGTTTCCACAAGAGTCCTTCTTCCTTAACTTGGTAAAATTTGTCAGTGAATGAATGCTTCGCCTACCTACATAGACAGTGAATCTTCGAACTTGGGTGCTACTCAGTGGCTGCTACTAGTTTGAGTCAAAAACATCATTCTTCCAAGTGAATATTTCAAAACTTGAATACAATGAGCGAATTGCCTTTAAATTCTGAATTAAGGGCTTTTTGATTCTATGATGCTGATTTTCTTAATTCATGCTGTCAAATCCTGAAAATGTTTTCCTATTGTGGTCCATTTAGATGGTGTAGATGTCCTGCGTCGGATATTTCGGCATATTTCTGGTGAAGGAACACCAGTCGGTCCTGCGGTCAGATGTTTTCATCGTTCATTGGATTTATTACAACATCCATCCTTCCGTGTACGACTTGTTTTTGGGTAAGCATTCTTTCTACATGTAATAAGAAGAAGATGCTGTCCACATATGTCTGTTAACAAAATGAACATGTCAATCTGGTGTCGATGATTTCGAATCTGATTTTCATTATTTACAATATTGATTGTTTTAACTACTATATGCTTTAACTTATTTTATCGTGAAATTATCCAAAATTGAATGAACTTGTCTGGCTTTTTTCTCGGAGTATGACGATAGCATTTTAGTCTAAATATAATTTAAACTTCTAAATGCAAATAATTGAATACTTCTTTGTTAGATGTGACCACATAGCATTGTCAGAAAAGTCATATGCATCACGTAAAATAAGCATGGGTGGTATGACATATATGCTGTATAATGTCTGGTGCTGTAGAAATAATCCTTTGATGCTTTTTTGCTCAATGATGTAGGACAAGCTTGCAAAATTCACATCAAACAAAACTAATCAGTGGTGAGATACGAAGTTCATATTTCTGTAATATTTCCTAATTTTTTGCTACGCTGTTGTTTGTTAGTTTGTTAACTTGTATAATCTAAATTGTTTCGTAGAGCGAAAGTTAAAATATATACACCCCAGTAAATCAATATTTTCTTCTTAACGCGTCGATACATGCTCATAGAAATTGATGATCATCAGTCTGAATAGTTAAACCATAAAGCAAATTAATGCATATGATGAAATGAATTAGTAAATAAATAAAATATACAAGCAGTGTTTATACCTGGAGGCACATGAGGCGCGATTTCATCCATGTGACTGAGTTGTTATTTATCCCACCCTCAATCTTCCTTTACTGAGAGTTTAGCAAGAATGCAGAGTGGTCATATTTTAGAAGTCTTAGGTTTGACTGGACCAATGCTTGAACCAACTTCCAAGATCTCCCGGAAGCAGAGCGAGCGCTCTACCACGAGACCACAGCGCCGGTAAACGTACTTTAATCGAACGCATATTGAAAAGTATATTTCTGAGAATGAACATTGTATTTCACTACACTGCCTTCTTACCTTATTAAGCTGTTCTATAAAAATGTCCAAGTTTTAGATGTCTAAGTAAGATCAAGCATTCATTCTAAGTGATACATAGGGTGGTCAAGATGTTCAAGCAGATCAGAAATTTCAAATCATTCAGTTGGATTTTTAGTTAATTATTGGAAATAATTTGGTAGAAAATCTAGAAAAGGCTACGAATCACCTTTTTCTACAAACATGATGATATTTGCTTCATAAATTAATTTTATTTGATTTATGGGCATGTGGATGTAATCCAAAATTCAATGTTTCATATTGATCTTGCAGAAACAACTTCGGTTAAAAACTTACACCATACTCTATTCATTATGAAAAAACAGGTCCCCGGCATTTCAAACGCTGAAAGACAGTGATTTGGTTGGTTAATGATCAGTTGATCACGCTTCTTGCGGAGTTTTACATGTAGAAGATTCCTGGCATATTCGTGTTTCGGGTGAAAAGGCAATGCTTGGAATTGATCTGAGGATGCAATCTGAACAGTGATATTCAACATTAGCTTACTGCTGTATAAGTTAAGATTTCAAGCACCTGAACATCTCAAGAGGATAAGTTGGCACTCTGTTAGCAGGAAAGGTCGCACTGATTAATGTAGTTTTCAATTTTTTCCGTAAATGCACCTTGAAAAAGAATTACACCTTGTCTATGCACTTATGAAACTATACTGCATGATTCATGAAAAGACGTTTTGCTCATTTTCGAATTGCGCCAAAACTATTTCAAATATGAATATCAAATTCGAAATAAGCAATTTGTGTTGAAATATTCACTGGAGTTGTAAGCGTAATCAATGTTCCGTTTCGTTTCAGTGAGATCCTGCCCGATTTGTACCGCGCCATGATAGTTAATCCTAAATGTCCTGAATTGTGGACCTTCATTGTCAACACCTTCCAGTCACTGCTGGAGTCTGAAGAGGCTTCGCGTTTGGATACTGTTGTGCTGACAGTCTGCAGACTTTGTGGTATTTGTCGAGAAGACCATTTCTCACAGTTGGTGCCCTCCGTGGTTCTGGCAGGTATCAATCGCCGACATGGATTGAGAGGCTTGTTGTGGAACGGTTTGAAAACGTTGATGAAGACAAGAAAGATGAGCTCATTCCAATTGCTGGCTGTCTGTAGAAGTAGCATTGCCAAGGTAAAGGAATATGTTAGAGAACCTCGCTTTTTCTTGAAAGGAACCCTCTGGTTGCATAATAAGTCTTTGCAATACTTTTGAGGATTCTGGACCGACGGCTCCGTGTATTAGAGGCCGAGTTTTATGGGAAAATGGGATCTCATCAGTTTTTCATGTCACATTAAATACTGTATGAAAGACTTCCATGAATTAAGTGGTGGATGTCGAAAACGTTTACATACAAGAATTAAAAAAAGAAGATTTGCGTGTATATTTTGCTTCTTACATGTTTCATAGTATTGTGGAGAATACTTGGTCTAATAATTTTTATGATGTATATTCTTCACGTTGATTGCCTCATGATAATTCCAAATATTGACTCGCCAGCATTTACAATCATGTATCTTCAATAACTGATGATCTGATCGATGAAATAGGCCCAGTAGAGATACTTCTATTCTTCCCCCCACATTTTTGAAGTTTTCCATCAAATTTCGCCAAAGTCAATCATTAATTTTCGCCATAGTTGGGGTCACATTGGGTTTAGAATAGACTTGATCTGTCACTGAGTGACACTAAAACACGACTGAGAAGTCTTACTTGAACCCTGGGAGGGAGAATCGATCACTTGGATTCTCAGTTAGAATCCAAGGTACAGTTGTAATCATGAAGTTCATGTGATTGTTGTCTACAGACAAATAATGAGCAGTTGTCCAATTCTGAGGCTGTGAATGTTCTACAAGTCAGATGATAGGAGTTTTACGCACTCCACGACCATGCGACCATAATGAAACTGTCCGTAAGCAAGAGAAGATCGTTGACGATGCAATACTTCCGGGTGTCAACAACAGAAATGTGGGGGGGGGGGAGGGAAAGAATAGAAGTACTCCAGTAGATTGTACTCCCAACACGAGATGTGTTTCGACCTCATATATCGTGAGCAGGTTCGAATCAGCGACTTGGGAGGTAGAAGACATGCAAGTATATCCTTAAACCAAGCAAATCACTTAGCTATCTATTGAGAGCTTGAATTATCCAGCTACGCACTGCTTTGTCGCGGAAGGACAGAATAAATGTATTACCTTCGGATTAATAAGTAGCGCCTGCATAAATCGACTGAGTATCGGATATTGTATTAAGTGACCGCAGAATTCAGTTCATATTACACTCGCCTGCGACGAAGCAGTACCTTTGTTGCAAATTAACAATTCAAACACGTGGTCCGATGACCTAGTCGCTTGATAGCGTATCTCAAATTTTGCTCGGGGTATGATAGCATGTTTGGATAGTGATGACATAGACGATTATGAACACTGATTGGATACACATGTTGGATGCAATACTGACTCTTCAGCTCCGTTCCCATCACGGTAGCGTGTCAGTTTGCTTGAGGTGTAAACTGATTCAAAACGATGACACAAGCAGGAACTTGGTAAGTGGCCAAAAATAATTTCTTACTGCTGCACTGAGATAGGAAAAATAGTCGTTGCTCGCTGGAAGGTTGCTATGAATTCCTTCAAAACGTTTCGATCGCCACGATTCCTTCAGATTAGAAGTGCACAATTTAGCGCACAGTTTAATAGTGCACAAGCTTTATCGACGAAGTTAGTCCTTCCGATCATTATTTAAGAAGGTAGCAGGCGCGCGAGAAGACTTTTCAAACTTTTCTAGAAAACTTGACATCGTCTGCGTCTCTTTGCTGCATGATCCGGTTGATAACAGTCACTGGAACTTTGCACAATTTGATGTTTTCCATGCTGAATTGGCTACTTTTTGTTCGATAGCTATGGCACTGTCAACTAGTGCTGTTTTCTAATTTCGATTTCGAAAACGTTTTCGAAATGCACCAATTTAATTTTTATAATTTCGATTTCGATTTCGAAAATGAAATCTAGTTCCGAAAACAGCACTACTGTCAACAGACTGTGTCATTTCATTAGCAAACATGCTACGAAGCTCTCTTTCTAGACAATCAGAGGATTCTGTGGTTCCCATTTTTCAACTGAGGATGTACTCAGACATATGATTACTCCATCTACATTGAGGCTGCAGGGTATGCTTGCATGTCTTCTATCTCCAATGTCGCCGCTTCGAATCTGCCCACTACTGATGCGGCTCGCCAGGCAAACACATTTCGCGTGGTGCCTGCTTCTGTCAAGACTTGATAAATTTTATTAATGAATAAATTTTAGTTATGAAATCCTGCATCTAGGTGTTCAAGAGAGTTTATACAGAGAGCCGAGATGAGGATGGCGAGGTGGATGTTACCTGCAGACAGGGCTCCCACTCCTGCGCAAATGAGCAAATATTTAGGAAATTCCAATTTTCTGCGCAAATTTGACAATTTTGTTGCAAAAATGTTTAATGATATATATGTTAATGTATAAATGTATTTCCAAATTAATGTTAAAGCCAAAGTGCCACTGAAGAAATGCTTTCATTGTTTGTTGACTGCGCCATTTGACTTAGAGTTTTTCCCGTAATTAGGGCAATTCTTTGAGGCGAGACACAGCAAGGGCGCACCCGACGTCGCAGATGCTGTTGTGAAGGATCGCTTGATTCAAACTTGTATTTCAAAAGCATTTGATTTATATCAGTGAAACCGTCTATTAAGTCCTCTATTAAATTACATTACATTGATGAAACTTCAACAGAAAACAAGACCGATGCATTATTTACTACTACTATCTCTGTAGAATCTTTAATTCCTACGGTAACATGATACACCAAGTATTTTGTCTGTCCAGGGTATTCCTTCTATATTTTTTCTAAGCATGCTTTTCTTTTACTTTTCTGGATTATTATTGCGTCTTTCCCGAGACTTAAACAGAAGTAAACTTTTGTAAACATCCCGTATAATGATCATTCAGATAGGAGGACGAGAAAATCTAACTTAATGTACATCAACTTAATTATTTCGCTTTAGCTGCAGACACATTATACCAATGACAAATCAGATACAAATCTAAAAAAATTACGTCTTAAGATATGTAAGTTAATAAGGGCATCCTTTGGAAACATTTAATTCAGCTGTTTCATTCAAGTTGTATACAATCACTGTCATGCTATAGCCTGCTACTGTCAAATTTATTTTCCTTAATTTGAAATTTATGACTTTTCGTAGAATCAACCAAATTTAATATTGTTACTGATATACCTTACGAGTTTATATTCAGTTTCAATCTCATAGTCGCTCTACTCGCTCGTCGAGATTTCAAATAAATAATTGTTTGAATACCATAATATAAAGATATCATAAACATGACTTTTCCTTTGTTTTTTAAAAAAACTATTACTGGATACATCACTTGTAGCTAGTAAGTATCGATGAATTACATGACTAGGCCCTACAATTAATTACATGCATTATTACAAGTAGGGCCTTATGCCTAAATTACATATGTTTTACTTAACTCTTAGATAACTATCACATGATATAATAAAATATTGATTGACTATCATTTAGCAGTTCATTAGCTCAAACTTTGGTATAGATTGATATTTTAGAAATGCAATAAGATAATAACTTGAAGCAATTACATAAATCACAAACACAAAGATGGCGACACAGGGGGTCTAGACACAAGAATTTCGAATTTTATCCCTGAAATCAAAAGCTGCGCAAATTTTAGCAGCCTGCGCAAATATTCGCAAATTAATGAGTGGGAGCCCTGCCTGCAGAGCGATGGTCCTAGAACTTAGAGGCGCAATGGGGCTTCCTTCAATCTCGGAAATCATAAGGGAAAGACGTCTGCTAAGGTTTGGGCACATGCGGCGTAGAGTTTCCATTTTATTTTTTTCTGTGTGTTTCCATTTTATTTCCAGTCAGTGGTTGCCTTCTTATATCGATACAATGAACGAGGACAAAGAGTAACAGTGGAAACTTGCATCGCGACATGGGCCACATTTCTTCATATTCATAAGATGGAATTCTTTCAGGTAACTATAAATATGCTGTGAAATCTCATGGATTATGCCAAAATCATGAGTTGGTAAAATATATCTATCCTATGAAAAAGAATTGCTGAACTTGTGCACTTGAATATTTTTGAACTTGAAAAACCACTGATTCTGTGCTTGCGGTATTTGCATAGGGACGACATTTGCAATTTGATGCACTTGATAGGATGCTGTGTAGAGCATGCTTTATCTCATAGAAACATATATTTTGTTTATCTGTAATTTGCAATTCTCGTGTAGCAATTATATATGTTTCTGTGCTTCATCTCGTATTTATATAATTGCGAGCATATATACATACATGTGTATCGTACCAAGATTCTCTGAGTATTTCATGCAACTATTTTTCGAGCATCAAATCTAAATTGAATGTGGATTACAAATTATAACAAGACGAAAGCATTCAGAGTCAAATAAATCTATTTTCAGCTAAATGTTTTAGTTCGAAGCATATTTTTTAAAAATGCATTGAATGTTATACAAGGTCTCACTGTTACCTGTCAATCGCTTCGTTGTTGATGCATTCTGTTTTTCAGCTATTCATATAACGCGTGAATTCTGGCGTCTTTCAGATAATATTTCAAGACTTGTTTTTGGAATTTGTAATGCGTTGCGATGCTTCGGCTCATCGATATATCCAGGAAATGATGTCATCTGCGTCTTGGCTGGAACATACTGTAAGTTCGAGTTCTTCGTGGAGTATTAATAATGGTGCAACAATCAATGAAGTTTACAGCATTTAAAAGTGTTCTCTTCACTACAAAAAATTCACTTTTACTCATTGCATTTGTTGTAAATTCAGCTTTTAAATCCAATTACTTGTGCCTCACGTTATTGGAAGCGGATTTCAGCAACGCTCTTCTAGTTTGGAGTGTTTTGAGGAAGTTGCGTGTTCATATGCCATCATGAACATGCAAGTTACTTAACCCTCCAGGCGGTGGGGGGGGCATATTTATGCCCCCCTTTGTATTTTTTGATCTAATTCATGAAATATGAAACGTATGATTCTGAAATTTTCAGTAGCTTATTTTTTGCGTATTTTTGACAATTTCCTGTAAAATTATTAAAATTGGATCAGAGAAACGACCTTTACATGACCTTTATTGAAAAGTACTTTCGAAATTTTATCAAATCAGTGAAATTCTTCAGAAATTTTGTCTATGAATGAATTGCTATTGCTTGGAATCACTCATTACGTATAGAATAACTTATTTGACTATAAATAACTTTATGCTTATCACGGTTTACCAATTCAAATTTGAAAATAAGCTGCATATACTACTTACAATGATATTGTAAGTACTTTATAGAGTAATATTAGTTTTTACATCTTTTTCATTACTGTTATGTATTGAAAATATATTCACATGTATATGTTATGTATTTTCTACATGTAGGCAATGTATTTTCTACATGTAGGCATGTACATGTACTATTTGAACATAAATATATGGAATACTGTTTTCAAAATTTGTAGAAAAAATGAGTTCTAAACACTATAAAAGATTTTCTAAACACCTTGGTTCTAAACACCTTGGCAGTAGAGGCAATAAGTCTGCGTATCACGTTCAATCGCCTTCCCACTGCATCCTTTCATCACTTACAAACACGCCGAAGGCGCTATTGCGTGACTAATTTGACTGCATTGGAATCGGTAACAGTTTTCTTCATAATCAGCTGTAACCAAATTTGATCAACTTGAGTTGTATTCAACAATGAAAAACATTTGTTTGAATCAAATATGCTTCTATGACATTAACAAAAAGCTCTTTTGATAAGAGTGATAAATGTTTCAATATTTTTAGAGTCCTCTCTGTTGATTATCTCAAAAAAACTATATATATAATTTTATTTGATAATAACTAAACAAATAAATTTTCAAAATTTAAAATGCTATTTATGCATATATTCAAATTTTAAAGCAATGCGAACATCACCATTGTATTCATAGAACTTGAAACATGTTTGAGTCAATTTTTGCGATAGTCTGATGATAAAATTTCGCTAAAAACATAAAAAATACATTTTTCTGAAAAAAAACGCATTTTCAAATTTTGAAATGCTATTTATAGCATGAAGACAGTCAAATTAAGTAATGCAAATGGCACCACTGAATTCAGCATGTCCGAAATGTGTAAGGGCCAGCATTTCATAAAATTCGCACACTTAGTTTAGGATATCCTGGGGGGGGGGCATAAATATGCCCCCCCCACCGCCTGGAAGGTGGCTGAAGGGCCCACCGCCTGGAGGGTTAATAGAAAGGCAACTTTGGATAGTATACTAGGGAGTTTGCTGAATTTGTGATTTAACAGGAAATGCAAAACATCGCTTGAGATGTTGATATCAACTATTAGTATAACGTCCTGTTATTGTAATTATATCCATTTTATAAATGTATATGGATTGGCACTTCCTTGCAGGGATACCTAGACCGTCTTTGTGAGTCTCGCGTTTTGCCAGAGACGTTCGTGGCTCTGTTCTCGCGTTGCTCCGATCTTCCCGCATCATTGAAGCCTTATTACAACTTCCTCACTCAACACTGTCAGACGCACGTAGAGAGGGTGGCTACATTCAATGACGTTACTCGTCTTATCCATCAACTTTTGCTTCGTCTAGATGGAGCTAACAATCCAGGCCTGATTGCTGGTCTGAGATGGGTCTTCACTGATGTTCTGAAGGCTGGAACCAACCTTAGCTACGCACAACTGATGGAACTCTTGCAGGTAAGATGATGTACTCTGTTAGCGAACTTAGTTATCCTTTAAAGGTTCATGTCTGTTTCATGTTTATCTGGAATTTTTGCTTTGTATCTTATTTATTTTTTTATCTTAAGAGTTACTTGTATGGAGCTCTAGTCAAGATGGATCATGTATTACTTCAAGAGGATGCCACTGCACGAGAAAAACTTGGAGTTCTCCTTAGCTTCTCCACCATTCTGAAGATGTTCAACGAAAAAGCCATTACAGACCATCGAACGAAGATTTTGGGTACATTGAAGTGAGCTCATTTTCAGTATTTGATAATTCATTGTTTTCTGTGTACAGTGTACATGTACAAAGGCTTACATATGCCAATGAATAATGATATCAATTACAGAATCGGCATGACGTTGCAAGGAAGTGAAGTTGCGAAAGTGATAATCCAAGCGTGGATGAATTTCCTCAAAGCGTCAGTATTTGCATTCATTCCATCGTTCTTTAGTGCTCAATGCAGAACTTTCTTTTTTACATTTCAGTGTCGATCGCCCAGCTTTATCCTCAATGATAACAGAAGTTGTTGGTTGTCTACTGAACTTCTATCATCGCGAACAACAGAAAGTTGCTGACCTCTTGAAATATCTCATTATTGATAATCGGTGAGCGCATAGTAATATGCTGTAAAGGCTGGTATTCATTCCTGTTTTGTTTTGCGTGTCGATTCATCTCGTTTCAATACTTTATTACAGTACCACGTCTTCACCTAATGTCTCGATGATCATGGCTGCTGCCGGCAAAAGTTTCTGTATTAAGCTTAGAAATATAATCTAAGGACTTAGCGGACATCTGTGCATGGCTAATTCCCGGCTTCGTTTTATTAATGGATACGCGCCAAAGATCGGCAGTGGTAAAACGATATCATTTTATTCTGAGGAAAAATGATATCACTTTATTTTTGAAAAATGACATAAATGATATCATCAAAAAATTTTTGCTCCATTATATTTTCTAATCATAGATTCTTCGCATTTTGTATTGAAGCAAATTTAGTCTCTTTCGTTTGTTCTACCTATGTCCTTCCCCACCGATTGATTCATGTAGCGAAAAGCAACATGCTATTACCTGTCAGTCTGTCTATCACACAGATTGTCTAACAAACTTTTCAAGGACTGCAGGTGCGCCCATTATTATGAAAAAATTATTAGTAATGTGTAGACGAGGTTTTGAAGTTTGAAAATGCGAGTACGGTCAAAGCTCGACATTGCGGACTTGGATAATTAAGATTCTGGCTAATAAAGACCTTCTGGGATTAGCTCGACATGTACAGCGAATATCTCATATATTGCTGATTGCCTCAGACTTCCAGTCTAGGCCTACGATTGAACTTTGAACTCATTAATAACTTTCTTGATGTTTTTGAAGTCTTGACTGCTTTGAGACATACTGTTGGCCTAACCAACTGCATAGCCTATTGTAGGCATATTTTGTAATTCGAGTGTATAAAGCTTAAATCAAAACTTGCGATGTCTAATGTAGCCTATAGGCCATAGGCCCTACCTAAGTTTTGAATACAAGAAGCTTTGTATGACAAAATTGCTTCTTCGGTCTTCCATTACTTGGAATATATCGATACTGCATGCAATCTAATTTTAATGTCATTGCTAAGAGCAGTATAAGTAGCATGATAGCAGTGTAAATCGAAAAATTCGCATGACTAGGTCTATTTACGGTGTAGGCCTACATGTATATTTCACTAAAAAATGGAATATTTTCATTATAAAAAACAAAATGATATAAAATGACATCATTGCCGATCATAGATACACGCACACACGAACGCCGACTGTGCAGATCACTCCATACTTATGTATGAGCAAATGCGTGTAGATTGCTGTTCGAGAATGTGCATGAAATGAAAAAGCAGCTTTTACGTCACTACTCCCCATACTTGGGGCTTGGACGGTGCTGACATAGTCAGACTTATGGAGCGTTGTAGTACTTTTATTCCGGATGCCCTTCCTGCCGACTTCCAGTGACATCTTCGGGGCTCGACCTCTGGACCAAAAGATCGCTAGGCCAAGCACTTAAACACTGTGCCACGGAGACCATGCAGATTCAAAATTCCAGAAAAGATACATTCAATGGCGTGAATGAAAAGGGCTTAGTCACCGAGATGGATTCACCTCCGTCTGTCTGTGAGTTAGTCTAGAGCGGACAAATCTTATCCCGGACATTGCATGCATTGGTAGCAAGCGATAGACTCATATGGAGTCCACCAGTTGAGGAGTGTCACTCTAGACCCAAATCCGTAGACAAAGCAATTTATCTCTCACAGGTGGGTAAAATGAAAAATAATCGAAAAAAATATACCAGACTTGAGACTTGGCAGGATAACTAAGCATATTATGGCTAATAATAAGCTAAATTTTAAAAAAAAATTCTACGAGCAGTTTTTGAGAAAATCGCAAAAAACGACTTTTTTCATACTACTTATAAGTGATTAATTGGTTGTATAAGATAAAAAAATATACCAACCTCCAGTCTTGCACCCTTTTATCTAGATATAAAATAGTGCTCCATGAACAATTTTGAAGAAAATCGTACGAGTAGATCAATCGCAAATAGGTGATATACATAACATTTTTGATTTTTTGCATATAAGTAGTATATAGGCTGGAATACCAAGTTAAAAAAATATACCCGATTTGATATCATGTGTCTATGTCGACAATGACTCAAATACGATATATATTCACTTTCAAGGGATTTGTACGAGTAGTTTTTGTGAAATCATACTTTTTTCGTAAAAAAATTTTTATCAGTAGTATATTTCGAGCATTTAGTATACCCCCTTAAAAAATATACCAACCATAGAAATCTCATAAATTGTTATTGTATGTATGAATTATGCCTCTTTCAATTTTTAGCAAAATCATACCTGTACTTCCTGAGATATTTGATAATAAGTGACAGGTATTTTAGTGATGTGAATAAGAAAACGATTGAATTTTTCTGAGTATATATTTCATGATAATCATTATACTTTTGCAATTTACTCTATGGATTTCGTTTGCACGAACGTATGAGTTAGTCCATATAGTACAATACCGTTACTGTGGTACAATATCGAGTATTATAACAAATCGATAAAAAGCATGTGGGTGTGAACAATAACACAAAAATATCAATACTTTATACACGTAATTGTATACTAAACAGTTCATCGGGGAGTAGTGTTCTACTTTCACTTAGTCCGAAAAGCAGGTAAAATATCGAACGTAATTTAAAAAATCGATAACCGCCAAGAGTAAGGGTTTTTTCGATTTTGGGGAGCTTTTGAATCTATCCGATACCTCTTTGAAGTGGTGATGAGAAGATTCAATAGCTTGCTCGCATGTCCAAGCTAAACCGGGGTTTTCGAATGTGCAAAAGCTATCGATAATGGCCAAGTATTCCTGGACATGGGAAATCATGTGAACTTTCAAGAATGGCTTCAAACCGGACTGCTGAAATGCAATTTGAAAATCAACTGCTGCATCCACCCATCCTTCTTGGCGACGAATTCCGCCACACAACAACAGAAATCTAGGGTAACTTTTCAACGCATTGTAAGCAGAGGTACGAGTGACACACACAGGAAACTTATCCAAATTATCCAAAATAGCGTGTGCGCCCCTGCCTTCGAATGCGTTTCCGTGATACGGTGATCGCACTGCATCGATTTGTTTCAGGATGAGTTCAACTTCCTGTTCTTCCTCTTCGGACAAAGATGCAGTCATCTTTTCAAAAAGATTCTGGACGATTCCCAATGTGACATGAAGAATTGGGAATGCACATTTGTAAATATTCAGTGCTTGATCCTCAAAATACGATTCATCGATGCAATTGAAACATTCTGAGGCTCGGAGCAAATTGCCAGAAAATTCGGTCTTGAAGCGTTGGAGCTGTTCTTGGTGGTCACGTCCAGTGCGCAGGGTTAATTCTCTTTCAGAGAATCCCTCGCCACTCCTCCAGTCACAAAACACACAAGGATATTTGGCATTTCCGGTTGAGATGCCAGAGAGAAGCTGGAGACATTTCAAATCAGCGCTCAGTAATATAGTGAACCTTGTGTTTTCGAACAGTTTCACAAAAGGTAGCAAAGACAACAACGATAACAAATTATGTCTGGATTCTGACACCTCAGCCACACACAATAACAGAAAGTCAGAAACTGAGTTAGAATAATCCGGCTTGCCAATTTTCAGAAACCCTTGACCGTGGTCCACACTGATCTTCAGGGAAATTCCATTTTCTTCTTCATCAGTTGAGGAGGTCTAATTCAGTATCAGATCAGCAATATCGGTACAAATGATCACCTGCTTCGCAACCAGCTCCTTCGACACATCCAGGTATAAGGTTTAGGAAGCGAAAAACCGTCCAATTGCAGCATCTCGATCGGAATACATCTCCTTGATGTTAGGAAATCGAATACCGGTAAGTTTGGAGCCACCGGTGCATTTATTCAACTGTTTTAGTGTGTTATTTGATATGGTGGATGAAATGGTCTTCAAACCAATCAAACTTCGCAAAGGGAGAGATCGTGTTTCCAGTGAAACTTGTTTAGGAGAAGTTATCAGTACCTTCTTAGGGGCTCCACCAATTCCAGTAACGTTAGGAAGACTGACGGTATTGTACTATATGGACTAACTCATACGTTCGTGCAAACGAAATCCATAGAGTAAATTGCAAAAGTATAATGATTATCATGAAATATATACTCAGAAAAATTCAATCGTTTTCTTATTCATATCACTAAAATACCTGTCACTTATCATCAAATATCTCAGGACGTACTGGTAGGATTTTGCTAAAAATTGAAGGAGGCATAATTCATACATACAATAACAATTTATGAGATTTCTATGGTTGGTATATTTTTTTAAGGGGGTATACTAAATGCTCGAAATATACTACTGATAAAAATTTTTTTACGAAAAAAGTATGATTTCACAAAAACTACTCGTACAAATCCCTTGAAAGTGAATATATATCGTATTTGAGTCATTGTCGACATAGACGCATGATATCAAATCGGGTATATTTTTTTAACTTGGTATTCCAGCCTATATACTACTTATATGCAAAAAATCAAAAATGTTATGTATATCACCTATTTGCGATTGATCTACTCGTACGATTTTCTTCAAAATTGTTCATGGAGCACTATTTTATATCTAGATAAAAGGGTGCAAGACTGGAGGTTGGTATATTTTTTTATCTTATACAACCAATTAATCACTTATAAGTAGTATGAAAAAAAGTCGTTTTTTGCGATTTTCTCAAAAACTGCTCGTAGGATTTTTTTTAAAATTTAGCTTATTATTAGCCATAATATGCTTAGTTATCCTGCCAAGTCTCAAGTCTGGTATATTTTTTTCGATTATTTTTCATTTTACCCACCTGTGCTCTGTGACTTTAGTCTATGAAGTCCTACTCTGTTATTGTAAAAGCATATGTTAATTTGAAAAAAAGGATGCTACTTAAATTGAATGATATATTGCCAACGTGGCACGTTGCATCATAAAGAAATTTTGCAAGTTCATTTTTTCAGTCCAGCATTGCGTGCGGTATTCAAAGATCTTCACTTTTTCCCTCGTAACATAGAGGAATTGGTGTCATGTCGAAATATTCTGGACGAGGAAATCTTTTCTGAAGGGCGAAATCTCTCATCTGAACTAACCGCTTGCTTTGGTGGTCTTATTCATGAAAATGCTGATATCCGACTACTGATGCTGAGGACATTGAGTGAGACGCTTAGTGAGCATCTCAAAGAATTGACGATGGATACGCTAGTTGAACCGGATGCAGCCACTATTCAACCTATCATCGGGAAACTCCTCGGTCTTCTTCTACTTGGCTGTCAACGAGATGGCAGCGCAAATGCTGAAATGCGTTTTCTTTATGCACGATGTCTTGGGGCTATTGGGCCTCTAGATCCTGGGCGGTTGCCCAACGACGTCACAGCCTTGGTTGCCAACGATCGAGAGAACACGGCGGTCGCAGTTGGCAATGACTCATTGACGCTGTGCACTGACAGATCTTTTCCCTTCGAAATTCTCAGTCAACTCTGTCGTGTCCATTTATGCTCCTATTCACCCAAACAACAGGTACGATTGCCATTCATTTTTTAAATTACGAGTATTTCATAATTTATTACTTATAATTAAATTGCAGTTCAGAACTTTCATAACTGGTTTGTTGATAATCGAGATGATCACATTTCATATTTGTTGTTGTTGTTGAATGAATGAAAAAGCGTCGCTCTCCGGAGCTACGTCAGCTCTAGGATCCTATCATGTTATAATTGAAGGCTTCATATTCAGAAAGAGATGTGTATGCTGACACAAGAGGAAATTATTAGCATCTTGACCATTTAACCAAATAAATTGAAGATTGCTGATGACATTGTTGAATTACTGATGCCCCAATTTTTGTCTCAGGTGGATTTTGATGGAAAATTTCATGCTGCTAAATAAGTTGTGGAGCTTTTGACCTGTGTATTCTTGACATTACAACTGCTTTGAGATCATGTATCATGCATCCTGTGCATCACGTTTTCACATGCCAAACGCATGTCTGTTTTGCAAAATCAGAAAAATGGCGACATGTCTGCTCCTGTCAACTAATTTTTGTCCATTTCTGTATACTTGCTTACCTCATTCCAGGAGGCCACTGCGGTTTCCATTCAAGAATTGTTGAAAGCTTACAACATCGATCGCGATTCTATTGAAAGTATCACCGCTGAGGAGGCTGGAGGCAATGTGGCAAACATTGACTCTTCTCAAAGTCGTCAGGTAAATTAATTGTTGGTAGAATCGTCTCTTCGGCAATGGTAAACATTGTTATTACTAAATCCATTAAAAGATGTGCGTAACTGGTTCGTAGAAGCAGTGTTAGTAGTAGCATATTAAAACAAAAGCAGCAGCTACCAGATCAAGGTAAACATTTAAGAACGATAGTTGATAGACGAAGAAACTGTAGAGAAGGGTCTCGAGTTTTTTTGAACCTAATCGGTTGCCATCGATTGGTTAGCACACCAAACTTGGATGGGAGAAAATGTTATGCACCCATCAAAGAGTTCGGTGTATTCATTTGATACAGATTTTTTCAAAAAGCGTATATATACCTGTAAACATGAGCTGAAATTCAAACTACTGCAACTCATTCAGCATTACGCATATTGCTCCCAAATAATGAGTGTATATAAAATTTCATTCGTTATGCGTCGCTACGGGAGGTTCATTTTAATTTCAATTTTTTCAAAGAAATTGAAAATAGGCATGTCACTTCCTTCAGATCACGACTTATATCAAAAAAATATAAAGTTAAATTAAAGTTCCCGATTCGCTTCGTCCAAAAACAATATCATGGGTATAATCTGCCCTTCATAGGGCGAAACGCACCGTCTACGCTGCAAAGGAATTTTTGTGTTCAATTGCTCAAGTTTGAGGACATCTTTCTCTTCAATGCCCAAGCGAATCCATGAAATAAGAATAATGCTATTAAATTTATTGGACAACTGCTTTCATAGTTTCTGCTGTATTGCGGCAGGGATACTTGATGCGCACTATTGTCAATGAATGGAATATCCTGATCAGTTGATTCCTGCATTACAAGTACTTTGCAACTGCCATGAGGGAGAAAGACTTGATGAAATGTAAAGTGACTGCTTTTACTTGAATTAGGTTTTCTCTCTTAGAGCTGCCAGTAAAAAAATGAAAGAAACCTAACGTAAACAAAGATGCATCGATTTTGTACATTTACACAATTACATTATTTTTATCATATTTACATTAATTTGTATAAGCATCATGTTATGGTCACATTACATTCTCAATTTTTATATATTTTTGCTGGGTTACCTTACTTGAAGTTTCATTGTTTTTCAGGTGACTGGAGTGGCACTATGGCAGCTGTTTGATGAGCCAGTGCAACAGATGATTCTGCCTCTGATTCGAGCTAAATACGTTGTTTCTGCATACACAGACTGGTCCAAGGTAACACGACCGATCTTCTTGCGACCCAGAATCGATAATCACAGTCGATGGGTGCAACTTTGGGCCGCATCTATGAATCAATTCGTGAGTCAGATGAATGGCATAAAATGTTCTAGCAATAATGGTTTCTCTTAATATATTTGCGTTCTCGAATACAATTCTGTAGCTTAACGCACATTTTTGGCGAACTTGTTTCTGTTGACTTCTACTTTTTTTAAAAGATTTAATTGATTCTTTTTCTGCAGATCAACAGTTCCGTGAATAAGATATTCCTCGATTGTGAACCTGTGACGAAAACGGATGACTCATTTGCGCAATTTATTCTACCTTTCGCATTCCTTCAAGTTCTGCTAGATGGAACAGGTGAACAGGTGAATTCCATTACCTGACAATTAGATGGTTTACATACAAACTGACATATTTTTAAAGCACTTTTCCAACTCTGATGCTGCTTGGCATACCATGCAGGGAAAGTAATCAACTAGCTCTGAGGGAATGCATAATTGTCATACATGGACGATGTAGTTAAGCTGTTAAATATCTCCTTTGGCTCTTACCTGAATTTAGTAATGAACCATTAAATGGCTCTTACTAGGCTTACAAGTCGAAAATTTGACTAGATTATTATCATGTTCGAGTGTGTGCCCGACTCTGTATGATTACAGACAAAAGCAACAAGACGATTATCTGTGGACTATTCTCTGTTCTTTTACTTGTTACGCGAAACCAGCGATTGATAACTTAATGTTTGTCCATCGATATGATTACCGAATGCTTGACATAAAGTAATTATCATAGAATCTATGTGACTAATGGTAGTTATCAGGTTGATCACCCATTGGTCAAGCACTGTCAAATAAGCAGAAGAGACGAATGATAGGAAAATTGTTCGTGAACATGTACCATCATGAGATTTTCTTGCCTTCATCATGCTAATTTAATATTTATATTTTATGAATCGCGACATTTTGTCATCACGATGTCATAGACATTTTTATAGAAGATGGGCTTGATGAATCACCTTCACTGATAAACGGACAGATCGACTTTGATTTGTTAAATAATCTCATCAGAATCTTCGTCATTTTGGCATTACAGACACTAATCTCAATCAAGTCGAATAATTGAGTCACTTAAGTCATACCTACAATTGAGGTCCTGAGCTAAATTCAATGATCAAAACTTATTACACAAAAAATTTGCATTTAAAAATCCTATTACATGTATTGTAAATATACTCTCTTCCTTTATTACGTTGATGTGATATTTGTTATATGAATCACGATTGCCATCATCACCTTGTTTTCGAAGTGTTCTTGTCTGAAAAGTCCTCTTCATCGTACGATCTAGCATCGTGTGATACATCTAATCTTTATTACTATCGCAACGGCCATATATCGCACGCCAGTTTTGCGCATGTATTTTTTTATTACTACGAAAAGCAGCCAATAAACGTAGTTTTGATATTGGATGGGAATCTGCTTACTTCACTATGGGCAAGACATACTAATGGACAGTAATACTGCTAAAAATGGACAAAACAGTAATTAGAGACACTTCTAATTATCAGAAAATTTCATCCAGAAATTCCAGTGGCGTACTATGATCCTTCGATTTTACGCGAATATGAATGCGAAGAAAGCTAAGCTTGTTAACTTGGAAAATTCAACAAACCTCTCACCCGGTAAGCTTTCTTAAGCAGCTGTATAGTCTAGAATGCACGAATCTGGCTGTAAACGGTCTTCAGTTTCACCTTTTTATTGCGACCTACGCATTTTTCAACTAATCTAGCACGATCACAATGTGCGATGAATAAATGATTGTAACCCTTTTTAAGTATGCGATTTGATTTATTTCCATTTGTCACATTTCCAGTTATACATAGAGATTATGGCCATATTAAATTCCGTTCGTGTTTCCTGTCAATCGGCGGGACATCGTGCACGCTTCATGCGTCGATGTCCATGGTATCGTCTGGCTTGCCAAACCATATTCTCTGTTCTTGATCATTGTAAGAAGTGGTTGAATCAACGAAGATCAGAATTCATCAAACAGTTTACCGTTGGTGGTGAAGAAGCACCGGATCCAGGTGAGTTCACAGAATTAGATCATTCAAGCGCACCGGTTTTCTAGAAGTTCAATTATCGATTTAAAGGTCTATTATCAGTCAGGAGCTTATTTAGTGAATGGAAAGAAAATTTTGCCGGAATAATTGAACTGGAAAAACATTAAATCATCGCTTGCAGATTTTTGTGATCCTCAAAATTCTCCAATCGCCATGAATACTTCAGATTTGATTTGTAGTTCAGTATTCCGAAATCATCGTAGATATTCTACTCGCTCTTGTAAAGTGCCCATAGCACTTCAATTTTCCCTTTTCAATGTGGTCAGTAGGTCTTCATAGTGTTTGTGATGTGGTGTGATGGTTCTGCGCACTCCGGTGTTTGTTACATGGTCTGTGTAAGAGATGCCAAGCACTCTTGTGAAACATCTCATCTCTACTGCCATCAGCGTGCATGTCTTGTATGCATATAGGAAGATAGAAAGGACCAGCGCATGTAGGAGTTTCAACTTTGACGTGAGACTGATGCTCTTGTCTCTCCATATATGTTTAAGTCTCGTTAGTGCTGTTGCATCTGAGCTGCTCGCTGATGATGGCTTCTAGGTACATGAACTGAGTTTATTTTCCAGTTCTTGTCTTCTGACTGTGATTCTCTTCGTTATAGGAGCTGCTGCACTGTTTGTCAGCAGCTTGGTTTTCTCGGCACTAACCGGGAGGGGGAGGGGGTAATGAAATTCATTTTCATTGACTTACATGGATGTGAAAGCCAATTGGCTTGATCACGACGAAATATTTCAATGCAAATCGCATGTTGAGCCTAATGTGACGTTTCCATGCATACGCACGAATCACACGAGTCAAAACAGTTGTCAAATTCTCTAATAATAATGCAAGACAATAATCATTCACAACCACATAGCCCTATCCACTCATTGAGTAAGAAATCTATCATTTTCTCTTTTTGGAATATGCAAAAAAGTCGAATTCACAGAAATGTCGCAAATAGATAATGGACATTATTTTTTAGAACTTACTGTGACGGCATTTTTGTCGGCAATTGCAACATGGATGTCACTTCAACAAGCCCTAAACAGTTAAGAATTATCACCGAAGGAAATGCAAGGATCTGCCGCTGGATTGTGAAATTAAAAAAACGAAAGATTGGACTCTCCGACTCCAGGCAAATAGGGTTACACCATTCTCTGCTTTGTATTCAGGGTTCCGCAGACAGACAAGCTGATGGTGATACAGTTGCACACACCGATGTATGCACATAATGCTAAATTGATGCATGTATAATCTACTCATACGTAAATATTGTGCGCAGTATAAATGAGACATTCGATGCAAAAGCTCATTCTTGCATTGCATTCGCAATTTAATCAATAATTTTGGACTGTGCTTTTGTATCCAACATTAAAGTAAAATCGCATGCTCGGAGAATTGCTTACATTATATTTAGAAGTTCATCTTTAGCTGGAACGCTTGATGTTCACTAAATTGCCAATAAGACTCCTATGAAGTTTATATAGTTTGCACCGGATAGATATATTGCGCTGGTTTGCGTTGGTTAAAATTGAAGCTCTAGTTGAACTATCTGGCATGAGATATTGAGAATCTTAACTCAACGATGTCATCTTGATAGATGGAAGCGCTAATGTGTGTGTATTTTTATAAGACATAGAGAGCTGCTACATCTCTAAGAAACAAGTAATACAAACAAACAAGTAAGTTCACTTCCTGGATGCTGCGACACGAGCACGAATTTTTCAAATTGGGATGCATGCATGTTAATTACTGATTCAATGTGATATTGATAATATCACTTATTTATATTCATATTTTCATATTATGTTATTACGAAGGCGTTTTCATTCTTTTAACACACCCACCCGACCTATACATGCACACTGGGAACTTACACGGTTTGGGTGTATACCGATAAAGTATTTGAGAATTTTTCATTGCTCACGCTAAACGAAACTGAATTATTCGCCGCACCATGTGAATTCAAAATTTCTACACCAGGGTTCGTACGGTTTGTAAAAGTTTGGGAATTTTGCCCCTTAAGGACGTCTTAAAACACCGCATTAACGTGCAATGTATGTAGAGTTATATAACTTTCTCCTCGGTGAAAGCAGTGGAATAGTCTGCTAGTGACGATTAGTTTTGCATTAAATTGCAAACTAATAGACAAATAAGAAATCACAAATCAAGAACTTGGATCCAGAACTATCCGCTCTTATGAGCAATCGAGCGTTACTAAGAATATATAGGCTACTTACCAACGTTTCTAAGTAATCATCCATTTGGTTCACATCCTGACGTGTTGGATAGCTAGATTTTCCACAATCCGTCGCCAGTACCAGGAATCCGCTTACACCGATTATCTGATGCACCTTTAAATGGTTATGGGAAAATATGCATCTATTCCCCAAAGGATCATGTTTTTCATTTCAGCTTTGGAACGGCAGGATGAGCAGTATTTGAAGGTGAAGTCGTTCGTTCAGTCCATACCACATCAAGTTCAAGCCACGGCGGCGCTGGGTGCTGGCTTTCTTACCCGGTCATTACAGCATTATGAGATGGGTTTCATGGCAGAGGAGGGTAAAGAGGCATCGGTTCGAGGTCTTATGGAAGCTTACACAAGCCTTCGAGAACTGGACGGAGCAGAGGGTGTTCGAAAGGCTCTGTTATCTAAAGTCACACCGCAGGATATTGTGGAACATCAGCGGGTCAGTACATCTTCATGAAAAGCATGTTGACGATATTGTAGCACGCTGATGATTTCCGATATCGTTAATTTATGTTGTTAACTTTATCCTGATGCCGTCTGAACAGCCGAAAGATTGGTTTTGTATACTGTATTAGGGGTGTATCGATTAATCGGCCGATTAGTGGACTTTTGAAGATTTTTGTTGATTTTTATTCAAATTTGGTGACTGATCGAAAAACAAGATTTCAAATATTTAGATAAACTTCACACTACATGCGCATTGTGCATTGAACTACCAAACTAAATTCAAATGACTTCTTTCTATCATTCCAGTGATAGAAAACGACGGAATTCTCCCCATGGACTAGATTTTCACAATGATTGTGAATGCTGGTAAAAGATTTATTCTCGCATATTGTCATGTAAAAGTACGCATATTAAGTTTTTTTTCACCGAGCCTGGTTAGAAGAGCCCAGAATGGTTTTTCGGTCCGGGCCCGTCAGCCAATTCTTCGAAGGCCCGAATTCTGTGGTCCCGTTGCAGATTTATTTTTTATACCCAGACCCGTCTGGTTAGTAGCCATTGGAATATATCCGCAAATTATGATTGAACAGTCAATTATTATATTTTGCATCATCAAGATTCACTCAAATGTCTTCTTGTTCAGAACAAAGGCATATGAGCATTCAAAAGTTAATGTACGAAGCCACCAATGGAATGCAATTTTTGATGTATGCAACCATTCGCTTTGCAGCTGACCAGATTGTATCTTTGTGATGGAGCACTCACTAGTGCAACTGGAATACCTGGGTTCGAATCCCAGCATGGAATATCGGCCTATATATGCTAATTTCCGTAAATAACGGATGAAATTATCATCTATCAAAGTGGAGTCCTATAGTCTAGAAAGTAATTACGAGTCACTTCAGACCCTTTCGACATAATAACAAGGGTGGGTTGTGTCCTTTCATGTCATCATTGGTTAGAAAATGGATCGGTTCATCCGCGTCTCTATCATTTTAATCATGCTGATTATCGATGTGATTTTGCTTGGAATGAAAAGTTTATGTAATCACATGAAATAAACTTCTTGCTGTATATCTCGGTCACCAATATTACTTCTGCGAGGAACAAGTAGCATACTACAATCTAATCATAAGCAATTATTCGACGTCGATTTTAGATGAATTCAGAAGAAATTCATCGGCTACCTTCAACCGATTAATCGGTAATCGGCCGATTATCAAAATCACTAATCGGTACACCCCTATACTGTATATAGTGTATAATGTACTAAGTGAATAAAATTTCAGTATTTTTCAAGAAGGTTTTAAGTTTGCACTTCTCGATATTTGATGATACTATTTACGCCTCGATTATGTCTCTTTAACTTACAGATGGAATCAACAGAGGTTCGACTGCATTATCAGATCATGCGAGCAGAGGCTGGACCGGAGATGGCAGAACGGATGTTCGAACACGATGTTCGAGATCCACTCCGCCTACCCACACTTCCTATAACCCTTGAGACACTTGTGGATCAGCATCCAACCTGGAATGGTGCCTTAAACAAGTTCAGGGTTCAAGCTGCGTGGAAATTAGGTCAGTGGAATTTATTGGAAGAATCTTTAGAGCAAGCGCACTCTTCTGATTGGAATGTGGGTGTCGGACGTGTCATGTTGGCGCTTCAGCGACGTGTAAGTGTCCCAACGGTCATTCAAATTGTTCTCTGAGATTATTCGTCGCAATGAGGCTTACTCTTCTGAAGCTGTAGGTGTTGCCTGAGCTTCTGTCACGGTGCTTTTTATTTGAATATCAAAATTAGTGCTAAACAGAAAGTATTTTAGCGTCTAAAGGCAAAAGAACATGCTCTGAAATAGAGCACCTGAAGTATCGATAACACACTATTTGTAAGTTCATT
This sequence comes from Prostheceraeus crozeri, assembly GCA_907163375.1. NCBI lineage: Eukaryota > Metazoa > Platyhelminthes > Polycladida > Euryleptidae > Prostheceraeus > Prostheceraeus crozeri. The sequence goes on along the minus strand of CAJQUW010012461.1, from coordinate 111,283 downwards.
ATGTTGTTTTTTGCCATGCTGTTTATAATGTTAGTATCGACCAGATTTCTCTGCAGTTTTCTAGGCATTCACATTGGGCTCTCTGGCAAGCAATGAGGAGGCAGTAGGACCTTATAGGAATCTGCTCTTGCTATGAATATGATATCAAGCCGCCGTTCAACAAGTTTGTCATATTCATCAACATGACTAAGCTAGGATTTTTAATCATTGCGCATTCTAAAACGAAATGATTACAGGGTTCTACAGCTATGTTTATAAGTCAGCATAAGGCCTCAGTCACTCTGAAAGCAAAGCAAAGCAAACATGAGCGTCCCGAGCAAACGTATGTCATTAAGCTATTAATGTCTCTGCTTTGCTCTCTGTGTGGCAGCTGCAACTGCTGTAATGATGACTTTATATTTGCTGCAAACCGTTTTGCTCGGAAGCGCTCGCATTGTGGCTGAGGCCTAAGAACTCATTTTAAAAGCCTATCAACAAGTATGTGTCTTGCTGGGATCTAAAGAAACGTGCATGCTTTTAGAATAATGGGCTTAAATAAAATATAGTGTGCAGGATCTAAAAAGACATGACTAAAGCATGCAGTCTAAGAAATTCGATTTAAGAAAGGTTTTACGGCTTTGCTTGTAGCATCATAAAGATCGTCGTTAAAAGTACGGTTTAAAAACCAATCTTTAGAATCAAGGTTTAGAAACAATATTATAAAACTACAATACTATAAAACTATATTGAAAACAGGTTTATGAGCTCCGTTTGAAACTGTCCGCTGTTCATTTTGTTTTTTTGGACACCACAGCTATTGAATTGATGCAAGAAACATCGTCTTACAAAATACAAAAGATGCATGTGCACATTTACTTGTGTTTTACCTTAAACAAGTACACAGTCTACAATGATGCATAGTGAGCGGCATGACCACATCATGAATAGCACCTGATGATCAGTAATATGCGCTGGTATCGGTATCAAAGCCAATATTTATCAGTTTCCATAAATCTCATAATTGTATCACATGTCGTCATTTGAAAAAAATAAAAATATATGTGTTTAAGCATGGCTTTAAAACTATGGCCATGTTTTTAAACCCTTTTCAGAATGTGCCGCCGTGCAATTTGTTGCCAACATTTTATGCAGACTTGTTTAATAACTTACTTACTCTCCGTAAGTAATAATAATAACTTACACTCCTCGTTAAATTAATCTGAATTATGAAGGGGTTGCTGCGATTTATGAAGAACTGCTAAATTATCACATTGAATAATCAGCATTCATGATTTATGAATCTAAATGAAAATGGTTCCCTGGTGTAAGAAAGGAAGACACAAATACGGTACAGAGAGCTAAAACTCACTGCTTTTGGTTAAGTCTGTTTTCAGTTTCATGGTATCAGTTTGCATTTTCCATTAATTATATTTCTCCCACTACGTCTTAGTAGCTACTGCGTTATGGATCGGAATGAAGTCAGTTGGAAAACTGAACGATAGGTAAACAACTTTTCTTCTTTGTATTCATTATTGATGGAAGAAAGCGAATCCAACGGATGCGATTTTGGAATGAAGATGGACGTCAAACCTTATCTGAATGACAAAATAAAAATTTGTATCACAATCTTTCTTTACCTTTACCTTTACCGGCCACCAATCCCAAATTCCTCCAGGGTGGGCCGTATCGTCCTCTTCCATTTTACTCGATCGAGGGCCAGATTATGGGTTATGCCTTTTCTCTCCAGATCTTTTTCTATGACCCTTTTCCATGATAGGGGTGGACGACCTCTTTTTCGTCTGCCAGATATCGGTTGGTGCAGTGCTGTTTGGGTTATATGATCGTCCGGTCTTCTTCTGACGTGTCCGTACCATGCAAGGCGCTTGTACTCTATGAATCTATCGATGGATGGGATCCTCATCTTGCGTCGAATCTCTTCATTATTAACTCGGTCCCGGAGGGTTAAACCTTGGCATCGCCTGAGCATCTTCATTTCCGTCACCATCAGCCTTTGCGTATCTTTCTTCCTTGGTGCCCAACACTCTCCTCCATAGGTCATTGCCGGTCGTATCATAGCCTGGTAGATCTTTGATTTTAGCTTGAGAGGAACTCCTTTGTCGTAGATAACTCCTGTCACTTGTCTCCAACTTTTCCATCCTGTTTGTATGCGGTTTTTGATGTCCTGCTCGCAAGATGATGTTACGTCTAACAGCGAACCAAGATACTTGAACTTCTTAACTGATGGGAGCGAGGTTCCATCCATTTGGATTTCTTCATCGTTCGCAGCGGTGGAGAGGTATTCACTCTTACTTCTGCTAATTCTGAGACCATTACTTTCCAGGGCATTGCGCCATAACTCCAGCCTGCTTTCTACCATTGTTTTGGAATCCCCACAAATCACCAGATCGTCAGCGTTGAGCATTTCTTTTGGGGGACTGCTCTCCAGATGCCCAGTTATCACATCCAAGACCAGTAAGAAGAGATATGGACTCAACGCCGATCCCTGGTGCAGCCCCACAGTGACCTCAAAAGGTGGAGTGCAACCATGCTTGGTTTTCACAATTGTTAGGGTTTCTCGATACATTTCCCGAATCAGAGTTACATACACCTCCGGCACTCCTTTCCTTCTCAAACAGTTGAACAACAATGCTCGAGGAACAGAGTCGTACGCCTTTTCTAAATCCACGAAAACTGCCCTGAAAGGCTCGTTTCCCTCTCTCAGGTTCTCCATAACCGTACGCATTACAAACAAGGGATCTGTGGTGCTATATCCAGGTCGGAATCCAAACTGGTTGTTTCGTACATTTGTGCACACTCTCAACCTCTTATTAATTATTCGCTCTAGGAGTTTGAAGCTGTGGCAGAGCAGTTTGATGCCTCGATAGTTGCTGCAAACTCTGTGATCACCTTTATTTTTATATATTGGTATTAAAATGCTCTCTCTCCACACCGCCGGCAATTGTTGATGGCCTTGAATGATCTCGTTGAAATGATGCAGGCACAAGTGTACTCCTTTCTCTTCTAGCACTTTAATAGCTTCTATGGGTATGTCGTCGGGTCCGCAACTGCGCCTGCCTTTCATTTTGCTCAGTTCTTTCTGGACTTCATCCTGGGTAATTTCAGCGATCGGACCATTCACTGCCAGTTCTGTGGTAATTTCATTATGTGGTCTTTCTTCATTCAGCAATTCACAGAAATAATCCCTCCATATCGCTTTGTTACTATCGCTGGTCGTCTGAATTGTACCTTCAGAGTCTCTCATAAAGAAACCTTCGATGTTATCTTTGCATTTCTGGCTTCTGGACTTCGCTATCTTGAAAATCAGCTTTTCTCCCTCTTTCGACTCCAATTTCTCATACATTCCTTTCCATGCCTCTCTCCTTGCTTTGGCTACCGTCTTTTTGGCGTGCTTCTTGGCCAGTTTGTAACTTTCTCTATCAGCATCAAGGTTGGAGGTTTTCCATTTTTTGAAGCTAACCTTCTTGGCTTTCAAGGCACCTTGGACCTCGTCCGTCCACCACCAGGACTCTAAGTTACGAAAGGTTCCACCGCGTGTAACTCCACAGATCTCCTGCCCACAACTCCTCAGGATATTTGTCACCTCCTCCCAATTAACTGCATCCTCTATACTCCTCAACGTGAGGCGCCTGAAGCTTTCTGCTGTCTCCTCGTCTGCTAACTTCCACCACTTGATCTTCATCTCTGCTTCTTTTTGCTTTGGTTTCGCCAGTGCTGCTGACCGATGGTCCATAACCAAAAGCTTATGCTGTGGGGCAGCACACTCATTTGGGATCACCTTGCAGTTTTGAATTGCTTTTAGTTCGTCCGATGATATTAGAAAGAAGTCTATGACCGTCTTGTTGCCACCGCTTTCATAAGTCACTTTCTGTGCATTGTTCTTCACAAACCAGGTGTTAGCTATTCTGAGGTTGTTTGCCTGGGCTAACTGCATTAGTCTATCTCCCTCTGCGTTTCTACTGCCAAATCCGTGACCCCCATTAGCCTCGCAGTTGTTCCTCTGCGCCCCAACATGACAGTTCATATCAGCACCAATGACAACTTTACATGATACTTCGAATCCCGAAATTATGTCTTCTAGCAGGCTCATAAACTCCTCCTTCTCAACATCTTGGCAACCTGTTTGGGGAGCATAGGCACTTATTAAAGCATAGGTCTTCATATTGCCAGGGTTGTATATCTTCATCCACATGAGCCGATCATTCACCCGGTTGACTTCTAGTATCTTCGACCAGTGATCTTGTTTTACTGCTATTCCAACTCCATTCTTCTTTGCTGTTCCACCTGAGTAGAAAAGCTTAAATCCGAGGCCAATTTCTCTCGCTTTATTACCGGTCCACTTTGTTTCTTGAATGCACGCAAAATCCACTTTTCGCCTTTCAAGCACATCAGCTATTTCCATACTCCTACACGTCATAGATCCGACATTCCATGTCCCAAAACGCCACATGCATGGTGTATCGCGTTCTTTGTTTTTGGGACCAGGCAATGGCGGAGAATTGCTTGGTTTTAAATCAGAGTTTTCCTTCTCCAAGATGGACTGCCTGCCAAGCTAACGAGCTCCATCTGCCCTTGGCAAGGGTTATTTTAGACTGGCGCCCTTAACTCGCCAGTGAGCCGCTGTTGTTAGCGTTACCCGGGGGGGGGGACCACGTGGAGGTAACAGTCGGCTAATGGCCCATACTCGTGTAGCTATTTCGATGGCTTGAGGACGCCACTCCACAAACCAGCTACGTATGACCAAGGCCTTTCCCACCAAAATAAAAATTTGTATCACAATGTGTATGTTTATTTTCGGAATTCTGAAAGTCGCAGGAATTTACCATTATCACAATAAATGCCGGTGCTCAACTCGTGTAGCGGTCGGTATACTTGAGATGGCAGCTAAATAGTTAGAGGAGAGGCAAATGCAGAGACCGAATCTAAATTTCGTGGCTTGACAGATGTAAAGAAATATTGAAAACAAATGGTACTGCATTACTGTTCTGTAAAATTATTCTTTTAACTTCAAGGGAAACTGTGGTGATTTCACAAGTTTATCTCAAAACATGTGATTTGATTTTTGATTTCAATTTCAGGAGCCACTTCAGTTCTCCGAGAGACTGGCAGACGCATATCGACAGCAGCTTGACCCGATATGTGCATCTACAATGCAGTGTATTTCATATGGACAAGTTTACGATAATATGGCCAAGCTTGGGGCACTATTTGATGTCGAAATCATGGCGTGCCATGGCCTAAAGCTTCATCAAGTCCGGAATGCGATCGATCAAGACACAATTCTAAAGGTATCAATTGCATGGCACAATTGTGGCGATTGTAGTCGATTAATGTTACTGTTCACTTCTAGAGCCGACGCTCGGGGGTTTAATTTAAGTAGAAGGACAAGCAATTAGTCTTACACAATCCATCCTCTCATTTCTCCCATATAGTCTGTACAATAAAGGTTTCTGAGAATCGGAATGCAACGGTTTTCATAAAAAAATAACATTTTTTGTAAATGCGCACGACAATCAGAGCAGTGGTCACTGCCGACTCAGAACAAAAGCTTTTAACAAGAATGGAATCGCAATGAAATGAGCAGCTATTTAACTTGGCTGTAGCGTTGTAGCGGGTTTGTCTTGCCGCATCCATTCCACGCTCTGAAGTCCGATTCGCCCATCTTAACTTCTACAGCTTTTATCAAATCTCAACATATTGACCACCACGAGACATATTTCTGCCTGTTGGGCCTCATCAGTCGTGGGTAGGTTCGAACCAGCGACGTTGGAGCTAGAGGACGTGCAAGCATGCCCTCTAACCACCAAACCATCCGCTGAGAGCTTGAATTACCCAGAAAGGCACTGCTTTAAAGCAGGCATTTTCCTTTTACAGTAAATACATCGATTCTGTACTACAAATCTAAATACCTTCAAAATGTGATCATAAGGAGAAGGTTCACTTGCAGGTACTCAAGCAGTTCAAATGATTAGGAAGCCAAACGATTTCAAATGAATGCAAGGACCACAACTAAAGTCCGACACGGGCGAACCGCCCTGCCTTTCGGCTCCCCCTGATAAGGATTGAATCAATGTTTCCGCTTGAGTCAACCCACCCACGAAGATGTCCGTTATTAGACATTCAGTACTGAGTATGATGACTTATTACTGCTTGACTTTAGTTGGATCCTTTTTCAGCTAAGTTAGCTTTGCTGTTTCGCTGCCTTCAATGTTTCTCGTGCGTGGTTGTGTCAATAAATTCTCCGACGTTAGATTCCTTTCTCAGACATTCTTCTACTCAACTCCCCACATCAATTATTCTTTCACCTATGTTTTACCCCGTTGGAATCTGGTCTACTTGAGATATTATATTTCTTGAGATTGTGTATTAGAAATCTGTCTTTTATTGATGGCTCATCCAGTTACTACATTTCTAAATTGTTTCTATTTTTTATTGTAATTCAGGTTCTGAATAAACGTTTGGAAATTGGACGCGCTGATCTGTCTAGTCAAGATGATCGATTGGCGATAAGGGCTTCTCTGTTGTCATTGGTCGATTGGCCGAGATGTCGGGCGGACACCTCATTCAAGCGCGCATGTCTGGCTCGATCTGGTGGTCTTTACAACGCTGCCATGGCATATTTGGCTGAGGCGGAACGGCATCTGCCAGAAATCGAGGAACTAGCGCTACAACATTGTCGTCTCTACTGGGATCAAGGAAAGAAGGATCTGGCAATGGGTGCGTTGGAAGAGCTCGTCAAGGTAGACATTGTGATGTGAATATATGATAAAGAAAACGATTAATCTGTTTATACGTCCGTAATGTCGAGCATAAGAAAATTGTTCAAAACGTAACAAAAGTTAAGATCTTTCTCGATAAAAAAATATTGGTTTATTGTCCAACACTCGTAACACGAGAAAATGGACAACAAATCGTGGAGTGAATGAGTGTGATCCAAAAGAAACAGAAGGTGAAATTAAAAACAGGCAAGGTCTTCGTCGTCCAGCGCCTTCCATCAGTCGATGTGCAATGGCAGTATAGTAGCACCATTGTACATCGACCGCTAGATCGCCCTTGACACCGAAAGACCTGTCCGCTTTTATTTTAACTTCTGTTTCTTTTGGACCAACAAGCTTTTATCTGTAGTTTATCTTTGTCTTATCCTTTGTTCCGTTTTGTGGCATCTTTAAAACATGATCATTCTCTCTCGCCGCTTGGTCAACTACGAAGATAAGAGGCTGAATTGGAAGATTTCACTGTAGATGTACAAACAAACATCACAAAACGATTCCGTGTGTCATAGTTTTATCAAAGGTCCCAACACCCAAGCATTTTCAAATATGTCGATGAAACATCCGATTTCTGTATTCTTTTTACATTCACGTGCAAAATACTTGGTCGTGCACTTAGCGTGCCTCACTCACTCACTACACGATTTATAGTCCATTTCCCCCGTGTTTCGAGTGTTGGGCAAGCGTGTGCTTGCGTGGGAGATTAGGATTGAATATCAATGTTCATATGCAGTAGTCAACGAAAATTTACAAAAAACAACATGGCAACCTTTTTTGATTGTGCATGTACTCGTATGTTACGAGTGTTCATATGTTGATATTCAGTATCGATGCTGAATGAAAGTAAGTCATTAACTACATTTAGGATCAGTGCTTTCGAACATTTTAAAATTCGTTAGTTCGGTTGCTCCCTAATTTCGACCGTTCGCTTGTGCATTCAATATACTAAACAGCATACATAGTTGACCAGTTTGCGAGTCAGGCGATGCATTTCACAGGCAAATAAAGATAGTTTCTGACTCGGATCTAATGCCATTTGACCATCGACCGTTAAGAAGGCGCTGGACGCCGAAGGCCCGTCACGCTGTAACTTTAAATCCTTTTTATTTTCGACCAATAAATTAGATCCGAGTCAGAAACTATCTTTATTTGCCTGTAAACAGCATAGCTTATATAAAATATGAATATAATAGAAATGGTTTTATCATAATGATAGAAGTCTATCAACATCGCCTCTCGTATAAAACAATGATTTCTGAAGGTCAGACTTTCCTCCGTTACTCCTTCTGCAGCGAATTTCGCCTTTGGAAAGAGACTATTGTGTTGAAATAAAAGCTCATCAATAGAGAGGACAGGTTTCGTGGCGTCAACGAGATGGACTGAGGTTATGAGGGAATCATATCCAAGGACTCGGACAATTTGTAGGTTGGTTGGCACGATATCTAAGTGATCATGTAAAAGAAGTTGACGCTATGCAGGTTTTGGAGAGGGAGAGACCCTCAAAAGAAAAAGTGTTGTGGATAAGTTAACATGGAATCACTCGAAGATAGATAAAATGCCTTCAAATACGTTGAAACAGGTCATGCGCAGTGGATCTCATTTTGACTTTCTTCTGACTTAGCATACTAGATTTTGACGGCCTACTTGATATTCATCAGTAGCATGTTTTCTGTGATATATTGAATTGCAGAAAGTTGCTCAGGATATTTGTGGGTGCTGCATGCACCCTCAGTCAGCGTTAATTTTGACGATATCGTCGAGTGCTTTTTATTCGCGTGCGAAGATGATTACTCAATTATCCAATCATTATACAGCTGTCTAATGAAAAGAATTCATTTATTATCAGGAAGAAAATGCAAAATTTAGACATGTTGTTATACCTAGTCTACCGAAGAAAATCAAATTTAGATTTTCTATCTCAACCAAGAAAATGCCCCGATCACACAGCTTTTGTGATAATGTTGAGGAGCTTGGTCATTCAGGCCAGTATACATATTGTCGAAGAAAGAATATGCTAATTAAAAAATTATATTTAATTAATTAGTCAACTATTATTATTAATAATTGATTACGATAAATTGCAAAATCTATTCTAAAAATCATTTTATTTGGCATATAGACACCACCTAGACGCTTCATTTTTGGTGAAACACATTTACAAAGCTGCATGTCTGGTAGCTACATGCATAATGAATAATGTAATAATATCTGATATAACATCAGAAAATAATCGCTAGTGACTAAACTAAATAACCAAGTCGTCATAAGTTCATGCTTGTAAGAGATCAGATAATGAAATTATCTAATTGCTAGAAAAGGTCTACATCATATTCTTCCAGACTTACATACTGTATGAAGTCATTTCCACTGTTACATAAGTGCACTTTCATTATTTTTGAAATTTTTGTGAAAAGACGTGTAAGGCTGCTCGTATTTCATGGTCTAAATGATGACCTAAAATGTAGCTGTCACATGGGGAAGCTTGCATAAATTATATTGTGTAATTTAAATAAATGGGAGTTCTTCAACACATAAAGTCTAAGAAGTAAAAGATTTTCCGAGTAAAATTTTGACAGAAGCTTAGATTTAGATGCTATGTAGAAGATGATTGTCATTTAAATTTATTTCGATGCTTTGCTTGCTCGACAGTTTCATCACAAGGGATATTTAATCAAACTGCAGTTTCATTTTTTGTGGACTTTTTTTGAATCAACAGTGTTACGGCAAATGTAATCTAAATATCTTTATATTAAGCTATGTAAGTGCATGTCAATATATTGCACATATGAGATATTGACCAACTGTCTGCGGTAAGTAATGTGATATTCTGTCTTCACATTGTCAAGACTTCTCTTTGTGAAATTCGTTTTTTTTTGTTGAAAGGGCACAAAAGATTTTTAATATTTATGTTAACAGAGGTTATTTTGTTAAAGATTTACGTAGTAGTGCCACACATATCCTGTGTAAGCGGATGAACTTGTTGCAAAAGTTTGGAATCTTTTCATGAAGAGTTTTTCGACGTTATGCGTAATAAGTGTCACAGAGTCCGCTGTTCCACAGCGGCGGTCCGCTAACCGAGGTATACAGGAAATTAATGACTCGAAATGCGAAGCTGGTTGGTTTTCCTGCTGACGAACCTGAATTGTGACTCACTGGTGTCGAGATTTCCGTTTGACAATATGTAATTTTTGTTCGCCCATTGTTTTATGATAGCTTTCCATTTCTGTGTTTTGATAGATAATTTTGACTTTGCCTGGTTTGCCTGTGAGAAACGCTCATCAGTTCTTGTAAGGGCTACCTAAATTTTTATAATTACGTTGACTTTTGAATATTTGTGTTTATTTTGAAATGTTGCACATCATTTGAAATTCCTTTTCTGACTTATTTGCATATCTGCATCATCAACTGCGAATTGAACAATAACACTCCTAATAGCAATTAAGAGTAATTTTTATTACAGAAGCAGGAGGAGCTAGGAATAACTGGCTCAGAAGCAGGGGAAACACTTCTCTTCTACGCGTATTGTTGTGATGTGTCGGGACGTTATGCGTATCATGATACGAAAGCCAAATACGAGCAGGCTCTGCAACTGCTGCCGGAGAGCGAGGAAGCGCATTTCCGACTAGCGCATTATGCTGATCGCACTCTTGATCGGCTTCCAGTTGACAAAACGCGAGAAAGGCAGTAAGTAGCCTGTTTTGAAATTATAAAATTTTTGATGGAAAGGGTGGTTTCTGCAACCATTTAACGAGAAAATCACGATTTCAACGTGATTCACTAGAATCTGTTCATCAACCGCATTGTTGTTTTATCTGAGATTTTAGGATAATTAACATGCATTGTCTTGTAGGCATTATGTTGTTCATAAGTTGTAAATTTTAGAGAAGCGTTTCAATCCATTAGTCACCAAGAATCCTTTTTGCGCAATTTGTGGGTGCTTTAGGCATCGCAAGAGGCTTTGTGATGTACCAGTACCATTAGAACCGCGTTATCTCCTGCTTCTTCTGTGGTGTTTGTGGTAAGTAAGTTATTAAAGCATTTTCTCGTGGCTTTGCGGAAGCAAAGGATCATTGTAAATGGAAATCGCCAAACTATTCAGTTGGGGATGTGTCATTAAAATGTGTGGATTTGCAAATCAAACTTTTCAATTCGTTAATAATGATAGAATTAGGACGAACATCTATTTTAATGTTCACACAGAAAAGTGTTTGAAATACATCTGACGTTGTTCAGAACCTATAATTAGGACTTAGCTAATAATAGAAAAAATATAATAAAATATTTATATAGACTTATGAAAATACACTTATTTACCTATGTGCATGAAGATCAAGTAGGACAGTGTTTCTAAACGTTTTTACTCTTTTACCCCCTTCCGAATTTTGGAATTCTAGTCACACCCATCTTATTTTTCCATAAAAAATAAACTTTTGAGACATATCAGTTTTAAGATAGCCTAAAATTCTCACCTCAGTTTGAGGCGTCATTTCTCACGTTGAGCCTTGGTCTTGATTATGTGAGAGTTAGGACTTTATAGCCGACTGAAAATACCGATTCAACTTCTAAAGCAAGCCTCCTCCGCATCACCATTGCTGCGCTTTTTAAATGTGTTTGTTAGATAACATATATTTGACTAGTTGACCGAAGCTGATTTTGTTGGTAGACTGAATCCGAATATTCATCGCAAACATGAGCATATAGTTTAGCGTCGATCACGGTATGCAAGTCAAGGCACAAAGAATGTTCCAGTTTGTGTCCTCGGGAAAGACCTTGTGAGTCAAGGTTGGGTGTTGCCTCATTTTATTTTTAACATTGCTACATCCATATTTCTAAAGTTTTCTGCCTGAATGATATTATATTAATAATGTATACATAATGCATATGTAATAATGCACAATCTGAGGCCCCATGGACCACGGTTGAGAAACAGTGAACTAGAATACGCATTGTATCATTTCGTATCATTCATTGTATCATTGTAGCATTGCATCCTTTTGCTGCATCTTCTCTCAAATATCTACATATTTTCCCTCACAGTGAACTGATGTGCTTCGCGTTGAGTCAGTATGGAGAAGCTTTGTGTCATGGAAGTGAATTTGTATACCAAAGTATGCCGCGTATGTTGACCAGATGGTTGGATTTTGGAGAGACTATCGCTTCATCTATGCGCCCTTCTTCAGGATCGTCTAGTTCCAGCAGGCCGATTGTGTCACCGGCTGCTTTAGCTCAAGTACAGAAGCAAATGGAGAAAAATATCAATCGCATTCCTTGTCATAGATTTTACAGTTCCTTCGCCCAATTGGTATCTGGAGTTGTTAATGAATGTCCGGAGGTGGTCGGTCTATTGATAGATCTTATTGTCAAAGTGACTTTGGCGTTTCCAAATCAGTGCATGTGGTGGCTCGTTGGATTACATGAGGTATGTCAAAGTTTATTTCGTTGACACCTCTCTCCTTATTCGAAATGTTTTTCTGTGTTATTATTATTCACTATGCTTAGTTGAAAAAGGTACTCCCCTTTATACAAACAGTTTTATTTAACCTTTGATTTCTATTTCACCGTTAAATCTATGCAATACTGAGCGTGGTATCTTCATGATCTACTTTAAAATTGCTCTAATCTCCATTGCAGAAATCAATTACATTTTTAAAACTAGGTGTCATATTATTGTCCCTACACACCAGCTTTATTAAAGTTTCACGTAGCATTTCTTCGATTGAAGATGCTTAAAATTTACGTTCGAAAAATAGCAATCAGAAGAAAAATTCCTCAAAATTCATGGGAAATAGTTCCAAATTAGAAAATATTTTGTAATTACTGTATTTAAAAATTGGTTGTTATTTGATTATTGGTCTTCACATTTTCATAGATTGAATCATGCTGTCATACACAACGCTGATAGAATGCACAAATAATGTATAAAAATCGTATATTAAAAAATTATTACTAACGTTGCGATATTGTCATTGTCATTAAAAACATCGACTATGACAATATTGAGCCTCTTAATGTCTACTATTCGCTTGTAATCTTGGCTTCCATATCATTCACTCATCGCATTATCTTCATTTGACAGACTTTGACCTAAATCGGAGACAATCGGATCTGAAGATTTTACCCTAAAGCTGAATCTGCCAGTCTGTGAATTTTAATTTTATATGACATCTTTGAGAGTTAGTTTCACCTGTATTATTCACCTGTTCAGTATATTTTATACACTACATGATAGTGATGATGTGATATAATGATTACCTCATTGCGCTATTGTTATTCATGAAATATTGTATGTATTATGTACCATTTTAATAAGTTGATGTAAATCATAGGCCCTATATCTGCATGCTAGGTGAAGATGGCGATCCAAGAATACGTGGTGATGTACGCATTTGGAAAGTTGGTATTTCTTGGGCTACAGTCGTGACATGTATGTGGTTTGCAGTCATGACGTCCGCTTTAAAAGTCGAAATATGGTAGACTTCACACGCTTTCAAATTATGATCGATGTATGAAATCAAACTGTAGAAAGGTCATTCGTGTTTCCCATTGACTCGGCTGAAACTGTGTGGCTGCTTTTGATTCACTGAATGGTGTACCGAATGTTGGTGCGCTTGTCAATTAAATTGACCCGAATATTACCGATGTCGCCTATACTACTATCGTTTACGCAAAACGCTAATATTGTTGGTGCAAAACGCTAATAGATGAATGGTGCCTCGTAATAAATTTGCGGGCAATCTTGTGGTCTCCGTGGCACAGTGTTTAAGTGCTTGGCCTAGCGATCCTTTGGTCGAGAGGTCGAACACCGAAGGTGTCATTGGAAGTCGGCAGGAAGGGCATCCGGACTAAAAGTACTACAACGCTCCATAAGTCTGACTATGTCATTTCAAAAGTTTGCCGATATAAAGCTCTCACAAATATCGCAAGTTTCAGTGAATAGAAGGCTTGAATCATTGATGAAATTCATCACGGGAAGCCACAAAGCGTCGATGTATGCTTATCACTTACTGGGATGATTAGGATGATTCACAGTATTCTTACTAGGATCGTTGATGATGGCAGGATGTCCAGGAGTGAGCTATTGAGACTTTGCCCTGTACACTTTCAATCACCCCACATCTTTGTTCTCCCATAATTACATAAAGATGGGGTGCCTCTTCGCCCTGTCATCAGCATGAGGGACAGTTTGTGAACGTCGATTTCAAGTCTGGTGGGCGACATTTTGAAGCCATATTAGACTGATCATGAATAATTTATTCTCAATGCTTTTGATATGACACAAAAGCTTCAAGTTTTTTAGCCTGCTGGCATTGAGACCTTCATTTTATTGGATGTGGATTCTTTATTCACAAAGTGCCTGTATGTGAGACATTAGATGTGTTCAATGATTTCCTTCGCAACGGCCAAAGAACCTACAGGGCGCACATCGCCTTACACTGAGGAGATTATTGAATTGTCTACCTGTATAGTGAAGTCGTGTTATTTCACATTTCATAATGGCATTTTCATACAAAATGACGGGGTCGCCATGGGAAATAGCCTGGGGTCAGTGGTCACCAATCTTTTTAAGATACATTTTGAGCAATTGGTAGAAAGGACTGTTTTGTTCTCTTCTACTGTGTTCCCAAGACTATTGCCACGTGATGTGTTAGCGACGTGGGATGACTCTAGAGGTTCTCTTGATGATCTCGTGAGATTTTTGAATTCATTGAGACCCTCAATGCGACTTACGGTTGACCGGGAAAAGGATAAAAGAATTCCCTTTCTAGACTTTCTTTCATCAACAGGGAGTCTGGCAGTTTGAAATTCTCGATCTACAGAAAGCCGACACACATTGGCCACTACATCCACAGAAACTCGGCTCATCCAAAGGCAGTTTCAAAGGTGTGGTCCGGTCATTATCTCATCGGGCTCTCAAAGTGTGCTCCAAAACTCTCATCAGTGATGAGAGGCGGAGGTTTTCAACTCGTTGAAAGCGGATGATTTCACTAAGCAGGAATCTAAAAAATGGTGGTCTCAAGAATTTAAAAAGGAGATAAAGAAGTTGAAAGCAAAACTAATAAAAGTTCAATTCCGCATGTTCCTCGCGTGTGTCAGAGAAGACAGCTGGTATCCACGGCGGTATGAAACCCACAACCAGTCCTCAAGAGCTTTTAGTGAAGAAGAGACCGACGCGCGGATTGGTGCTTGGGTGTTTCACAGAATACACTCCTCACAATCGGATTGCTCCTGGTCCTACGTTGGAGAATCTAGTCGCACTATGGAAGAGCGCAAAAAAGAACATATTCGAGCGGTGAGAAAAGTAGATGCGGACAAGTCTGAGATTGCAAGATATGTGCATGAGGACCATGCAGTAGATCTCAATAGGATGGAGATGATTGACAGAGAGGTGGTTTGGAGGAAACGTGTTATAAAACTGTTATGTGGAACTGTCTTGTTCTAAAATTTCTAAACAAATGCATGATCTCACAGCATCCCTTGAACTCCCTTCTTCCTCCCCGTTTACCACATTCGGGCCATTTCCGAATGCCACTTTGTCTGACGGTTAGACGCTCTCGTTTATTTTTAACATATGCATGTCGTATTTTTAACTGAAGTTTGTGACTTGCAACTTCTGCAATACTTTTCGCTCAATGGGCTCGAATATTCAGATTATGTGACTTTTAAAATGTGATTTGTGATTGCTACCTGTATCGGTGATTTTTATTTACCTGAAATAAACGCATAGTATTATTATTATAAAGGAATCGCTGTGGTCTCACACTTTCGCTTCTTCTAACAAGACCAAGTTTCATATCGGCGATGTGTGCAGCAAATTATTCTTTCTTTCCTTCGTCACTTTAAACATATTTTCTTACTACTTTTTTGGTGTCTTAAGAAGTAGCGACTTACTTTGGAATTTTCTATGACAGATATATTTTATTCGTCTTTGTAGAACATGGCGTGATATGATCGAATGCTAATCATGTAGGCTACACTGCAACACTGCAGTTACATTCATTCGCTTGACGATGACTGTGATGGATTAATCAAATAGAAAACTATTAACTGTTTGTATGGAAGAAGTGTGATATTTAATGCCTTTGTTTTATAGTCGAAAATCCGTGCGAGGAAGGAGAAATGTCGGGTTATATTTGATTTGTTAAAGTAAGTCACTGCCAGATAGTACTATAAAAGTAAATTGTTCACATCATTTTTTGATGTACAATATTATTTCATCAAAGAATTCACTTTTTTGGTCCATTTCTATGTATAAAGCATTTTCTCTTCATGTAATATTGGGCATCAATTTTTATCTTTTTATCTGATGGTTGTTTGTCAACCCCTTTCTCAGATAAAACGGTAACAAAAAGTTTCAGATGTATCATTTCCATAAAGCAAAATCACTTATGCTATACCTAGGTGTAAGGGATGAAATTATGATTCTCAATTCGAGTAATAGTGGTGTTATCAGATCTTCAGGCGAATTTCAACTTTCAATAGTTTTATGCTGATCAAAACATTACATAGGACTAACTCTGCTCTTACCCAAAGATTCTTACAAAAATTTCTTTGACTTATGTTCAGTTCTTTAATTCAATCACATTTCAATAGAAATGTAGATTCATTTACTTCTGGTGTCGGCATGCATACTTTCCACCTCTTTCGTTTTGTAAATGAAGTGTACGATGGTTCTATAAAGGCACCAAAACTTACACATTTTCGCCTACACTTACCTGCCATGCAATCGAACCGAAGTCCACGGTGGCCATTCGCGTTATCTACCTAGAAGAAGTCATCTACTTGGTAATTTTCGCCTGTAATTGACCTATTTTTTATTGGACGGAATACTACAACATTTTATTTGTTTGCATCGATGCAGCTTAGCGGCATACCGCTCAACTGTGGTGCATAAAAGATGACAACATCGGTTGTAATATTGTAGACAATATTGACAGATGATATCTAGAGAAAGCTGCATCTCACGCGAGATGATCACTCTCAGATTAATCGCTTGCTCAGGATGAGTGCGCAGACCAAGCAATGAGATGGTGCTTCCTATAATTTTAACAGGTTACTCTGATGTTATTCTACTTCTGTATTTATGTGGCAACTAACTATGGCGGACCTTCTGTGTCAAGTTATCACAGTTTTGTAGTCTCTCCATTCGTTCTTCTTTCAATGAAGACTCAATAGTGTTAATAACTTCAGATAGTATTTTCTTAAGATTGTGATTTTCAAATTGTCTAGTATCCATTAGACTTGCCATAAATGAAGCTTAAATGTTTGTATTCCAGGAAGAAGAACCATAACATGACTAACTATATCAACGTAAGTCGTTATTGGATTTTAATTTTTGTGTTCGAATGCCTGAAATGTTTTTCTCTCCTCAGGATATTACAAGTATGTGCGGTTTCATGAAAGAATTGGCGTCAATGTTTTTGAAAGTAAAGAACTATCCCAAAGTGATGAACTTATCAAGTCATATACGAGGACTATTGCGACTTGTGGAACGTCAGTAAGTTCACAGGGAAAGAATTGTAAACATTCGTCACATGTAAGCAAAGGAAAGTGATAAGGGCAATTTTCTATCACTATTGTTATTGAGGTAGTCAAATTACATCTTCGAATGTAGGAAAAGCAGCTTTCAATTCAAATGCCTGTAATAAGCTTCCGTCACACAACCTAGCCCCAAGCCGCTGTCATGCGGATCAATTTAATTACTCGACAATAGACTCTCAAAAGCAGTTACTGCTGTATACACCATTAGGAGAGAACAGACGAGGAGTTTACGGTGTCTGAAAGCGAACTGGTATCTAGCTGCCTGCTGTGACACATGTATACATTCAACCCGACTTTCATCGAATAGATGACAAACACTGCTCATTCTTAAACGTATTTTCCAAAAGTGCTCATTCACCATAATTCAGGAGACAGTTGTACAGGAAAGTTGAAGAATATTATGAAGAGAAAACTACGAAAACATGGATTTCTTTGGTTTATACATTAATGTTGAACATTAAACTAAAGAACGACGATTTCTGAAGTTGCAATGCTTTTGATTATATTGACAGGATGTCGAGTATGTACTTCCTATACTCATATTTCGTACTTACTACTGTGCTTATTTTACTTGCTTTCACAGCCGGAAGTACGATATCCTGATCAAATATGTGTGCATTTATGTGATGAGAATGCTTTACATATCGTGTACTCCCCAGTGTTAGCTAGCTGATAGGTGCTTAGTCTGATAAACGAGCAAATTATTAGACAAAGTCCAGTTTCATGAACCAAAGTTATCCGAATTACCCGTATTTCCTAGCCAAATATGACGAGTTTATGTGTTTTTCAAATGCAACAACTTATAATGTTCGGTACACATATTATTGTTGCACCATCGTTAATATTATGATAAATTTTGTATAGATGATTTTGCTACATTTATTTCTATATTAGATGGCAAGCATCTACGTTCTTTTGTTCCATTGTGAGGATTCCCACCCAGTGAACTTTTATCATGTCGTGATCATCACTCTGCAAATTTGTAAATATAGGCCCTATACTTCTCACGTATTTTGTATATGGTATATGATGCATATCATGATAACTCTAAAAATTTGCAAATATGTAGGTCTCATGTATTTTTTATTGATGGCAAACTTTGCATATACATGTTACACGTGTTATCAAAGCTTGCTTGGAAGTGCCCTTGCGGCCATCACTGCGTTTTTTGTATATTTCAGAATAAACATTTATGAGTTATATTTCAGACAGTTCAGCAGCATCATGATCCCGCTTCATAGACTTATGTCTGCTTCCTTGCCATGTGCCGCTGAAGGTACCACGCACTCAACCTTTCCTCATCAACTTGTGTTCCTTCGTGGATTTCGGGACCGAATTGAAATTCTGACCTCCATGACGCGTCCGAAAAAGGTTGTCTGGAAAGGATCTGATGGACGTGATTATATAATGGTACGTAGGCAAATGAAAATTGTTGTGAATATTTTGATTTGATTAAGCAAAATCACTTGAGGAAGGTCTGCAATTTTAGCTTAAATCATTTACTTGTAATTGCGATGATTACAGTACGTATCATTACTTGTAAATGACTTGACTTACTAATAAAAATATTAATAACTTTATCTTCTTACCCATGCTCTTTCGCTATTTTATATTGACAAATTAATTCCCCAAAAATGATAGCACTTCATGATTGACTGCTTAAATCAGTTATATAAGTGAGATACAATTTATCGAGAAACTAGTGCGTTTAACTATCCGATCAACTGTCTAAAGTACACTCTTCTGAAGTCAAGTTAATTTCGAAGGCACAAAATTATCAATCAAAATAAGAGGTGATTTGAATTTAGTATATAGGCGATTAAAAAGATGGTCATAAACCCTTCCTGTTTGTTTGTTATATGTTTAATTGACAGCTTCCCATCACATCTATTGGTGAAATTTCTGTCACAAGTGTCTGCCACACACACAGTGCTTACTCATTCCGGAAAATGTTGTCAATGCTGGGTAAAGAAATGTGTCTCGAAATATTTTCTGCATTAAATAAGATAAAAAACTTTTATTAAGAGGATAAATACAACTGCTGTTATGCATTTTTATATAGTCAAAAATGATGTTGATTCATTTATGTGCACCTGTTGTATTGTATTTTACGTCCGATGATGGTATTTACTATTTAGTGCACAGTGAACTTCAATACGAGCTAAAAATATTATTGAATTTTGCATCACTATTTCTTTAACCAGCATTAAGTTGATGTAAAAGTCCTGAGTAAGCCAATCTGCTAAAGTTGCTCACTGAAAATGTGACGATATGGTGACTTATTCATAGAAAAAAATACTATTTTCCATAATTTTGCATCTATTTACCATTACCAAAAATTACAATTCAACCATTGCTTTTCGAATGATGAACTTAATTTGTCGACATTTTTTCAACAGGTAGCGAAACCAGAAGACGATCTTCGAAAAGATTCCCGAATTATGCAATTGAATGCTATGATCAATCGATGGCTCCTATTGAATCCGGAAACACGTAGCATGATCCAAACTTCTATGATAAGATGCTTTGTAAGTTAATGGGTTGATTTTTTTCTTGTTGAATTTCCTGTCACACAATCAGTAGTGCGATAAGTTTCGGGCTATATTTATCCACTGAATTAAGACAGAAGCTCGAAATAAGTTCCAAAATACTTGCAGAGATAGCGAGTTTTATGCATTACCTTTCAAACTGCCATGTGGTTCTTAATCCTGAGACACGCAACACATTTTTTAAAATGATAATTTTTGAACAAGTTTTATTTACAAAATTTGCAGGTGTTCAATATGACCTCCTCTGGAAACACGGCAAACACCGAAACGATAGTCTAACTCATGTCATGCGTCAGTTGGCATGCCGCTTGTCGCTGTCGTCTCTGCTTCAGGAATGCGATACCACAGTCCTTCATGCACCTGGAAGTAGAGGCATGTGAATCACATTGCCACGGAGAAAGAATTCGTGTAATACTAAATCTGCAGACGACCGATCCATGATTGAGGTAGATAGTTGAATATCAAAAATCACTGTACTAGTGCAGTGACCCAGCATCTGTTGAAAGATGGAGTTCTTGAATCGGCTCTAGCCTGAAAAAGTCAACTTTGTAGCATTTGCAGACCTGTGATGCCGGCAGGATGGCCAAATTATCCCTATTATATGGACTGGTTCCTGTTGGTCCTTATTTCAGGCCCAGGTCCCTAAAATATGCACCTGTCAAAAAGTTCATAAAGCTCAATAAATTTTGTATAAATGCCCACTTTTGCTGAAGTCCGAAGGATTTTTGATGAACTTTTTGATGAAAAAAAGATTTAACATCAATCAACATACTCATTAACACAGTGTTTTGTAGGATTTAGCTACACACGTGGTGAAAAATTAAGGCCGAAAATTTCCTTTTTTATCGAACCATGTTTTCTTAAAAATAATATAGTAAACACTTTCCCGTCCCGTTGCGCTACAGTAAGAACTTACTTATATACACATGTACTTACTTGTTAATACTTACTTATACCATTTAATGTCGATTTCTCCATCCATGTTGGGTACGACGGTTCGCTTTTGTGGCAGTTCTCCACTTCGATCGGTCACTTGCATCCTCCACACAGAGCCCGGGTGCTAACATAGAATTAATAGTAGATGTTATTTATCCAACAGTATGTCCGTACATGTACGGTACACGCATCATTCGAAAAATTGCTGTTATGCATTTTTACATTATATCGGTATTACCATATTTATTATTATATCAGAACAGGAACCGCTCCATGTCGAAGTCTATTACAGCAGTACTAGCAGCAACAGCGGCATCAGCAACTTCCTGAAAAGCAAATCTATCGGTGTCCTCATCGTCGTCTTTAGCAACCGGCTGCTGGCCCAACTCCTTTCGCTTCTTCTCGGCCTTCTTACGCTTGCGCTCGGCACTCAGCTGTTCCCATTGGGCCACGTTCCTCCGTCCTCGCTCGGTCATCTTGTGACGCGGCCTCTTGTGTAACCAGATAGTCGCAATCTCCAGCGCTTCTTCGTCTGACAGCTCAGACGTTCATCAGAGCGGATTGTTTATTTCCACAAATTCTTCAAATTTAAATTCATGACTTTTAGCCGCTCTCACTCAAGTAGAACCAACTAGGCCAGTAGGTCTAACTCACTTACTACTAAAAAGTTTAGGGGTCATGCCCCGCAGAGTGAATGAATGATGGTTTGACGTCATTACTCCCCCTAAATACGCCGATTCTCTGTAATAAATTCGATGCTCACGGTGGATGATTCCACACTCACCATTCGTGCGTGATTATACTTCTCAGGTTTTATACTTAAGGGTGACTAGTTCCTATAATTTTATCATGAACATTATATGGCACGAGAGAATATAAGAGGCAGTACCGGTAGCCATATAGTCACGTATTCATCTTGTCATTGACATCACGCAAATGTGCATTCATGATTGTATGTGTACTGTACACGTAGTCATAGACGTTGTGTAACTTAATTATTAACGCGGCCAGTATTTTGGCCCTTGCTTTTGTTACAGAAATACATTGTGGATGCAGAAATGGCACAGAAGAATCACATTCAATTCAATATTTGCACTATCTTAATAACAACAATCTTCACATGCACACCAAAATTTGTATCTTCTTCATTTCGCGATCATGGTGAATGATAGATGGTCTATATCTGTATAATCTGACTGTTTACGAAAATCCACATACCCCAATATACAACATACTTCGCATCTGTTGAGTATGTAGTCTATGCAATATCCACATTTAAATTCCACGCATCGTTGGAAACTTCATGAATTTGCACGGTCAAAGGAATCTGTTTATTACGAACTGGTCTACTAGGATGAAATTAATGAATGTTAATATCCCCAAATAACTTGTGATGTGTTGTCCATTAGATATTTTATCTAAATAATTCATGTTTATCGTGCACACAACTGATTATCGTATATTTTCATAGGAGACTAAAAAAATCAGCTATTCTCGTATGCACATTTCCTGAAAAAAAAGAAATATCAAGGCCCAATAGAATTTTAAGATTTTTCGGGCATATTGCGCTACAGTCGGGTCATGCGTTAATATGAATTCCAAATATTATGAAATTCGAGGTCCTTATTTTCCGAAAATTCGTTTGATCAGCCTGGATGCCGGCGATGACATCTTTCTCGAAGAAATAAAGTCATGATACCTATTCACATGAAACCGCGCAGAACACACTGACGTTGAGTGAAGCTCTTTGAAGCTTCACTGCCTCATAGACATGCTCAAGTCTTCATCTTATGACAACTCACTTTTCCGCTGATTAAAATGTGACGTCTTCACAGAACATGAAACGTGAAAGAAAATCTTCTCTTGCTTCCCCTGGAAGAACAAACTTTCGATCTCTAGACCCTTTTCTAGAAACAATTCATTTATAGTCTAGCAGTTGAATTCAATGAGCATGACATGAGGTGGACTATCGTCTCGATGATTGTCGTCACTTGCTCAAAAATTGTCATTTTTAGAAGTGCATTCTTTGTCTCAGAGTAAAAGAACCACAAAACTGTTTGAAAGGTAGTGCATGAATAAAACTCGTTATCTCTACAAATGCTTTAAGATTTACATGTATTTCGAGCCTCTGTGTCAATTCAATACATAGATATAGCCCAATGAGATCGGATGATTCTTTTTGAAACGTTCTTCATATTCTTCATTCTACTTAGTACTTCATGATAGTAATGAATTTATCAAATTTCATTTTCACAGCATTCGACATTATTGACTAAGCTTGAATTCTTATCGACCATATCTTCGATATTTCTGTCATTTATCCAGGCAGTACGATGCTTTTGCTAATTCCAAAGGTGACAATGCTTACCGGGGTTGGCAAGCGAAATTTGTAGTTAGGCTTCGTGACAAACCTTGCTCTTAGTCGAACATCAGATGTCATAGCCGGATCCTACGATTTGACTCGCATTAATGACGCAATGTGAATCTCAACACGGGCAACAAGAGCGATTTCCAGTCAAGTCGTTCTTTTGCAGTTTCTTGCTTTTTCTTTTCCACAGAGCAGCCCGTTCCGCCGTGTGTGTTCCATTCTCCCGCCGATCCATCGGAATGCACAATAGGCTATATGATATCAGCATTGCATCTGAGAGCAGAACGTGTATTTTCAATTTTCAGGCTGTCATAACATTGGGAGAAACCGGTGGATTGATCGAATGGGTGGAGAAAACAGCCGGTTACAAAAACATTGTCTTGGATCTCTACAAGGAGCGTAATTTGATTATCGATTGGTCGCATCTACAACAAATCGGACCTCTGTTACAGGACAGTCATGAGTAAGTTATTCCGATATTTTGTTGTCTATTAAGGGCGAAGTTATTATTAGAATAATCACCATTCGCCTGTACACTACTCACCATGCGCATACTCGCACTGCTTCAGACAATAAATCTTAATTCTTTCAAGCTCCTATTCAAAACTTAAATGGGTTTACTACGCTTATATTGGCATAAACATTACAAATAGTGCAGAGATGAAATGTAAGATGAATTGAAATTTTGACTTAGAATAAAATTATCATATGAGTATAAATATGAGCACTTAACGCGTCGGAAATTTGAAAGGCAAAGTCGGGTCATGCGAAAAGATAAAATACGTGCGGATATTAGTCGTCTTCATCTTTGACGAATAGTTCGTTTGACTTAACTTTTCGTATGAAACATTTTTGGATGCCTTCAAAGCAAGGGTGACAAATCCTGTAAGATTCACATTGGATTCAAACTGTTATTAAGAAGTTTCATGACTCAGTGTTTACGTTGGATTTCCAGAGTTGTTGAACAGCAGTTTTTGAAATTTGCATCATATTTCATTTGATGAAATCTGTTGTTAAAATCGTTCGAGAGATTCGAGAGTTTTTACTATTCAATTCGACAAACAATGCTGCGTTATGTTCACTATTCAGGACGTGGTATCTCATATTTAAGCATGTTCATTCTCTTGAGCTGAAGTGTTTCCACACAGTGTGGAAAGACTACTCACTGTTACATTGACGCGCAATTGAACCATACCATACGAATAATAAATGGAACGATCAAGAGTACTGAAACTGAGTGGCTCCCAGTCCTCTGCAGCATAACTCCACCAGCTCTCCGCCGTATGACAGCCACAGCTCACCTGATGCAGAAAGTCCAGGCGATCCCGACCTTGCCGCTGAACGTTCACCTCAACAACCCGTTGCGCCTGCGTTTGCGGTCACGCCATCCGATATGGCGCAATAGTCCGCCAGAAACCTACAATCCTGCTCAAGCCTGACGTGAGGAATGGCAGAAGTGTGAGCTCTACAACGAATCACTAATTGACGATCCAACAGCTAAAGTTCCGGTCTTTGACCTCCCCGGGCTAAGTGGTCTCCTCTCAACCGACTGAAGACAAACGCCGGTCCATGTCGGAGCTCTCTGCACCGCTGGGGTGGTCGTCAATCCCCGCTGTGCGACTGTGGTCAGACAATTACTCATATAGTGGAGGACTGCCCTATCACAGCTTTTTGTGGCGGCCTCGCAGAACTTCACTCTGCCTCTGAAGCGGCCAATATTTGGCTGGCTAATGTACATCTCTAACTGTACCTTGTGACTTTCCATCTTGTCTTTGAGTTGTCCTGTTATGCATACGAACACATGTTCTCTTGAGCTGCTTTCAACATGTGAATCCCAACGAATGGATTTATCTTCATATTGATCGTCACAAGACGTAAATTTCTTACCACGTTTTGTGACGCACTATGTAGTAAGAATGTTGCACATGTTATTTACTCGCATGTAATGAAAGTTATTTTTCATTTCAGGACAAAACAGGCGAAGTTCAAAGAGAAGGTCTACGCCATGTTCAAACCGCCCGTCTTTCATTTATGGTTCTTGCGATCCTTTCCGGATACCAATGCTTGGTTTCAGGCACGTTCACGATATACACGCTCAGCGGCTGTTATGAGTATGGTCGGCTACATTATTGGTTTGGGCGATCGTCATGGAGAAAATATCCTCTTTGACTGTACCAACGGTGAGGTCGTTCACTGTGACTTCAACTGTATCTTCAACAAAGGAAAAACCTACAAATGGCCAGAGGTTGTCCCCTTTCGTCTTACTCACAATATGTTGGCAGCATTTGGCCCGACGGGATACGAAGGACTGTTCCGCAAATGTTGCGAAGCAGTGATGAAATTGATGAGAAATAAAGTGGATTCTATGTTGGCTGTATTCCGTCCAGCTATAGTAGAAATGATGTTGGAGAGTCCAACCGAATGGTTTCCAGCTGATAGGAGAACTGACCCCGTTTTTCGAAGGAAATACGCCTTGGCGAAGTTGGAGGATGTGGAGCACCGACTTCAAGGTCGTATGACTGATGATGCAGCAGTAAATCAGCTGCCTATGTCAGCCGAGGGTCAAGTGGAGAAGTTATTGAGACAAGCAACTGACGATAAACTGCTCTGTCTTATGTACATCGGTTGGGCACCCTTTCTTTAATAATGTGGATGTACATTTACAAGTTTTGTGATTCCTGTTTTGCACTTTTCTACTTTGCCCATTTGCACTTTTTGATAGTGCATTAAGTTGTGGAGTTTATCAATGTTTGCCATTATGCATAAAGCTACAGAAATGTATGTGCAAGCGGAAGTTATAGCTTAATTGTTGCGGCCAAATACAATGGCCCTTTTTATGTCACTTTTGAAGTGACATTGAAAACTGAAAACGGTTTTAAACGGAAAAATGACACTTTTCACATTCGAGGTTCCGAGAAATTTCAAAGTTTCTATTTCGGTCAATTCCCAACGACTCTGGTGCTACACTTTATTCTACATTTCAAATTAATCGGGATATGCTATCCCTTGGAATCTGATTTTATTCTAGCCTAAACATTTTCGCAATATCATCTTAAGCATCTTGCTATTTATGATGATGCATGTAGAAGACTAGACTGCTATTCTTCAGAATAAGATATTGTAAAAAGATTTCGTTTGGAATACAATCACATGCTACTTACATGCGATGACATCTTGATTGATTTGAAATATAGACTAAGCGACTTCTCCGAAGTTTTTGGGTAACTGTTCGAATTTAAACAATAGAAATTCGTCTGTACTTCGAATGAGAAGATTATGTAAAATACAATGTACATCGTTTTTGGACGTTCGACGAATTGGTTCCATCCTCAACTGACAAATTGTCAAAGTTGAGGCAAGCCTGTGATAAAAACCAGAGATATTGGACTCGTTCAACGGAAGTTTAAGTTTTGACTTGCAAAGGAAATCGATTTGATGTCTTATCTAGATTCCGCTGAAGCTTGCTGAAATGTTCTAGTCATATATTGACATAGTGACTTGAAATAACGTGACCTTGTTCTTTGAATAAGACTCAATGCTTTCCAAGGAATTTCAGCCACCGAAAAGTTGGGATTCTTTAACACTTCAATTTCACACGCCTTGCTGAAATCTGGACAGACATTGATCGTCAACGAAATTTACTGATAAATTTGTAAAACTCTATTTTTTGTGCAATTCTGAATTTTGAGATGCCGTTATTTTTTATAATTGTGTTCCAATAAACTTTTTATCTTGCATACTTCTTTCTATAGTTTGATGAAGAATAGAAAAGAAAACAAGTTTGCATGATACAAACCTTTTAATTTTTCGCTGAGTCGACTGGATTTATCAGACATTGCTATCAATCGGTCGTTTCAAAGTTCTGTTTGATCAGACTGTGGTTAAATTTCGGTCAACCGAACCAGAATCTGATAAACGACAGTGGTCTCCTAACCAGACAGACTAAGACTCTTTCAATTAGCCAACATTTATCAGAATACGGTTCGTTTAATGGAAGCGATAGAGTCATAGAGATCGAGCAATTAAGTCAATTATTAGGCGCAATCATAGAGCAAGTATATGGTAGGTAGAGTGCCGACTCAAAAGAGTATCTGTATGCAGTGAACATTTTTGTATGAAAGGATTCAGTCTTTTGCGGCGATTATGTCCTTGCTGTCCAAAAATTATTTGAGCAGTTTTTAAAAACCTAAATTTTTTCAAATAATTTATAGGTCTACTAATTTTGACATGAACAGGATACGCTCAATTACGCGTAAAGGGTACCGTCAACTGGGGTAACTTGTGCCACTTTTTAGCGTTTTTTTGAGATAGCGTCCAGGGAAAATTTTTTTAAAGCTTCGCTTTTACGTCAAATCTAAGTTATGTCTTAATACACATGCCACATGTTGTTTGAAATTTTTTCGAACTACACTTTAGACAGCAGAGCCCTCCAAAAATGGCACAAGTTACCCCTTCAAATGGGTAACTTGTGCCACGCATGCTGCTTTATGTAATTTTGACACGTAACATTAAATTATGCCTCAATAACACAAAACCAAATGTTTCTATAGTATTGTACTATATTGTAGGAAGAGAATATAATACTAAAAGCTATCTAAAACTTATAATGGCATATAGAGCATATAAAAATATAACAAAAAATGGTATTTTCATTACGAAAATGTTCAACCATGTATGATAAAATTACATAGAAACCTGATCACTTGTAACTTATAAAAATACAACATTTTCAACAGCTGTGCATGAAGACTCTGCATGCTACAGTTATGGCCAAAAGTTTGCGGACACATTCTAAGTTGTTTCTTCCAAGATAGCCTATACTTTCTAGCTGCAGTAGGGGAGCCTACGATTGAAGATCCAATGTTAATCAAATTGCATGCATGTTGCATTTATCCGTAAAAGCTTTCCCATTTATTCTGAATTTTTGACATTTATGATGTCAGCTTGTAAACTTTTGGCCATCTGTATTTTTCCTGCCTGTGGCATGGTCCCGTGTACCTACCACTCCTTACAATTAACGTTGAAATGAAGCATGCCTCTCCTAAGAACAGTCGGTGAGGCTACTTTCCCCACAATTTGTTCAAAATCGATATCAGAAATGTCCACCTTTTTCAGGAAATATAAATTGATCATGTTCATTTCGATATTGCCTGACAAACTTGACGATGGAATCAGCATTTCCGTATATTGCTGATATTCGTCCCAGAAAATGTTTGACATTATTTGAGCAAAGCAAAGAGAGTTTCACGAGTATCCAGTCACCTTCAATCAAAAGTTCCGATGGAAATCTTCTCCACTCCCCTCAGGGTGTCATCAGACGTGTCGTGGTTCCTGACGTGGTCGCGACGAGCACGGACTAGACGCCTGCGGGACAGTGCAGCAGCGTCAGCAGCCGAGGGTTCGACTCCCCACGGGAGCACTTTTTTGCATGATGGTTGATTGTACACAATAAACGGCAAACTTAAGTTGTTTTGAAGCAAGCTCTAAATTATTATTTATGAAAAGTAGACGTTAATTAATCGCCGGACACTAATTTGCACTTAGGATACAGTCACGTGCCACTTAAATCTGAAACTAATGCTTAGAGTACGTTTTGCGATAAATTGTGTGTTGGTATATAGGAATTACGTCTCTCTCTCTCTCTCTTCTTTCTTTCTTTCTCTCTCTACTTTTTTTTATTCCTTGATTACGACGTACAAGGTGCCAATAATGTGCGTACAATTTTAAGCCAATAGCCAGCAATACCTACCACTTTCACATGCGTCAAAACAGAAACTGAAGTATTTTAAAGTATTGCGGGTCGGTGAAGATACAAAAGTTATGCTATTTAAACAAAATATTATCAGCAATGCGATCTATCATGGATGTGATGATATATGGATTATAAAATATTATTTATCACCTGTGATAGTCATTGAGCTTCAGAACATCAATCTAGGGTCAAAGACATCCTTCCATGTGGTGCTAAAATTCGCTTGTTTACTCGGGGTAACTTGTGCCACTAATTAATTCACGGGGTAACTTGTGCCACGGAAATCGACTAATTTTACTAAAAACCTTCTCAAGAAAAAAATAGTTGACCGATTTAGTTCATTCTTTTTTGCATCTCATGCCAATACAGCATGCAATACAATAACTAAGTTGTTGATGAGACGAAATTGTACTCTTTGCTCACCATATGAAAGTTTGAAGCATTTGAAAAAATGGCAAAAAAGTGACTTTTCTTTAAAAAAATCCGCAGGATTTCGAATTTCAAGTTAGCTCACCGGACTAGTGTAACTTTCTGTTAAATTGATTCAATATTATAGGAAAAATAGTTGTAAGCCACTTACTTTTATAACAAATCGTACAGGTGGCTGTCAAGCGCCAAAAACGACCATGGCACAAGTTACCCCACGTGGCACAAGTTACCTCAGTTGACGGTATAACACATGACCCATATAAACATCCGTGGCTATACGTGACAATTCTGCAACATCTGTCGGCAGTCCTGTTTGCGTCTCATGTGTCTGCATGTATCAGAGGCTAAACAATGTGATAGCCTGATAGGACCTCAATTTCATGCTCAGGGAAGACAGAACATGCTTAGCGGTTCATCCGTGGTTCAAGCGGCAACGCAGACAACCGTAGACGACGCGAAAACTATAAACGCTCGCCCGCGCATTTTCATTAACATTCCCTATGTTTTAACAGCATCAGATCAAGTGATTTCTGACTCTTAGTGCAGCGCGTATGTACGCGCGTAGAAGAATAGAATGTCTTTAACCACGGATGTTTGGGGTGTTCCGCAGTTACGCGTGGCATGTCACCTAGTGTATGTAGTATGAAACATGTTGGATATCAAAAGGAATAAACATCTGCTAGCAAGCATCTTATTAATTAGGCTGATTATCAAGGGAATTTCATGAACCGCATTGCAGTGGAAGGCTTCAGTCGAGATCTGATTGTGCTTTTTTGGGTTGAAATTTAGAGTTTTAATTATTAAAAATCAAAAATTTTCATCAGCATGATTTTATGAACCACTAACATTATGTTTCATTTCTTGAATCTGAATAGCAACGTAGAGGCCATTTAAGGTCTATGTCAATTGAAATCATTGTTTCCGATTATGTAACTTTGCTCTACCGGTGGCAGGTTCACGGTGCGCCTGGATCGAGTTTTGGATTTAAAAAATATACCATGAGCGAAACCAATTTTTTCACGATCTATGACCTCTTGGGAAAAATAATCACATAAATGAAAATCTTTCAATGTACAAATTTTTTGCAAAGGAGCTTTTCAAATGACCGCCTTTTTTGCTGACAAATTGTCGTTAAGTTGTACGTGAGAATGCCTTCTGCCTTGTTACATCCCAGCTGCTCAAATGAAACTCAAAAAACAATATCTAGCAATTGTGGTATAGCGTCTAGTCTATAATGGAATCTTTATTTTTCATTCATCTAGGCCTAGTATTATCTATATGATACTGTTATATGAAGTGATTCAATCATTAACGCTCCATAAACGTATTGTTCTAGAATTGATGAATTTTGAAGGACATGCCTTCACTTAGCAATTATCTCTATTATCAACTTGAATATGGTTGCAGGAGCATTTTTTAAAATATTCATAGTAGCCTTTGTCTCAACTATAACTTGACTTTATTTATGACAGTGACGGCGGTTTTAATATTCACTCTTCGAGTACGGTACTTTATATTAATAGTATGCTGACCTATGTAGGCTTGATAACAGTGGCGTCTTCTCCGTACCTGCGAGGCCTTCGGCGCATCCTCAAAAATAATTTTCCAACAATTATAAAAATGAAAAGTGTCATCATTCATTTAAATTCGATAGCTTCTCGTGATAGCTGTGCACAGCTTTCCGTCTCAAAATCAGACGCTTAATCTCTGAGCTAACAGTTTTGCAGCATGTGCTCGAATCACAGCTGTTTTCTTCGAACAATTAGACACACAAGCTAGTCGTGTGCCCAGACGGAGCTATGTTCAGAGACAGCGAAAGAGAGTTGTGTGTGTGTGTGTGAGGCAGTAAGCGCACGAGCCCGCGACAATATTGGCTTTCCCGATAGACATAATGCTTTGCTTTCTCCAATTTTTGCAATGAAATTCTACACGATTCTTGATCGAGACGCGGTACCTAAATATAGTAAGGGAAGTGCAACCCAATTGTTCCCGGATTCGCTTTATGTCAGAGAGGCACTACGTCGACAGTAGCAGATGGCTGACGTTCAGACAAGACTGTGATCAGATGATGAGCGTTCTCCAATGAATGCAGAGTAATGCATCTGACTCGAAAATCCAAATTCAGTAGAATTCCATAATTTG
This sequence comes from Prostheceraeus crozeri, assembly GCA_907163375.1. NCBI lineage: Eukaryota > Metazoa > Platyhelminthes > Polycladida > Euryleptidae > Prostheceraeus > Prostheceraeus crozeri. The sequence goes on along the minus strand of CAJQUW010012461.1, from coordinate 79,801 downwards.
TTTTTACGTGATTGATATGACGCTATGTTGATCGAGTGCTGCAGATGAGATCATAACCACGCTTTTCGTCCGAAGGGAATATACTGAAAAGATGACAGTCGTCAAGCAAGGTAGGTCAACACCTGATATAAAAATTGAAAGTACTCACAGAGAAAGAAATAAGAAATAAACAAGACATTTTAATGCATTAAAATTTCAGACATGTGAGTGGCTGACCGGCCGTGAGAAACAGAGGAAACTGTTGGCCTTGCCTCCTTTTTTCTCGAGATAATGTGGTCTCAGCTCCTTGAGTAAGGCGGTTAAGCGACATGAGCAATCACTTCTCATGTGCACATTCACTTGGCCTTAAATAATGTTCGGGATGCTGTTATTAAAAATTCATTTAAATTCATGAAAATTAATGTTGTGACATAAAAGTGTTTGGTGTAGAAATAGTACTCCAAATGCCGAGTGAAGGCCTATGGTCTGGGAGCACGCGACGCCACTGCTTGATAATGACATGAGAAAAATTAGAAACAATTTCGTATATATAGGCTAAAAATGATATCTCATTCGAATCATCAAATATTTCGGTACATCATCAGTGGATAGGCCTACTAATTCACAATCAAAAATGTCTGGCATTGAAGACATAGTTTAGCTTTGCAATGCTTTTTCGATATCATCGAAGACAATGCAGATTGCAAAGACTACAAACACCACTGCTAAAATTTGGAAACCATAAAAAATTTATGATGAGTACAAAATATATATGGTAACTCCCCTAATGCATATATATGGTTCGATATCTTCATTGAGGAGAAATTAAAATAACATCATGAACCGATGTTTTTGAGATTCTCGAACCACTCCCCAAACATTAATTCTGCAGCATTTCAGATGGAACCAAGCATATTTCTGTAATGCATGGCTTCTATGCATCATAAAATTTTCTTGGTTTTGATTGTAAGCTTGCAGTTAAAGTAACATAAGAACATGGAGCTTATGACCATTTTTATGACCAATAGTGCCTTGCAGAAATTGCGCAATTATCTTGTAAGACGTGCTTAGTATTTGTGCAATTTTCTTATGTGGACTTATGCTTAACTTGTCTAACCACTTTACGAAACTTGCTCGATATTTGCTCAATACTTGCGTTTATTTCAGTTGATATTCATTTATGAAACTTGCGCAATGATCCAGTACATTTAGGCCTACAGGAATTCTGACACTAAATCTACGTTCAAGCAATATTCAGAATCATGCAAGGAAAACAAAAGGATACAAAATCTTAAATTATATATTCCACGACTAACTGAGGAAATAAAATTGTAGAAATGCAATTTCGACAAAGCTCCTTATAAAATCTGAAAATACTTAAACTCTGATCTGACATGTAGAACCACAGATGAAATATATTTTTTCATGATTCAAATTGATTTGAAAGAAGGGAACAAAAAAATATCACAAAAAATCATAAAATCCAAAGGTCTTTTCTATACAAAACTCACTTAGACGTGTACATGTCGAATTTCAGAACTATACATTTTTTATGATTTATCAAAACATCCAACAATGTAACAGAGTGGGGACGAAAATATTACAGTTTCCTTTTCTGCTTGCGGAGGTCGCGCGCAGTCTGATCTACAGACTTACGCACTTTCGAAAAAACGTATAATGAAAAACGGGATTCCAATGCTTGCCATAAAATTTGCAGTTCTTCGACGCTTAAAATTGTGCAGTCTGTTGGATCTTTAGGATCAATTATGATATTTGAAAATTGCTCTTCACCCAGCAACCTTTTTAAGGTGACAGCGAAAACGTTCGGGCCAGCCGATGACACATCGTCAATTGAAAAATGACCTGAATACCCATTGTATGTTTGTGAGACATCTGATGATGATGGTATTCTTGAATCGTCTACAAGAGAGGAATGTTCTTCTAGTTCCTCTGAAGCTTTTATTTTCAAAAGTCTATTCGTTTCATCATTTGTATGCATCCGTGTCGGGGAGCGATTACTCACCGCATCTCCAAATGAGTTGGTTGTACCCAGAGCTGGAAAAATTCCACTGAAATTTTTTAATTCCAATTCCAATTCCGGAGCAGAAATTTCAAATCCAATTCCAATTCCAGTCGAAACAGTTCAATTCAATTCCAATTCCATAATAAGATTCAATTTTGGTAATTGCAAGTCGCGTATAGTGTCTTATGTTAATGTATCTAACGTTTGTTCGTTTCAATCTAACCAATTTGCCCTTATCCTATCCTCGTTGTTCCTGTGTGCCGTTCCCTGCGTCGTTCCTATGTGCGTTTTCATGTTAATAGTTCATATTTCTTGTGTACATGTATATATGTAACCGGTCAGCCTACGACATTTTCGTTTCGTAAACGAGATATTCAATATATCGCGAAAAAAAGAAGAGAAAGTTAACGGTCAGCAAAGAATCATTTTGCATTTTGCAAGAATGCATTTCATCATTTTGATAAATATGATACAATAATGGACTATTTCATACGACAGTAAAGGTACCTCTGTTGTATTAACAATATATAAAAACATATACCATTTCATATTCTCAAGGTAAAAACATACATTCGAAACAAGATCTTAGGCATCTCATAATTTTCTTTGGGAGATGACTACATACGTACATAGTAACTGAATGAAGCGTTAAACAGGCGAAGTCATCGTGCTACTGGTTAATTTCACTTAACTTCATCTCCAATAGCACTTTGATTTAGCCTAACATGTGATTAAAATGTGACGTGAAACAGTGAATGGAATGTCTCGCTCATGACATAGAAATTCATTCAGAAATGCAATTATCTCGCGATTTCTACAAAGAAATTCAGCTAAATGTAGATCATAAAATATAAATGCACATATCCGGTATCAAAGTTATAATTTTTGAAATCGCATTGCTCGCTAAGGAAATCGATATCTGTGGAAATGTTTGCACTCAAATATTTCTCAGGTTATGAATTAGCGTGACCAATTGGCGATTTTGACTGAAAATTGATCCCAAGCACATTGTCACTCTGTCAGCAATAGTCTGTCACATTTTGTGGTCACATATCCTATCATATCCTATAAGGGTTAAGATGAAGAAAAAAGCTTACGTCCTCAGCAACATTCCAGTGCCACATGCGAGACTCATCCTATAGTTTCAAGGTATGTAGCCTTAGAGTAGGTAAATAATAATTTTCGCCATTGACCAAATGAATAGGTTTTAAAAAAGAATGACACGGTCAATAAAGGTGGTCTTATTTCTGGACTATATATTCGATTGTCTCTTTTAAGAGTCCGATTTTTGTCAAACAATTCAAAAATTATCGATATCAAATAACACACATGAGTCATAGATAGGAGCATGCACAAATGAGAAGAAGAAAACTATGCCGACAACATGATATTAGAGTTGTATACAACATACATATAGAGTAGGCAGGCTATATTAGGTAGAGTAGCAACTCAGACTTAGGGATATATATAGGTAGAGTGTCGATTCAAAAAAGTATATGTATACAGTGAAAATCTTTATATGAAAAGATTCAGTCTCTTGCGGAGATTACGTTCCCGTGGTCCAAAAAAAAATTATTTGAGCAGTTTTAAAAAAGTCAAAATTTTGCCAGTATATACTACCGACATGACTCCTCTATATAAGTACTATGAAACAAGTTGGATATCAAAAGGAATGAATATTTGCTAATAGGCATCCTAACTAAGTGGAAATTAAGCTGATTATCATGGGAATTTCATGATCCGTTTTACAATGGAAGTCTTCATGAAAGAGTAGACATCTTATTGTGCTTTCTTGGCTGAAATTTAATATTTCTATTTCATGAAAGCAATAGCAGATCATCGAGTTGCCAATTTTACAAATATTGCCTCTCCAAGGCTGTCATGACACGGACAATCTGTAAAATAATATCATTTCCTTCTGTATTATACTCATGATCAGTCAATTCCGTTGAAATTTCTTCAAAATCACATAAATGTGTATATCTCAGATTTTGAAACAATTCCGACTGTATCTCCCTTGAGTTCATTTAATAAAATCGAAAGTGTATGCATATTGGGGATTTAGTAAATGCTGAGTTACCACTCTACCTAACATACTTACTCTATGACTCAGACCCAATGTGTATACAGTTCCGATTTTATTAAATGAACTCGAGGTGAATACAGTGGGAATTGTCACCAAATGTGAGATATGCACAGTTATGCAGTTTTGAAGAAATTACAACGGAATTGACTGATCACGATTATGCAGAAGGAAATTATATCATTTTAACGATCGTCCGTGTCCTGACAGCCTTGGAGAGGTAATGTTTGTTAAATTAGGAACTCGATTACCTGCTATTGCTCTCATGCTGAATCTCAAGAGAATATTTTTAAGCGTGATCATATCATAATTAACCTGCCACTGGTAGAACAAAGTAATAGAATGAAAGACAATGATTTCAATTAACTTTGAAAGATGTAAATGGGTCCACATCACTATTCAGATTCAAGAAGTGAAACATAAATTTAGTGAATCATAAATTCATGCCGCTGAAAATTGAATTAAAAACATGAAATTTCAGCCATGACAGCACAATAAGATCTCTAATTTAATTAGTTTTGAATTGAATTAGTTTCGCTCATGGCATATTTTCTTTAAAATCCAAAACTCGATTCAGACACACCGGTTGCTTGTGATATGATCACGCTTTAGAAAATACTCTTGAGATTGAGCATGAAAGTAATAGCAACCTATCGAATTGCTGATTTAACAAACATTAGGGCCTGCCTCTCCAGGGCCGTCATGACACGGACAATCTGTAAAAGTTATCATTAAATTTGCATTACAATCAAAATCAGTCAATTCCGTGGTAATTTCTTCAAAACTGCAAAAACTTGCATATCTCACATTTGGTAACCATGCCAAACTCTGCTCAGCTCGGGTTCATTTAATAAAATTGAAACTGTATGCACATTGGATATATAAATGCTGAGTTGCTACTCTACCTAACATGCTTACTCTATGGGCTCAATCAATATTTCGATAGGCTAGATGAAATTTTCCGATTGAAGCATAGGGTTAATCTGATTCTGCATGGTTGATTCTACTTCCTTCAGGGGGGTATGGCCTCTCGAATTTTTTTTATCTCACATGCGTCTGATCGAACGAATTGAAGGCCTTTTATGACCTCTCCTAACTTTTGGTTGGCTTTCTCGCGTTTGTAAACACAATATCAAAGCCACATGAAAATAATTTAGTGAACTCATTTATTCGACACCTTTGGATTTTCACTTTTATTGATTAGAATTAGGGGCTAAGTTGTTTGCAACTTCTGCATTTTAACGGTGTAGGAAAGCAATTGAGTGTTGATATGTATAGGCCAGCTAATTTAATCAGATGCTTTCCACCTCGTTATATGATGACTGATATTATAATAATGTTCCATACACATATTTCAAACATCGAGCGAATCACACAAGTCCATTGGCGTACACTGATGCTGCTCTGAAAGATTTAGTTATACATGTAATTGATACAAAGAGTTATAAATTTTATTAAAATGCCGTATGTGATACAAATCTATTTTCCCACGTTTGCGAATTCATTACAAAAATTAGTTAAAGAACTTAATTACAATTTTCGACAAAAAATGATGCTTTGAATTTTGATGAGCTTACTTTAAAATGCTGTTTTAATTAAGGAACATGGATGAACATGGATTGCAAATGACATTTATAGCATCATCGTAATGAGCACATGTTAACATTTTGATGAAATGATGTTAACTATTTGAACAAAAATTGAAAAATGGCTTGAATTTATGCTAGGCCTATTTGCAGTAACAAGATTAACTTAATGGACTGCAAAACCGATACACGAAGTCTTCAGAAACCAAATGTATTGATAACGATTGGTATTAGAACAGCATACTTGCATGTAGGCCTACGTGTGATGGATGCTTCAAAAGTTACGAACAGAGTAGGCCTACCTACCTATTTGTTAAAAGATATCATAAAAGAATAGGCATTGAGGCTGTATCAGCTTGCTTCTGTGAGCTCAGATGTAATCCACATAATAAAGCAGATTGTTGAGAATCTTGTTCGTTTCAATATAAAGACACAACTATGAATACAAACTGGCCCTACACGTAGGCTGGAGCAGTGTGTTAGAACAAGTAGGCATACAGTACTCCTTGAATCAACAAAAATTGATCAGGGGAAAAGTGAGTCCACTAAACAACAAAAGGATAGCGTCGATCGATCCCCATGCACTCAAAGTGAAGGATTTGAAATATCCGGAAGGCCGCAGTTCATTTTAGGATGTTTAATAAATTGAAGAACAGCAGGATATGAAAAGACCAAAAAAATTGTTTGAATTGTATGATCATCGACACGCACTTAAGAAAGTACTTGCCTAGCTACCCTAGGAACAAGCATGTCTACGATAGCAAGTTTTGTTAGAAGTTACAGAGTTAATAGGCCTACTATCGTGAATTTGCTGTCATTTTCAGTTTTATTTTTATAAATTCTTTCTATATTCACATAGAGCATATACTCCTGCTTTGATGTAGATACAAGTATTCCACAGTTGTGTCGTTTCACTTTTCATGTATGCAACTCCTTTGTTTTGTGATCTGTCAACTGAAATATGTCACAGAATCAAGAAATTTTGAAAACGCGCTCATCGGGCAATTTGTAGCCAAGAATGTAAATGCTCAATCATCCCTGATTTCGATAACATGCATTATAGTTTGTCGTGTAAATTTCTTAGTAAGTGTAGATCTCCACATCATCCTTTACATGAACATGTGCCTCCAAAAATGCCTTGTACTGGACATTTTTGTTTACCTCATTTTTCAACATTTAGACGTCAGAATTCATTTTTTATCTGGTGTTGTATGATTGATAACGCTGCTGAAATCTGACTTCTCCATTATTGTTGTATATATTTGTCAAAGCCTGCATGTTACCGAAAGTGATCATTTTATGTGTAAGTTCGTGCTGATTTGCTATTTCTGTGTTTGTATATTTGATTTCTATTTACTTTCAATAAACGCATTACTTATTTACTTACTGACTTATAACTGTTTCAAAATTAACTCAGTAGGCTAAATGCTACTTCACTTATAGTTATGATGAGATTCAGATCAAGCGATATTACTCGCACATTAGAATTCTAAGAACTCATGTTTTTTTCAGCAATCAAAGAGATTAAAGCAAATGCGCATGCACATGAAGAGGTGCGGTTCTATGAAATAAAGCACAATTGTTAGGAGATTTCACTTACATGTAATTGCAATTAGCATTAAATTCACTAAATATTTGAGACTGCAAGTGCAAATGCATTGACCAGTCACAATTAAGTTGCTAAGATTTCGTTATCATGAAATGCACATGAAGTTACTATTATCTGTTTTCTGATGATTAGGGGCCTATCATTTTTTCTACACGTGTACTGATTTGCATTTCAAAAATGAACAGTGGTATATGTAGGCCTACCTGATTTGGGTCGCAAGGTGTCTACAATTCCACATAAACACACATTAGATTATTGCATAGCACAATTCCCAATTGATCACAATGCTCATGAGTATGGAAGATGCAGCCATGATTTACTCTACAGAAACAAAAAATTGTTATAATGTCATAATGTGAATTGTCATAATGAAAATTTGAGGATATTCTATCTCTGTTAGCTGTTAGCTGAATCCACTTGCCGGTGAGCTCAGCGTTATACAGCTTGAGGAGAAAAGACAATCGAGGTAAAAGGCATTATTTGTCAAAAACGGTGCTTCTCCTCTTAGACGTGTGTAGCAATAACAGAAACTGTTCAATATCATTCAATTTCGATCACAAGCTAATTGAACTTTATGCAGATGCAATAGAACAACATTTTACACAAAATTAATGTGTGATAGGGACCTGCGAAGCTTCGAGATTCGATTCGACTCTAAATTTGCCGATTCACAGGTCCATATGTGATGTTTGAGACATATAGCACGTTTTAAATGCTTTAATTTTGGCGAAATATCCCCCGTGACGAAATAGCCCTGTCGCACCACTCTCTCTGTCGGAGACTGAATCCACTAAATCCACTCCTGGGCTTATGTGGCAAATTTCTTCTCTGAAAGCATTACTATTTGTTGATGACAGTTCATGATTTCAAAATATTAATTGACTTAGGCTGAACAAATCAGAAAGAGAGAAAGCGCTTTATTTTAAATTGAAAATCAATGAAAATTACAATGACACACTTAAGTTTCAAATCACGATCAGAAATGAAGTAAAGGAAGTGATTTATCATTATAGGTCTTTCTTGTAAACTTTACATGCCTTGTAGCACATGTATCGATGTACAGTGTATCTTCGATGAATCCAGCGGCTTCGGATTAACTTGCATCGGTGACTGTAGGAATAGACCGAGTACAGTTTTCGGACTGAGTAAGTCATTCGGAGACTGAGTACCTACAGTAAGAGAATGAAGCTGAGGTAGTTTTCAATGTGACAGTCTCCACAACCCTGTTTAAAAACTGCATCCACTGGCATATCCCGATGAAAGGGACAGCACCATCATACTTGCTATCTATTTATTCAAAGAAGCTTTAGATCCCGGAGCCAGAGGCCAGTAATGCAAGTCCATATCAGGAAACTCAAATCCATGACTAGAACTTTCAGCCATAGGCCATATCCTTGTAAAATTCAGAATGTCACGTTTTTGCGTGATACGCAGTTTAGAAAATAATATCGGAGTGCTGATAATTTCACCCGATTCAGTTTTCGTATCGTAGTGGTATTCTTGATCTAAAGTCGACGGAAGATGTCTTTCGAGGTCAAGAGAATCGAACTCATCGATTTCTTCAGGAGTAAAATATTTTTCACTCAGTTCGTCTGTCCAAGCAAATACACAAAACAGAAAATTTGCAACTATAAAAACGCCGAACAGCAACCTCGTCCTCTGCATTCTGTTTCACTGAAGTTTGAAGAAAAGGCGTGACTATGACAGTCATTTATATGCATCGAAGCTTCAACGGTGGACAAAAGGCTTTCATTCATTTATTCATCTGATGCTCTATTGTTTTCGTCTTCAGACGTTATATGATGGAAAATGTGCTTTATTGCGTAACATGTGACTAATTCATTTGAAATACTAGCATATTCTTGTAAGCTAAAGAACATCGCTGAATGGTGAAAAACAAACTCAGCTAATTACTAAAATTGCAACCAATGCTAGAATTTCATTATAGCGTGTAGCTACTTTATAAAATACGTCTGCGTGTACCTGGTGGGCAGATTATCAAATCTTTGGAGAACACATCCATAGTTCAGGCAAAGGTCGAGCGGTGGGATTCCTTTTTTTGGTGCACATGTCCAACAGCGGCAGCTTTATGGTTGTGTCTCTGTTTGTGCAGCGATTATTTGGTTTGAGTTAATGAATGCGTTCAGTTGAGTGGTGTGTGCAGTGCCTTGTGACGCAGTCTAGTGTGGCCTTCTTTGAAATTTATTTGGCGGAGACTAAATATTGAGTCTCGCAGTGCACTGGTTTTTTGCTTGTTTTCGACATTTTGTAGAAAATGCCTTGAAAATCAGCTAGACCAGCAAGCTTCTCCGTAGACTCTGGACCATTTCCTGCTGATTCAACATTGCTTGATATTCGCCAATTAATTGAATCCACCAGGGATGTTGCTCTCAACGTGGTTAAAAAACATGCCTTTTTGGAATTAAACAAACAAGATTTTCGTTTCGAACATGTTTTCTCAATTGGGACAACTTTATTACAATTTTTACTAAGCACTTAACCACTTAGAGACCCATAACTCTTCTTTATCCAAACGTGTGAAATGGACTCCTGAACATTATTTTGACTTTTCTTCATTAATAGAGAATGGAATATTATGCATTTCTGTCTTTGAATGTATTGAAATATGCAATAAATTTATAATTAATTAATCATTTAGATACTATCTTCTAGACTTCATTTAGATACTATATGGTGACTAGCAAAAAATTGCTGACCTTTTTCATTTTCCAATTTTGAAACCATAGAAATGACAGACTAGTCTCAATTTCAACCTTTATTAAATGCAAAGCCCTGTTTTTAAAGCTTGAAAAGGATACATTGTCTCGCCTCAACTGCCAAAAAAGATGAATTGCCTGGTAGCTTGTTTTTGATGGTGAGATCGTCTTGGCCTAAACCTTTGTCACTCTACACTCATTAATATAATCTGAAACATGGCAAGTAGCCTAAACTATGGGCCCTATCAATTACTGCTGGAAAAACTGCTGAAATCAAGATTTGACTAAAATAAAATAATTTACTCAAATAGGACAAATTAGCATATCGTTATCAATAGCTTTTCTGAAAGGATCACAAAAATCCTAGCTAACACTTTACACGTCCGTCCACCATCGCATTAGTCTAGTCAAAATAATGAACAAATCACTATGAATATCTGCTCATTTGCTTATCTATGCAGGCCTGTGTACCTCACATTTTTGTATCCCTACATCTCTGCATAGGCACAAGATTTACATTTTATCATTTATTTTAGAACAGTCGCGTTGAGCAACCGGTATAAGGTCATAGGCGAACATTCTAAGAGGAACTTCACCTTTTTTCCAAAAAAGTTTAACAGAAGAGAGACTTGAATGCAGTGATATAGACATATTTGCAAAAATTTATGTAGGCCTCAAGTATATAAACTCAGCGAATGGAGATGCATATAAATGAAGCTGAAGACGTGGTGGACCAAAAATCAAATTCCTTAGCAACTGTTGCAAGAGGTTTCGATTTCAATGTGTATCTCTAATCCTTTACTTACACATACCGGCGCAGTGGCCTTACTGTAGACTGTTTGCTCGTCGTCTGGGAAACCGGGGTTCTCTCCGTTGTCGGGTCATGCCAAATACTCTTAAAACAGCCACACTCTACATTCCTACTAAACACGCAACACAAAAGAGTGATAAAGGAATAAATAGAACTCGGTCAAAAGAGAGAAAGGCCGTCAGCCTTCCTATTGCGCTTCCGAGTATAAACAAGATATGTTCATATATCATTTTGTGACAGTTCATGAGAAGGTTGCTCCTGGTATAAATGAAATGGTTTGAAATCATGGAGCCTGGAATGTGCATGTATCAGCAAACATGGAATCATGCAATTAGCTCTATTTGTTCACTTCATACAAAACTATTGCCTTCCAATCACTGAGGTTTGGATATTCATGATGATGGGTGTGCCAATCATTAAATTAAGCTAGTGATAATAGGCCTATATAAGCATTTTATTCCAAGAAACATTCAGTAACAACTTTGCAAACTTTCTATATCTTGACGTCGCTGGCGGGAAAAATTGTTATTTTACATGCACAATTGCACATGTACCTGCAAAAGTCACGGATGAACTGCGCATGTCGAGCATCTGTAGACTTCAGATCGGTTTGTAGATGAATTTAGATGATCAGCTAGTTGAGTGTTCAACACCATCGGATTCCATCTTCTTTACAATGGCAATTGAGTATATTAATATATAAGGACACTTTTTTCTTCTTATTTTGACGCTAATTGCTCTGAAGGCATGATTGGCTTTGTAAACTCTCACTATCTTGCAAATTATACAAGCATTACAGCATTCACAACGAATGACCACATGCAAAACGAATTGAATTTTGTTGTAATCCAAGATGATCACGTACCTCTTCACTGTTACGATAAAAGTGGAATATGAAAGAGGAAACATTTCTACACATAGATTAATTCTTTCTGTAACACTTTGGTGCATACAGCGTACAGAAGAGCAAAATAACTTTGTTGTCATCATAAAAAGATAAGCAACCGTTGAATAAGTTGCTGCTCGTCCCGTCGTCAACTTCAGTTCAATAGGTTTTGCATCGATTAGCTATCATGACTCCTATCAAAGTGATTCCCAACCAAAAGTTACAGCATTCGAGGCAAAATAGCGATATATGAAGATGTCTTGTCCATTTGGGCTACATCAAGCAGATTCAACAAGATTGGGCATGCTTCATCATTAGTAAGAATATTGCAATGCTCTTCTGGGAGACGATGCGTCGATGTTCTCAATTGAACGACTCCAACAAGCTTCCGATAGGTACGCCATTTGACGACGACCGAAACAGTGTACACCAAAGATATTTAATTTTTTAAAAGGGCTAGATGAGAAATAGATACCTAATTTTGAACCCATTTTAGTACGGTCCTTATCGTGGCAAAAAGCATTACGGCAATGGTGCGAAATTACTGTTTTGTCGGCTTAGCGATGTGCGATGCGACAAAAAGCTTCAGAAATGGCATACCTCGTATGATATAAAGCATAATTCACTGATATTATATGGCAAGTTTCAAGAATATTCATTCAGCAGTTTCTCATATAAGAATTGTTAAAGAAGAGAGCGGCAAAACAGCAAATTAATACAGTACTATCAATCCAAGTGGAAGAAAAAAATATTCACATAAAGATTGATGGGGTGTCAATTGATAAACACCTGTAGAATTCATGACCATTAACAATTTCAGTGAGCGAATATTACACTGAGGAATTGGATAGGCTCATCCATGTCAACAACGCTCTTCGAGTTATTCATCAGGCTGAAACTACAATATGGATCCATGTATTGAAAATAATTAACAGAGGGCATTTTAGGGCCAACTGGAATCGATCATCGCATGTCTTTCAATGTCAAAGATGTTGTCAATGTGTATTGTATAACATGCGCGGCAGTATATGCTGTCTGTTTTTATTTGCTAAAGCCAATTTGATATCAAATTTTCTGATAGTTCATTTTTATTTTTTCTGTTGTATCATGTAATTTCTTACCACAATATTGCATATACATGTTAGATTATTGCCAAGCATGGCAATCGCGTCTGGTTTTTATTTGTATTATTTCTATATAACATGCACTTTTCAGATCTAATAATCAACTGACATAAAATAGTGCAATAAAGTCTATTTGAAAGAATGTATCAGCAGAACTCTTATTTACAACTGCGTTTTGCAAAACATCTGAAGAAGTAGAATGTTGGACTATTGTTTGTTGCAATTTGGACGTTGTCCTTAGACATTTAGAAATTTCTTTATTTATTATTAAAATGCGTTTTAGTTATGTAATTACTAAAAAGTGACAATGACAAGGAATAGTTGTTGCTCGCTTACAAATAGTTTCAAATTCATGCAATATCAGCTGATTTTCTCTGGCTTCGCTGCACACAAGGTAAAAAACACGTCTATTTCCTATCTAGCCCTCTATAATGTTAAATATCTTTGGTGTACACCAATCAATGACAACAGACAAAAAAGCCATAAAAATATCTAAAAATGGTTAATTTGTCGCAGTTGACAAAATGTAAACATTTGGCCTGAGTAAGTGAAGTCTCATGAAATCATGAAATGATTTTGTAAATGTGATATCTGAAAAAGGCACTAAAAAGTACTTATCGTCCTTAAATTTCAGCTTGGTGCCCCTATTGGTGTCACTTGTACGGAATTTTGAAATACGAATGTTGACCATTTGTATGCACTTGGCCTGATAAGGGTTAAGCGTATTTCAGTGTGTAGCACAGCGAACCTCCTTTTCAATACGCCGAAGGCTTGCCCTATTCTCACCCGACAATGTTAATGATGAAGGTTATTTTTTTGCTTTGATCTTGAATTGGGATCTGTAAGCGGAGTAATCACCATCTCCAAGGACATTGACGTATCACATTTATATTGCCAAGATGCTGCAACAGTCTTATACCTCCTTCTCAGGAAGTATAAATGTTCAGTGTCAAGCCGCTGCGGCAACGTTCAGTGATAGTATTATCACCATGATAAAAGTCTCATGAAACTGGTGGTAGCTTAAAACCAATTATTTTAAAACTGTATTTACCTAACACGCTTTCGTGAAACCGGCCCCACTTTAAACATATTTAAAACGGGTGCTTAAGACATGTTTTTTTCATTTGTTTAAAGCGCTATTAACCCTGGCAAATAATGAATCGGAGCGACTGATAGTCAGCATCAGTTCCTGTTAAAAATTGTCTTCTGGAAAAATGGTCATGAACTGTGTTTATTATAAAATTATGTAAAAATGTTACATATGATTGTTTATAAAATATGAAATGTAAATATGGTTATTCTTTTTAAAAGCGTGCAAGCAAATGCATTATACGTGAAGTGATTTTCGGCATTATTAATGATATCGTAATTTATAATGATATGCGCTTGCAATCGGTTTCGTATAATGCTTTCGTTGCGGAGATAAGCTGAGGAATTGATATCTTAACAAATTTTCGAGGAATCCTTTTGTTGATGGAAGCCAATTTAGCAGCAAATTATCATCCAATAATTTGTTAATGGATCTTAATTAAGTCTTGATTTTGACTCTATTGTCAAGCATATTCCTCAAAAGTTTCATTAACCCTTAGACTAGCAAGCTCCTTCTTCAGAGTTCAAGTTTGCTTCCATAAGAAAGAATATCTGCAAGCGCAATTTGCCAGTGATCTGAGCATCTTGTCCAATGGCATTACCACCATTCGAAAGTCCTTGAAAGTCTGAATCAAAAGATGGTATGTTTTAGCCGCCTTCCGGGGTCAAAAAGTCTTACTAAAATGATCAGCATCTCCCCCAGTAGTCTGATGGTTAAAACTTTCTTTGTTTACATAATTCAGTAATCTGATGCTACTCATGAATATGCTACTGACAAGTCGCACAATTGCGGTCAATCGTGCAACAAGCCAGCCGTACCCGGCCCTGGTCAGAGTGAACATATTTCGAGTTGTTCTCATACTAGAAATCAACGCTTTCTTACCATCCGATCTCTAAAGATGCTTATTTGAAAACAGCATCTTCTTAATGTCTTCAACGCGATTTTTCCGTGTTTCGATGCTGCCAATCTCTGTTTGAAAGTTTGAGTTATGATAATAACAACAAAGCAAGTAAGTTTCTCAAACGTGCTCATCAGACCATCTGTGATGAGTATTGTAAGTGTACAGTTATCCGAGACTGATGCTCAAATTGCATGTACTTGTTTTACTAAATTGTGGAGTGAATCTCATCCTTTACATCGTCTGGTTCCAAACGTTTACCTAGAAGCAGTTACTTTCGCATGCGTTATTGCTCAAAACGTCTAAACTCGCTTATCTCATGGGCATGCTCAATTGCGAATTCTGTACGAGTAGCCTACATAACTGTGAAACGTGTGGATAATTATATTTTTATTATTTATTTCATCCGTGCATGATTTACCATTTTCTTTTTCGTTTTTGATTTGTCTTGGAAATAAATATGCATTATTATTGTATTACTTAGATGTACTTGATGTCAGGGCTGCCTCTTAACTCTTATTGTCCTCAACGAGTTATTGAAAGGATATTTATGGATATCCGTAAATTTGCCGGGTAAATCTTTAATTTGTATGGTATAAGCAAAACGTTCTAAAGCTTAGCATTTGAAAAATACATGTATAAAAAGAGAGTAGCTCAAAATGGCATCCGAAACGTGAAGTTCAGCGTGAAAAATGAGCACTTAATCGGGAGGTATTGAGGAAAACAAAATATCCGTCACCATGAAATTCATCGCGTAAAATTCTTTACTACTCCTTCACTCTTTTGGCCAGAGTTTCCCAAGAGAATGTAAGGTTCTAGCCTAAACGGCCAGTGTCTTCAATTCAATGAATGCTTTTATTTTCACTTAATTTCATCTTGTTTTTATTTGAAAAATGTGTGGATGATAAATTATTCAAATCAATTTATCTGAAAATCAGCATATTTTCAGATAATGATATAGTAATCCTTGCCGAACAGAAAGGTAAAGAATTGGAAATACATAATTTCTATGAAGGAAAAATATAAACAAAACTTTTGACTCAGAGAATAAGTCGAAGTAAGAAGACATAATTGAAGCGAAGAATTAAAAGAACAAATCTGAACTGGATAAGCTCACGTCACAATCCGAGTGATGATCTCCTTCTGTTAGAACAGTCTTAGAATTACCATTATGAACCCTGAATTCTATTTCAGGATCTGAAATAATTCTGAATGCAGTCAAGGCAGAAATTTCCATTTGACGCAAGGTGTGGAAGAGTGGATGATTAGAATAATTCACGTTAGTATTTGAAGTATCAGTTAGACCTCTTTCAGATGGTTGATAAACTGCGACAATTGACGGAATATCATATGGAATTACGAAAGAGGTGTATTTGTATAATGAAATGAATTCATTACTATAATAAACTCCTTCCGATTTAGCAATTTCAGCATAAATTTCAGCAATTTTCCAGTTTTGAAGTATATTTGGATTATCTTGTAAAGTCGCTGTACAGTTAAACTTTCTTTCCGTGTCTTTTATATGTTTGAACAAGCATCTTTCTGTAGCATTTATTTGAATATTTGTTTCACCCCGAATTGTGTAGAAGAGCTCTGTCTTCAGAGGATTGATTTCTTTTTTACTCCCACATTTGGTTATGACAGCAGAAATTGAATTCTTAGGGAATTCATTGCGAATCGAAGCCAACTTCGAATGGAGATATACCGCTGCATCCATCGCATTATGATGCGAACATGAAATTAAATTCCTGAATTGATCGGTTTTGAATTCAACAGTTAATTCTTTATAAGCCTGACCAGCGATTCGGAGAATATTTTTTGAACCTCCTCTTGGATCGACAACAAAAGCAGCGTCGACTTTATTGAAAAAGTTGACGAATTCATTAGGTGGCTCGCGTGCATTTTCATTGTACGGCAGAACTACTAAACTGATTTTTGCCTTGTGTCTTAATAACTGAATGGTTTCCTTTAAAGCTGCTCCAGCCCCAATAGACCAAGTGGTTACTAAATTGAAATTATGCCTTACATTTCGTGTTTTGGACTTGTTCATGTAGCTAACGAATGCTATATGAGGACTACCACTGCCGGATGATGTTACGAATCCATTTGGGTGATGCACCGACTTATCATTGTGAAAGCCAATACTGGCTGTCATCCGCTTGAGTAATTCGATTTTGCCATTGAAATCGGTTTCTTCTTTTTCACTCAGATGTTTATTTACTCCATACAATAATTTATCACTGAGGTTGGAAATAGCATTATTTACAATTCTTCGTGCTGTTGCAAATTTACACATTTTTTAATTCACGATAATTTCATCGCAATTGTGACTATGTTTTCAGATATCTGCGTTGACTTTTCATGACTTTATCTGCATGCATGTTAATTTGATATTCAAATATTGATTGATATTTAAAATTTCTATGCCTAATTTCGCGCACGTATACATGGACTCTTAGATATTGGACTCTGCTATTGATGGAAATCAGCTTCAGATGACTCACAACTGTTACGCTTTCACACATTATCGAATTCAGAATGACAGTCAATTTTATCAGTATGGAAGTTATCAAAATTATCGTAGCTAATACATATAGCTACAACTTTTTTGAGTTTCACTACTGCTACTGGCATTAAACAGCAGTCCCCATGCACATTGCATGTTATAAACTTTAGTGTGATTGTTAGAGGCGTCGTGTCTTCACATCATTGCGACTTGCCACTTACAGAGGTAGAGATAATCAACAGACATTATCAACTGGGAACCATTAGCAACAACAGCAATTAACCGTCGAGTTTAAAGAAGTGCTCCAGGAGATGCAATATTTTAATTGACTAAGTGACGCATTTTAAATTCCGTACACGCGTGCGCACGTGCTTTATGTCTTGACAGCAAAAGTGGCCCAGACCTAAAAAGGTTGATTAATACCTTTTCTCAGTTGTATAGATTTTTTACTCATATTTTCTTTAAGTTATTGGAGTAATTTAGATGACCGAAGCATAAATTGGGCATCACTATTCCCCTCAATAATTCTGGGCTTTAATATAAAAGCTGATGCATTATGAATTGTGATATATTTCTATGTATTGATGCATGTATGGACGGATGCGGGTAGGCCACTCATGGCAGCGTTTTTTTAAGCGTGCAACTGGACACAATTTGTGCAGTTCTAAAGTCATGTGTAGTTGTTTCTCTTGATTTGTGCAGTTGAAAAATTGTAGTCAGGAAAATAAATAAGTTAAACACGTAGCATGGAAGTGGAGTTGAAGCAGCTGAAGTCAAAATATGAATGACTATCACATAACTTGTGTTCCAATATTGAAACAGAGCTGAAAAAGTTAGAAACGGGTTGACAAAGCAGAAGGTTCAGAAGATTATGAAAGGTTGATGAAGTTGAGTACATTGGACCACCGAAGATTCGGGAACATTGAATATGGTTCATAGTACCCCACCTCGATAATCATACTTTCCTTTATTGAGTGAACGAAGTGATTTATAAGTCATGACATGTTATTATGTTAAAAATCCGTCTACAACGCTATCAGATTGATTATTTAGAAATATTTGAGCATTTATAAAGCTCATTTTAGTGCGCAGTAAAACTTTTCAAGAACAAAACAGCAAGGCAGCGTGGCGAAGAATTAAGTTTAGGGAAACATGATGGAAGAAACTAATGGCATTAAAGAGAACGAAGTTCCATAATTTTGTATTAACTTGCAAGTTGTGGAAATACAACAGCTCTCATGACAAAATTCCATGGAGCTTAATAATCGGTTAATAACTGACAAAGAATGGTGTAAAAGCTAATCAAGCGAAGAGAATCATTTCTCGCGACTGAAATGCCTTAAATATCTTGAAGTAGGTACTTTGATTATAAGCAGCTAAAATAAAGGCAGTCAATGATAGAAAAATACCGGTATGTGGCAGAACTTATTAACCTGTTGACATCAACTAGATCAAGGAATTCAGCATGGAACTTTATAGACATTGCCTAACATTTCTCGACATTCATGTAAACGCTATATTGATACAAGTAAGTGATCTCAATATGAATGATATGGACTTGAAGGCAATGGAACCCCCTTTCTGGGCAAACAAATTGAATTGTTAATGCTTGCTGTTTTGGGTTTTGATGACAAACGCCTAGGCCAAAAGGCCTTGGCCTATCTAGGGTTGAATCCGGTCCGGGTCGGGTCCACGGGTCAGTCGGGTTATGCCGTTCCTGGTTTGTCCGGGTCCCCAACGCATCGGGTCCATGAACCCGGACTAGAAATTTGTGAAATGCTTCTCTTCATCAATGCTGGAAAATAAGTCATGATTTGTTCAGTAGAAAAATTGTTCTGTATTTTGAACTTTCAATCAGATGAAGTACAGAAATGGGAGAAGAGAACTATTTGTGAAGTGCTTTGAAAAACGTAAAACGTACAATTTTAATAGACATACTGGTAATGAAAAAATCCGTTAAATGCAGGTAGCTATAGACAAATTTACAGTAGACCTATGCTATTCAGCTTTAGTATCTATTCAGTAACAGTTCACAGTTTGACATATGGTCTATGCTTGCTATAAAAATAAACAATTTCTTAAATAAACAAATTAAATTCTGATCGGTTTTATATTTTGGTATTTTCATGGGCAAATAATGTAGCGTTGCAGTGAATTTAATTACTTGGCGAAAAACATTGCCTACATTAGTTACTTTTTCGTTTTCCAGTCAACTCAGAAGTGCATTTTTTCGAAACCTATGCAGCTGTCGACTCCGCACACCGAAGACAGGATTACTCGTCAACGAGCACCTGCGGATTCTAGGATTTGTGCTCAAACAATTGGAATCAACTTCCATCATCGGATGAAAAGAAATCAGCAAACCAGGTCTCGTCATCCTGCACGCAGTGCGGTAAAAACTCTCGCTCTATGTGTGATCAGTGTGGTCGAGCTTGCTGTCCTTCACAACCACAAGAAACTTAAATTTGTTACTGCATTTATTACGTATGTAATATATCATATATGTGGTGGAAAAATAGTTTTCATGTGATGTCACATTCAGACAATAAACCTTATCAAGATCTTTAGTACGTTGATAGTTGATAGCCTTGTACGGGAGGAAATTCCTTTTTGTTTTCATTGAAATTGAAAATTGAAAACACTCCCTTGTAATGGCGATGTTTCTAATTTTTTAAGATAAATAAAATTACAAAGTGTAAACCGCCCAACGTTTCGTCCGCCGCGGACTTATTCATGGACAAACTGGCATTGGTAAGCGATGGTTTAAATATCAAAAATGAATTCTCGTCAATTTGTGTTTCCTAATCATGGATGGACAATGGATCCTGATGTAATTCGCTTCAGCCACCCTAGTATGAATAGGGTTGCTGAGGCGATCGATGATATCGACATCAAAGTCGTCTATAGAAAAACAACGATCAGAATGACGTAGGACAATCGATTGGCTGCTCAGTAAAATTGTTAACCAACTTGTGAAATTGGTTCCTACTAATATTAGTAGTACCGATGATCTTATAGGTAATCTAAATTCTCTTAAAATTTCACCTCACAATAATGTAACTTTCATATCTCTAGACGTGAAAAACCTATATACCAGCATTCACATAATGGAGGGCATTAATGCTGTTGTTAGTTATGCGAGATCTAACTGGAATGTCATCGATAACTATGGCTTCAAAGTAACCGATATCGAATATTTCTTAAGGTTTGTTAGCTATAATTATGAAATCCAATACTAAGATAAAACTTATTTGCAAATTAGTGGCTGTTCAATGGGCTCACACTTTGCACCAGCGTTTGCGATTATATTCATGTTTACTATAGAACAGAGAGCGTTGGAAATACTTAGTTCTCATAATATCGCTCTTGTCTTTACAAGCGCTATATTGATGACATTATCCTGGGACCATTCCCTACTAACGATAGTGAGACTTTTAGTAAAATTTTTAATATTTTCAATTCGATTCGTAATTCCATCCAGTTTACTCTAGAAGTACCAAAGAACAACGTTCTCAATTTTTTAGATCTTAGTATAACTGTTAATGACCGCATTGACTTCACCTGGTATAATAAAGAATGTCACTCCGGCAATTCTATGCATATAGATAGCTAGGTACCGTCTCATATAAAATCGAACTTCGTTAGCAATATAGCAAATATCTAGAAAATCATTGTTCAGACGCTAACAATTTGGAAAATAGTAAAACTAAAATTGATCTAAAACTAAAAATCAATGGGTTCAACCTTTTCAAGTACCCCAACGTTAATAAGCCTACGACTAGTAACCATAACTGCTCTAACAAAATCAATTTGAAATTAAATTTTGTAAGCGACGCAGCTACCGCAGCGCAGCTAAAATTAATAAATTAACTAAGAATTACGATTTACCTATCAGAGTGATAAATCAACCTGGTACCAAAATTAGCAACAATTTCAATTTTAGTTATAATGAAAAATATGACTGCAAAGTTTTCAAGAGCTTCCTAATAAGTATAATTGTAGCATGCGCTATGTTGTGTATCGTTTTACATGCAGATTATGCAATGATTGTTACATTGACTGTACGAATCGACCCTTCGGCATGCGTTTTGCTGAACATCGTAGAAGCATTGATAATCTAGACAGTGCGAGTGCTTTCTCAGATCATATTGTCCTACGTCATTCTGATCGTTCTTTTTCTATAGACGACTTTGATGTCGATATCATCAATCGCCTCAGCAACCCTATTCATACTAGGGTGGCTGAAGCGAATTACATCAGGATCCATTGTCCATCCATGAATAGGAAACACGAATTGACGAGAATTCATTTTTGATATTTAAACCATCGCTTACCAATGCCAGTTTGTCCATGAATAAGTCCGCGGCGGACGAAACGTCGGGCGATTTACACTTTGTAATTTTATTTATCTTAAAAAATTAGAAACATCGCCATTACAAGGGAGTGTTTTCAATTTTCAATTTCAATGGAAACAAAAAAAATCTTTAGTACGCCTACAAGCGAACACATACTGATTTTATCTTCACTGAGTTTCGATAAAAACACAGTGAATTTTCTTTGAAAATGTTATCCGGCGATATATAGGGGTCGACAAAAAACTGCGTTTTTTCTACAGCCTTTGATTTTTTAGATTTCATGGTGTTTGATTGTGTTCATTTAAAAGTTCATGAAAGTATTATTCAAAGACAATGTCTATGACATTATTCTCTGCACTGCATACGCTTTAATGTTGGAATCATAGATATAAACATAGTGTATTTTTGATTCCCGATCGTCATGTCTCGAGAGTGCTTTCCGACTATCTCCGAACATAGACATAAGATATGCTCTCAATCAATCATCCAATTTTCTTTCGTGATAGTCATGGAGTTTCAGCAGTGTGATGTCTACTTCTTCATCCGAACACTGTCTCAAAATGGCTACTCAGCAACAAAAATTCATCAGCTGCTTGCTAACGTTTGGGGTGAGAAGAACATCATGAAAGTGAGAAGAATTCAAGCAATAGTAAGAGAGTTCGTCGAGGGACGTGAAACGGTGACACGAAAGGAAGGATCTGGAAGACCACGATCAAGCTGCTGCGATGAAAACATCGAAGAGGTGAAAGAACTAATCGAAGATGACAACCACTTATCCTGTGCTGACATTTCACTGCAGACAGTGTTGAGGAGAGGTCAGTTCATCGGATACTTTCTCATCATCTGAATAAGAAATCCTTGTGTTGTCGGTGGATACCGCATGAACTGAGTGATCGAAATAAGCATCACCGTATTGAGTGTGGCAGAAGCATTTTGGAAACCTTACGACGTCGGCAAATCAAAAGTAAACTTGTCGTCGTGGACGAAAAGTGGGTCTACTACAAAAGCATCCCACCCAAAGAATGCAATCGAGTCTGGGTCGATTGTGCAGGCGACAGACCTCAAGTATCGCGCATGACAATAGCCGATAGGAAGGTCTTAATAATTGTTGCTCTCAATTATGCAAAGTCTTTCTCCTATATCGAAGTGCTGCATGATGGTGGAAGCATAAATGGTGATCGATACTTGTCATTCCTGCAAAATATGTGTGCATCGTTCGAGCAGCAACTCAATTTACCTCGTTGGGAGATGTGTCTCCAACATGATAATGCAAGACCACATATAGCAATGCAGGTTCGACGGTGGATCGACCACGAAGGCATGAGTCTCGTGAAACAGTCCCCTTATTCACCAGATTACAACTTGCTCGATCGATATGTCTTCAGAAATTTTGAAGTTCATCGTCGTCAACGCAATTTTGACTCAATGCTGAAATTGAGGCATGTATTGAAAAATTTCTTGCTGGAATGACCATCACCCAGTTATAGATGGAGTTTTATGAATTCCAGTGGCATATTGAGAAAGTTATAGAGGAAGATGGTAACTATCTATGATGTGAATGCTTGTCTGGATAAATAGATGTTGATTACAAAAAACGCACTTTTTTGTCGAACCCTATATATAAGGTTTTGTCAAATTTCTTATTTACCTTTGGCTTGTATGAAAAATATAGTACTAGTATATTCATGTTTCTATTGTACTACAATTTGAAGTCACATACTCGTTTGAAGGTATAAATTCACTTGATCGAATATGGGTTCTTTAACCATCATCCTTTAGGGTTGGCCTATTCCCAAAGTTGTAAAAACCAAAGATAGACCCTATCTTCAACCTGATTTGTATTTTGTATGAGTTATCGATGCTTGCATCAACAACTTGTAAGAGTCATAGACTATTCACAATCATCAACTATTCACAAGAGAAGGCAGACTTGGTGAAAACAGGAAAGCGACAAAAGTTTGATCGCGCTTTAACATCTTCGATGCTATTAAGTGATGAAGTTACTCGGACAAATGATAAACTTTCATCAATAATTAATATGTGAATAAATGGAGAAAAATCCACATTTTCAATGAGACGTTTATTATAATATTTTTATTTACATCAAATGTCGAGTGTGTTAAAAACTCTACAGTGTCAATTTGGTTACAACGTGAATGACAAATGTTCCGCTTTCGCAAATGTTTCTGTATCAATAGTCTACTTATAAACAACAAAAGTAATGTCACTGTATAAAAGTTAAAATCTTCATCAAATTATAAATAGAACGGAAGGTAATTTTCTCTACATCATGGGAAAATTCACAACGCTCGACTGACAAAACTCGATATCATTACACATCACATACAGAAATACAAAACAGCATGAGAAGACGTATTGTGTCCATTTCTGTCAATCCACACGGACGCTTACTGAGCAGCAAAGAGGCAAGTGAGCGATTATCAAAAATCGAAAGCAACCAACATGGCGACTAGCGCCGCGGGCCAGATACGGACAATACTGAACGGTGATTAGTGATTGTGACACGTGACACGAATTGACGATGAACGAAGAGGATGAAGTTCAGAAACGAAGTCTAGGTTTTCATCTTCCGAATCCGTAATGGAATCAGTATGAATAGACTCCTCTGAGCTACAAATAGGTACCACCGTGGGCGACTCTGGTGTGATTATTTTCATTCGTCGCAGGGAATTGTTTTTTAAACGACGTCTATCAATAGAGATATCATTTTTATTTCTCCTCACTACTGTTGAAATCTCTTTCTGCACTTTGTCATCTGAATCTGTTTTATCGGTATCTCCAAATGCAGACGTTTGTGAGTTATTGATTTTAGTTTGCACCGGAGGGGTTGCATTCAAAGCAAATGGATTAACTTCCACACCGTCGCTAATCCTTGAGTTAGGTTTTTGATCACTAATTGCTGTCGTTGCTGTTTCTGCGGTTTTTCTTTTCTTAACTTGATCAGGCTCGAGGCTCAGTGGACGAAGAGAAATTCTCTTGAGACTTTGCAGTGAGTTTTCGAGGTAGGCGCGAGTAGATGCTTGTTTATAACTTTTGCTAGCTTCTCGTTTATAAGGAATAATGCTCTGAGCATGAGAATAATATAACATAAAGCTGTTTACCAAAATAGGGACTGTGAAGGCAACAACAAGAACACCAACCAAAGCACAGCAAGATCCAACAACATAGCCAGGTGTTGTGGTTGGATACAAATCACCATATCCAACTGTTGTCATTGTAATAATTGACCACCAAAATCCACGGGGTATAGAATCAAACTTCTTTCGATCATCAACGAAGAAAATGAGCGAAGAGAAAAACAAACACGCGACCCCGATGAATGTTAACATAAGCAAAAGATCTTTACATGAAGATCTTAAAGTGTACACAAGAACCTGAAGGCCACTGTAATACCGCAGGATTTTGAACACTCGTAGCACTCCAAAAATCCGAAGAACATGTATTACACTGAGAATTTGTTCCGCTTCCCTCACCTGAATAGCGTCGGCGATATGAACACCAACGTCGACGAAGTATGGTATGACAGCGAGAATTTCTATGATAACTACGGGATTCCGTAGAAATTCCAGCCGATTTGGAGCTATACAAAGGCGCAGCACAATGTCCAATGTGAATATGACAAGGCAGACGTAATCGATCATTTCAAGAATAGCTTGTGCCCCACTGTGGAGCATCAATGGAAGAGAAGAATTCCCCGAGGAAGAGTAATTCACCGCATGTGATTGTCCATGATGTTCTCCTGCTTGTTGACGCATCCATGGATGTGTTTCGGCAAGAAACGTGAAAATAGATAGCAATACCACCAGAGAAATGAATATTGCGTATGCCTGCAGAGAAGACAGAATTAGAGTGAATGCACGAAAATTATTTCAAGCGCACGTATTAATTCATCAATATCAAAATTGAAAGAACAGAAGTGGCATTTGAAAATAGCAAGGCAGCTAAATGCATGGTAGATTTACAGCATGCTTATTGTACGTACAACCCCATTAGGGTAGGCCCTACTAAAAGTTATTGAAAAAAATAAAGAAATGAAAATTATTGGATTGCGTCACTAGTCTAGCTGATTGTATTTCCGCATATGGGAGACCGGGCTAATTGCTGCAATTTATGTTTGTCCTGGGATTGTGACTTTAGTATTGATACAGTTTTTGTCAAACCCTTTAGATCATGAGAGAAAACATTCATTATTTATATTTCAAAAAACCAAATGCTTTTCTGTGGCAACTGTTTGAATACAATGAAAAACGCATATTTTAGATTTCTAAAATGATTATATAAGCACTAAATCCAAAGACATGCAACCAAGTTCAGAGGAAAATATTAAAATGATCAGCCAAGAAGGTGGCTGTTAGGTGGCAACCTTGGATTAGTTTAAAACTGAAAAAGAACCCTCGTGATTGAACATACAAAACTTCCATAAATTTCTGGTCATTGGGAGCCTGTGGAGGGACTTCAAAACTGTCTAATGGACGAATCAGAGCAACATAGGCACTGAGTATAAGCTGAAGTGAGCATCCTGCTTTCCTGAGGTTCCACAAAATGAATATTCGCATTGAGGATTATTTTCATTTATGGCTGATATGGATTATTTTTCATTCCTTGATCCATAAGCCATCACGGTCAGTATTTCTACCTTTATAGGTCGTGCGTGTATCAACCTCGCAAGAAAATTGATAGATCACATCTGACTGCAGAACTTTCGGAATGCGATCTATGCTGCAACGAAAAAAAATGTTCTCAACAAAGTCTGTTTTTCTTGCGAGGTTATTCCCGCATGACCTATATATAGGTAGAACTACTCTCCATGTTAACTTCAGGTATGAGGAACACATATCCATGAAAATAACTGACAATCCCGGAATCATATTTCAAAGATTCCAATGATGCCGGAGAAGATGACACTGATGTCATCCGTCAGTCTTACAGAAATGATTCAGATAATGTGATGGAGCCATTTTTTAGTCTGAGGACATGAAATTTAAATATTTGTTTCAATAAAGTTGCCATGACATCAGCTATTCAGTTTCAATTAAAATTCTTACTTCACCACGAAGTTGGCATAAAAAATATGAAATTCCTTGAACTATTCGATCAAATTTTCGAAATAATTATTGTATCCACGCTAACTCATTGCAACGTTGGACAGTAGCATCATTTTAAAATGCATGTTTTCACAAAATACAGAAAATTAAACTCGTGCCTAATAAGATTTAATGATTATAGCTTATGGAAACAATTTCAGATTCAGAAATCGATATGTGGCATGAATCACATGTGATCTATCGGGAAAAATTTGCCTGAAAAACAATTTATCGTGCTGTAAGTCAAGAAGCATGGTATGCGGTGATACTTTACTGCAATTCACATATTGTTATTGTCTCTTTTGAAATAACAATGAAAATGTCCAAAATTACGACTTTTATGCCTTCCATTAAGATGCACATACTGTACATGCATGCTTCACATATGAACAACATATTGGGACAGCAACCACGCCTATATGCGTGGGTTGCAGCTGGTAAACCATGTCAACTATATTTGATCATAGGATGAACTGTTAATGTAGTCGCAACGAAAACAGTTATGAAGTCCTTCCACTGGCTCTCAATTAGTAGACTATGACCTGAAAACAATGAAAGCTTTTGAAATTTGAACAAAGAGGTCAATTACGAATACGTTTTATAACTGGAAACTAGTCTGATGCAGCTGATCATGTTGACATCTTATTCTGTACTTAGTTGTAAGTCTCTTTGTCCTCTCCAAATTGTATTTATTAATGTTGATTCTTATCATCTTTCCTATAAATTTGTTTATAAATCGCAAACGTGACATTCAAAACTGAGCTCATCATTCTTAGTGCAGTCTGTGAGAGCCTATTCATGACATTTATCACATTGAAACTCGTTTCCACAGGGAGCTTAATTTTGTACCTTTACTTGCCCAGTGACTGCGTTCAACGTGCTCCAAAAAATCACTCTGCAGCTGAAACCAATACAATCTGGGAAACATTGAGAAGAACAATATATAGAGCACACACGATGGTCATTCTTAACCAGAAAAATGCTAGGCGTCTTAATCTTACTCTTTAGTTTAAAATGAGCACAATTGGCAAAAAAATCAATACTCAAATTACTTGTATTGAGCACCTGAATTTGTTCATGTTGCTTATTTACCTCATCCATAATGAGATGAAAAGCGCAGAAAATTCCCTAGATCAGCGATTCCACTTCCTAGTTATTCTGCTTCGAGGTTTAAGTGAAAGATTTTTTTGTTTTTCTATTTCTTTAATTATCATCTTTAGCATTTTGAAATTTCAAAAAAGAAGAATCATCTGAACGCTGTTTCACATTTAAATACATGATCTGTAAATACAAAATGCGGTCAGTCAATTAAGATACATTAAAAGTTCTTAGAGAAAAAGGCTTTACCGGAAACTTCAAGAGAGTTTGATTGACTACTTGGAGATGTTCAACAATGGAATTAGGAAATCATCTTTTATCGTTACTCTGACGTACAACAATAACTATAGAAAGCTTTCACATTCAGTAATCCCTAGATGAAAGATTGAAACAATTGGGAAGATCAGGGAACGTGGAAATTTGATGAATAATGAAATGCATTAGGCCTCCCTTGAATGGATCTATACACTGAAGTGCATTATTAGTGACTCTCACGCTGGTAGACTATCGATAGTGAATCTCGAAGCAACTTGCGCATCGAGGTTAAACGACTAACGACCAGCAGTTAGTCGAAGTATCAAAATGTCTGTGAAAAATGAAATCGCATCGATGCCACAATCAGAGAGAAATACAAAACGTTTTCGAATGTCGGAGTATAGGAGGCACACAGGAACAAAGCTGATCCTTCGACACCTCAGCCCACAGTTTTGTAGCGATCAGTAGGCCTACTTGTCTATTGAAGAATTGTTCGACACGGCCAATCATGAACGCCCTATTCAGTGTGCATGATAGTGAGCACGATTATGAATCTTCACTTGCTTTTCATTTAGTGCCGCGAATGAAGAGCAACAGACATCCATTACTGATTTTACAATTGTTTCGTATATTGGATACTGCTGATAAAAGGAAGTCATTAGTTCCAATAATGACTGAATGAACACCGCATGCATAGTCAGCATGAGAGTCACAATACGTCTTATTGTTAAATATTATGCCCACATGTTTCATGAATGCAACCAGGGGAACAGTCGCGTTTTTTGTCAAATTATTTGAGTCACGGGTAACAAGCAAAAATTTTGATTTTCTGGTATTAACAGCAAGATTGTCTGCGTTGGACAACTGATTGAAATGTCCGTGTTCATGTACTTAATACTTCTGATGCAGTGTATGGCAAAGATCACTGAACATAGCCTCTGAGCAAATCACGTCCTGATTTGGAAATCACAACCTACATGTAGCTCGGCCAAAAAGCAAGCATGCAGCTTCTCAATGTGTCCATTAAACCCGATTTTTTTTTTAAACATTTAATTTACCGTTTATGACAGCAAAGGCGAGATTTTCAAATCATAACTCTGCTTGTCTTAATAAGCTATAAAATTGAACTGATGTTGCAACAAAGAGAGATCAAATTGCCAGAATACTTGTCATCAATTTGATGACTTGTTTGAGAAAACTTACTAATCAGATCTAAACCCTTGTTAAGCAAGAAAATACATTAATTTGGCAATATTTGTACTGGTCATGAGATTGACATAGTTGTACGGTGCTGTGCTACAAAATGAAGAAGCACTCCAATAATGCGAGAGTTTTCTAATATTTCTAGAATTTCTAATAATCGCAAGAAATATGGAAGTATGGAATAAGAAAGAGAAAACCAGCCAAAGAAAATTCGATCATGAATGTTTTTTGACTTAGTTCAAGGTAAGTCGATTCCGCTTATGTCAAAAGTCGCGTCGTTAGATGAAAAATACCAAGATTTCGTTCAAGCTTCAGTGAACATAATCCAGGCTGTCTCACAAAGTGATTTTGATTTATTAGCAATTTTAGAGTAAAATTGCTCGCTTCTGCATGGGTTAGATCAACTCCGTTGTTAAAG
The DNA here is from genome assembly GCA_907163375.1 of Prostheceraeus crozeri. Lineage (NCBI taxonomy): Eukaryota > Metazoa > Platyhelminthes > Polycladida > Euryleptidae > Prostheceraeus > Prostheceraeus crozeri. The sequence continues at coordinate 50,055 of CAJQUW010012461.1, read as the reverse complement.
TTGTGTGTTGCTAGTGACTTTTCATGCTTCGAAGATCCAAGGGCAATTATCTTGGTTTAATTAAACAACGACTTCACTAACGGATTGAGGAAAATAAATAAGTTTTGCGATACCTGAATATTGAAAACACGCCCTCTTTTCGCACTCTATTTCGGGTATAGAGAATACACACACAGCTATCATGTAAGCAGTGATGGGAGCAGGTTAAGGTTTCTAAGTAAATCAGTGTGTCCCAACTTTTTTTGCCCAATTGCCCCCTAAGAGATTTATTGCCCTACAAACGCCCTCTTATTGCACAAGACATTTTAGAACACTTTTGAGGGTTGTGCTTTTATATGCGCAAATGCGACATTTAAGACAGTTGTCTCAAGCCCTCAAGTTTATGTTGATTGCCGAGCAGAATGAGAACCATCCCCTACACCCCTTTGCGCCTGACAGACTCCGAAGATCGGGACACCTGCGACAGCCTTTCTCGAGAACTACCTTTCGTTAAAACTCTTTCTTCCCGTACTTGATTAACTACATAAATCTATATGACAAATGGCGAAGTTTCATGGCAACACTCGAGTTTTGGAGTCAAAGTGAGTCAAAAGTCAGTAGAGTCAAAAGTGGTTCAATATTACCGGACAACCTTTTGTGTGTAGACGAAGTGCTTAGTACAGGCTAAACAAGTTGAAATGCTGCAAAACTCACATGAATTTGTTTTAATCTTTTCACGTATGTGAGCAAACATGATGAATTAAATAAAATTACCGAAACGATGTCAATCAAACAATTGTGCTCCTTTTGAGCTCTCCATCTCGTGAATATTTACATTACGTTCTCTTTTCTTATAGTGCATTCATTATGCTATGGTGGATATTTCAATTTATAATCCATAAGTAACGAATGACATGCACTTCCTATGCATAATTTAAATTTTTGATATAGCATGAATATCATGATATCAGAAACGTATATTTTGTTCTGCTGGTATCTATGTTACTGAAAATTTCAGATTATTTGAATGTCGTCAGATAACATGACATGTAAGAGAAGAAAATATTTTGAGATGATTTCTTCCACTCTCTTCTCAAAATACGTATACCATCTCTTCCACATTAAATTGTAGTCTTCTCTTTCAAAGTTCTTAATAGCAAAAATTTATCGAACGGTCAACTGGGTTTTATTCAGTTCGTCTCATCAAAGAATTCACCTACTAGATTCACGGTCATAATCCAAATATTCTGTGTCCTAGTTTTGAGCCACGACCATGGTACCGATTATGAGAAATACTGCACTCTCTTGTCACTCAAGATATAAGCATGCACTAAAAATTTGATAAAAATTGGGTAATCGCTGCCATGGTAATCGTTTCACAAGCTCCTAGTGCATTAGAAATCATTCGGAAATTATGTTTCTCAAATCAATGCATAGAAAATTACACTTAACTGATCTTTGCTCCCACTTCATTTATATTTTGATTTTCAGTGCGTTAAAGTCATATGATCAATAAATCTTCTAAATAATAATTATTATTCGAAATAATTATCCATGTACCAACATGATCTTCAATGAGATGATAGTGTTAGATAAAAATTAATGCACTTTTGAAAATTCATTGCGTCATGACAAATCAACACAATGCTTTTGAAATGCACATCAGTAATTGATAGCAATAAGTTCAGAATCTCCGAGGACACGATCAGAAGAGCAATTTCATGGCGTCGAACTTTAAATCTGTATACTCAGGAGATGCAGAAGAAATGGTTTGTAAATGAATGAAATCTATTCATTCTATCAAGTTGAAATGCACCCAGGGATGCCAGATCAACATCAGTAAGAGTTCTTACTCTTTGATAAATTCTGATTTCTATTAAACTATTATGGAAATGGAGCAAACACGCATTGAGGTCATCAGAGATTATCTTCGAGGGATAGAAAGTCACCATTATGAATGGATAGATACCCCATCAATAAATAACAGGAGCTTTAGGAACTGTGGATTATTATGAAATATGTGATATAAAATCTGACAGTTGCAAACATTAGTACAACTATGTTTGCAGTTTTCAATCTCCTATGTTTTCATATCCCTGCAAATCCAATGCATAAAAGTGAATGAAACCATTATCTCAGCAGATATCAGGCGTTATTCATGAAAATTGCAAAAATCTGAAAATTCAATGTTCTACTTCCCGAATGTCAGTTTACAGTTTAAAAATTATAATCAGAAATGTCTTTTGCCCCAAATGTTGAGCCCCAAAAACGTGACCTTATCTCCTTATGCGCGTACTCAACTGAGTTAAATAGTCGCCTATACTCCCACAAATACTCAATAAAATTTACGACACATTAATGGGATGTACACTGCACTTTTTTGTCAGTTGCGGTTTGTGACAAGAGCAATATTTCAAAGACCCGTTTGTTAGTGTCAACTGCAGGAGACTGGAACACACTTTGAAGCAATCTTTCTTAAGTCGGCAACCTCTAATTTGACATACAGTGTACAGTGTCTACATGCACCATCATGCCTATATTTGTATGGCAGAATTAGGAGCACGCGATTACGCGCACATGACCCTGTGATAGTCTAGCAGTGCATCATTCAGTGCTTACTGAAGACGCGGAATTGTGAAACAATAGACTTCGGGGCATTCGGCTCACGACTTATCTCTACAAAGGGTTTCCTTGTGAAAAAATATTTCGATTCAATTTGCTGAGAATGTCATTTGATCATGCTAATCGATTTCTCACTTTTACATTAGATTATGAAAAATAGAAACACTTCTGCTTTTTTGATTTTTTTGAAAACTGCTTATATTAAGATAACTTTAGTTTTCATCAAGGAATCAACTGCTGCAATTCTATCATGACTACAAATTGTTTTGTTCCACTACCTAATAGTTAAGCTAGTTATAGCGGGCCTGATGTATCGATGTGAAATGCATCCGTGAATATAATTGTCAACACTTACCTGTGAGCAACTATATTTTGCTGCACAAATAATAGTCGACAGACCTTTCATGCGTTTTCAATCAAAATTGCGACTCGCCGAATAGATGCTGATATACACAGGCTAGTAGCTAAACTTGATAAGTGTTGGGAATGACAGATAAAAGCAATAAATTATCGCAACTATTACCTTTCTATAATGAGAATTCCATCAAAACAATGAATAAAGGGTACACCTTGCGTGTACTTAGAAAAGTATTCTTAGAATCATTGTCAACGACAATGCATGCACTGCTTTCTGGTTAATAAGGATATGAGATTTTCGTGTCGATGCAAAATAATTTGTAAAATAACTTTGTCCGAAATGAAATCTGATAGCTTTGTACAACATCATATTTTTCTTCATTTTTCGTTGTCCTCATTTCGGTTTTGACAAATATTTTTTGAACTATTCACGCGCTCTCACTACGTCAATCAAATCTTCAACACGATACATTGGAAGACATCAAACTTCGCAACAATGGAAAGCAAGCAGCTACAAGCAATATTTATTAGCTATCTCGCTTATATTGTACAAGCGTGTTTTCTGCTTCATAATTCGAGCACAAAACGTAACAAGACGGAACATTCACAAAGACTGTCGTAACTTTGCCACCCATTAGAATGATTAAAGTTATCAGAAATTGTTTGAAAGGCTTAAAAATACGTCAGCTTTGATTTGACGCAAGCCGTATTTGCAACAAGAGATTAATGCAAGTTAGTTTTGACGGCTAAAGAGAAAACCTGAAATTGAACATTGAACTTGAAAAAGTAAGGATAAGAATTCATCAGAATCACCCTTCATATGACAAAGCTGAAGACATACATGTCTATCTACGAAATGTCCCCGAAAAGTAGACAGGAAATGTAATCAATACAAAGCATGTACCATGCATATAAAACATTTTGACTGCTTTTTATAGACTTCTAGAATTTAGAGATTCTATAATAGATTGATTGTTCCAGTGTTCAGGATTAGAGTTGAAGCACCCCAAAAAGGAACTCTTTCTTACTTAATATTTTTGGCTAGGGATCGCAAAAATAATTGCTTGCACAAGAAAGAGCCTTTCTAAATATTTCGTAGGTCGTGCCTGAATATAGGGCCTATAAAATTTTTGTAATTACTAGTAGTTTGAATGCGGAAGAAGGAAATTGTTAATTACAGATGAGGTGCAACGTGTGTATCATTATTACAACTGATTTGTTATATAATTGCACAGAATTTCAAATTTCCTGATGTAAAGCACATTTACATGCGTTATCACAGACTTTATATATGGAGATTATGCACTGTATGTGCTAGTGCATGTAGTAGGCCTACCTCGGTATGCGTTATCATTGAGTAGCAATAAATCTGCGGATTATTCGATAACGAATTATCTATTTCACAGTTTTCGCTTAGAATATGAATAGGTACTTAAAATGCAGACTGACCACAGAGATAGATTCATTTCCGTGTGGGTTAGTCTGTGGCAGACACAATCCTATCCCAGCCATTGTATGCAATGGTAGCAAGCAATAGAAATTAATATAGATATTCGTCTCTCATTGACCTTCGTAGTTGGTCAAGCCTGCGTATTGCAGAAGTATAAAGATCACATCAGCGAACACACGAACATCAACGGCCAGATTGCAGGCAAGCCTATCAAGTGATCAGTGCCTATCTTTGACTCAATTTTTCTTCGTGATAAATTCGTTAAATGGAGATATTAATTACACCGTCCGAATCTTCACGAACTATATTTACTAAACGTTTACGTTTAATGCGGTGTAAATGTTCCAGCTCGTCATAATTCAGGCTTGAATTTGCATTCCGCTCAATGAAAAATCTTCTTGCTCCTCGAGACTAGTTCTGGCTGTGACCATCGGTCTTGCGAAAAGTTATCTCTAGACCTAAACACGCAGACAGGGCGATTTCTCTGTGAGACTGACACACAGAACTGTTAAAAATGATTGTGTAAAGTCCGTTTGTCCTTTAGATGAGATAGACATGAGAAGAAAGAAATCGACTGAAGGACATCCCAGGAAATTGTTGATAATCCATTATATCATCAGTTAGTTCACTGATTTTCATACTATACTTTTCAATGGAGGAGAAAAGAAGAAAAAATCTGACAATGATATAAATGGATGAATGTGGTTAGAAAAAATATGCATTCATCAAAATCAGTCAGATTAGTCAGTCGGAAAATATATATTTGAAGAGAATTGTTGGGATACTGTAGGAATTTATTAATTTGGCATGGCTGAGAGGGTATCGTCGAATATGGATGTGGGAGTATGTTGACTATGCAGGACAAGTTTTCGACAGTAAGAAATTGAGGAATGAATAACTGAACAGAACATGAAGTCTGAGCAAAAGATGTCCCACAAATCTATTGAGATGAAACCACTTACAAGACAGACAAGGCTGTCATCGCCCACTGATGACACGAATTATTCTATCCGATATGTGAAAATGCTGCCATCAATTCAACTTGATGAGGCGTGTATTTCAGGCACATCGAACTCAATGGAGGGAAATCAGTGGTCCAACGAAAGTAGGAAGATAATATTCCTACCATACAGCTGCCGCCAAAAGTCTCTTGACCGAAGTAAAAATACATAAATTTTAATATAACATATCATAATTTCATTATTTGAATTAACCATAAAAAATCTTTCATGTTATATCAATTAATCTCTCTAGAAGTCGGCTTTCTGTGGCCTGATCATCTCATGCATTCTAGCGCAGCCTTGTTGAATATGAACACGTCTCACGGGCGTCCGTTATGTTTCAATGGCTGTCAATACGTTCTTCACTTCTTGCACTGCCAGCGATTACGCAACAACCCAACTGAGGAATGGAACTTGCCGAGACAAAGCGCGCACAAATAGTCGCTCTCTTTCAATCTGGCATGAGTCAGGTTGATGTGGCCAGACAAATGGGTATTTCCAAACAAAGTGTGAATTACACAATAAAAAGATTTCAAGAGACTGGTGAGTTTCAATCTCGCACTCGAAGTGGCCGCCCGCGAGTGACATCACCTGCTACTGACAGAAGCATACGACGTGCATGTGTGGCGAATCCAAGTATTTCTGCTGCTGAAATTCGCGCCGGTTTGCCTACAAACACATCCGCACCGTCAACACGAACAATTCAAAGGAGACTGTTAGAGTGCCATTGTGCAGATTCTATTGTCCGCTGTTGAACTGTGTTACATGGCCTGCTGCATGACGGCGGCAGCCAGTGAATAAAAGAATTCGATGACTAAAGGTGACTTCTAACACTGGCGTCGCAAGTATGAAACCTGCCAAATTGACTTCTGAGACTGTCTGCTTCTCGACATGGAAAATGCAACTGGTGGCCTATCTAGATATTGAACGGAAGAAAGATCCAGATTTGAAGGATGAAACATGCATAAACATGATAGTTTTGTGTGTTGACATTTCACTTCTACGGGAAATAAAAATCGATGGCAGGACAACTGTTTCGTCATTACTTGCAGTGATTGAATCCGAGTGGCGATTATCGCGGAAGCCGGCTGATGTTACAAAGGCATTCTATGATATTACATGTGGATCTAATGTGCGGCAATGTTATTATGACTTGTTGGAAATTGGATATTATTTCTCAGCGTCAGACGCAGTTATTCGACAACGTTTTCTCGAGATCTTGCCAAATTCTTTGAAACAAATTGCTTATCTGGAAGTGAGTAGAGACAAGACAATCTCAACGAAGGCATTAGTGTCCCTCTTAGAGTTGATTCCTTTTTCTCCCAGTCCAATCTCAGCAGCTGTTAGACCAATGAGCCAAACGAAGAATATGGAATGCTGTTTCTATTGCAAAGCGACTGGTCATCTTATATCTCAGTGCCCGAAATTACGCTGCTATCACTGCCAGGAACAAGGTCACAGAAGAAACAAATGTCCCAAGCTCCAAAAAAACTAATTGCCGCAGCAGTACGCCCACCTACTACTGCTGCTTATACAAAGTTATTGGTGGAAGGTATAAATAAAGATGTATTGATGGATTCTGGTTCTCCTACAAGTTTCATTGGTTTTGAAACGTTGAAAATTCTGGAGCGTGAGTGCAAAGCGACTTTTCCTCGTTTCGCCGTTGCTGAGGACTCATGGGTGGCGGTAGATGGAAATTGGTTTTCAAGTCGTATGACTGTGCATTTGAATATTTTAGTGAATAATAAACATATTGGCTGTTATTTTTTTGTTATTGACTCACCAATTGGAATTATCATGGGGACTGAAAATTTGCATAGATTAGACTGTGAAATGGCATTCCACAATAATGTAAATGATATAAAATTTGTTGGAGCAATACCTTCAATAGATAAAACAGATTTTTTGCAACGTTTTTCGTTACCGGACTGGAATGATGATGATCGAAAGAGACTCGAAACTTTATTATGGAATTATAGAAATATATTTTCCTGTCACAAGATGGATTTTGGAAGAACTGATTTACTATACCATACTATCGATACGGGGGACGCTCATCCTATTTCAATCAAGCCTTACCGTCGTTCACCAGTGGAGGAAGCTGAAATTGTAAATGATGTGAAACAGATGTATGAGGCAGGCATCATTGAAGACAGTAATTCGCCGTGGTCTTTCCCTGTGCTACGTGTATCGAAGAAAGACGGAACTAAACGCTTTGCAATTGACTTCAGAAAATTGAATGATGTAACGAAGAGAGACCGCTTCCCTCTTCCACATATTGATGCCTTGTTGGATAAACTTTCGAGGTCTTCATTATTTACGACCCTCGACATCGCTGCGGCATATTGGAACGTTCCGTTGGATGAGCAATCAAAACCAAAAACAGCATTTCAAGCAGGAAATAAGTTTTACCAATTCACGTGCATGCCGTTTGGTTTGTGTAATGCACCTGCAACATTTCAGCGATTTCTCACAACTCTCATCGGTGACTTGAATTTGATACCATACTTAGATGACATGATAGTGCCATCATCCTCAGATATCTCTGAACACTTGCAGTTGATTGAATCTGTGTTTGCGAGACTACAAAAAGCCAACATAAAACTCAAGCCGTCCAAATGTCACTTTGGAAGAAAATCTGTAGACTATTTGGGATTTGTTATTGAAGAGAGTCACATCCGTCCGAATCCTAGCAAGATACAAGCTATCAAAGATTTTCCCATTCCTCGAACACCAAAGGATTTAAAGCGATTTTTGGGCATGTGCCGTTTTTACTCCCGCTTCATCCATCAATTTGCATCGAAAGCTGTACCATTGAATCATCTAGAAAATTGTGCAAAGTCGAGTTTTATTTGGACTGAAGACTGTCAGGTGGCATTTGACTTCATAAAATCTTCCTTTTGTGAGAGGTTATCTCTGTCGCAACCAGATTTCAACTGTGATTTCTTTCTTGATGTGGATGCTAGCGATACAGCAATTGGAAGTGTTCTATATCAGAAGAATGGTCCACCAGTTGCCTTTGCAAGTCGGAAGTTATCAGCGCCTGAGACTCGATATTCAACAACTGACAGAGAGTTTTTGTCTTTGGTTTGGTCAATCAAACATTTTCGTCCCTACCTATATGGCAAGAAATTTACTGTTTACACGGATCACCAGCCCTTGGTTTATGTACGACAGTCGAAAGCTAGAAATGGTCGCCAAGCCCGTTGGTTGATGGATTTGGAAGAATTCGAATTTGATATTTTTTACAGACGTGGTAGTGACAACTTCGTGGCGGATGCCTTAAGTCGAATTGATTCCAATATGGTGAGTGATGGGAACTATGTAGCTGCGACATTTTCACTGTCTGACATGGATTGGCCTACTTTTCAAAAAAATGACTCATTTTGTATGAATATTTTGAATCAATTGCAATCTCATCGCGTTAAGAGAGGGTACACTCAGGATGAAGCTGGTCGTTTGCGATATTACGGACATCTGGTTGTGCCAGCCAACATGATCTCAGACCTTGTTCTACAATATCATAATCATGGGCACTTCAGTATCAACAAAACGAGAAATGCCCTTATTGGTGCCGGATATTGGTTCCCACGTATGCGTTATACAATCAACAATTTGATTTCAGACTGCTCTACATGTGCTTCTCGATCCTATCGACAGTTCAATGTTCCTCAGGTTTCTCTACCTAGAGCTCCAGAAGTCAAACCTTTTCAATTTGTCAGTATTGATCTCGTTGGGCCGCTATCATCTACTCACGGTGGCTACAAATATCTTTTGACTATGGTGGATCATGCTACACGTTGGCTCGAGGCCGTGGCTTTGACTAATATCCGTGCTGATACGTGTGCCACTGCGTTTTTGAATAATTGGGTTTATCGATATGGGCCGCCTAACCGAGTTCATTCTGACAGAGGTGCCCAATTCTTGAGTAAAATATTTCAAGATGTAATGAAGCGATACAATATCAAAAGGTCTTTGACGACTTCGTATCACCCTCAGGGTAATTCATTAGTGGAACGCATTCATCGAACTCTGAAGGATCGTCTACGCTGTGTCACAAACTGGCATACAGAATTACAAAAGTCAGTCTACGACGTCAATAGAATGAGTTTTCTGGATGGTCCATCGGCTTTCGAACTCATCTATCTGCTTGTTCCTCGTGTCCCATCAGATTGGCCTTCCGACTTATCGGATTCGAAAGTTCATACACATGAAAAGCCTGTAAAAGCTCCACATATCGGTACTTTCGTTGCAGTCCGGAATCCTTCTACTTGTAAATCGTCTCTTGATCCTTTTTTTGTTGGTCGTCACCAAGTTATTCAGAGACCTTCTCCTGTTACAGCAAAATTAGATGACGGAACTGTTGTAAATGTCCGAAATTTACGCATCATTTCTTGATGAAATAATTATTTGTGCTTATGTGTAGAATTCAAATTTGAATTCACTCTAGAAGGGGGAGAGTGTTAGAGTGCCATTGTGCAGATTCTATTGTCCGCTGTTGAACTGTGTTACATGGCCTGCTGCATGACGGCGGCAGCCAGTGAATAAAAGAATTCGATGACTAAAGGTGACTTCTAACAGAGACTAAGCACAGAATTCAATTTAAAGGCCTATCGACCAGCAAAAAAACCGGCATTATCTCCAAAGAATATCCGCGATCGACTTGCTTTCTGCAATCGAGTGAAAGACTGAACTCCTGAAATGTGGGCGAAAGTGCTTTTCAGTGACGAAACGATTGTCCAACAGTTCTCAAATCGTGGATCAAATAAAAATCGTAGACCACCTAATAGCCGTTATAACAAACGCTACATTGTCCAAACGGTCAAGCACTCTCCGCAAGTTATGATTTGGGGGAGTTTTTCCAGCAGTGGGCGAGGGAATCTGTATTTCTTGCCTCCTAGGACCACAATGAGAGCCAGCAACTACCTCGAACTGTTGAAAGATCGTCTCCCAACAATGATGGAAGTTCGACAGACAAACATCTTTATGCATGATGGTGCTCCATGCCATAAAGCGAGATGTGTCAGTGAATGGTTATCCAGCGAAGGCATTGAAGTCTGTGGGCCATGGCCTGGCAACAGCCCAGATTTAAACCCAATTGAAAACTTATGGAACTTCATGAAGAACAAAATTTCCGAACACAAGCCAACCAGTTTGAATGATTTGAAGGAAACTATCAGGAGAGTTTGGTGCATGGAAATCACGCCTACACGATGCCAAGATTTGGTAGACAGCATGCCACGTCGGGTTGCCACTGTGCTTGAAAACGGTGGTGAACACTCAAAATACTGATTTTTCTTAACTTTTAACACGTCTTTGTTTAGTTGGTGTCCATTAGTTTGACTTTTTAAGATGCAAGATAAATATATCGTCATATATTTTGTTTTGACTTAATTTCTTGCCGGTCAAGAGACTTTTGGCGGCAGCTGTACATGTGCAATTGTATCTGTAATTCTGTATTTCTGTAATTATCGGGAAAATAATATATAAGACTTAATTTAAGAGAAGGGAGTCATGCGGTAAATTCTATTATCAATTTATCTTGCTGATGAGAGCATTTCAGACAATGGAATCTCGATGTAAATACTGATTCATCTTCATGTATACAATTATGCATCTTATAAGTTAGATGCCAATGTTTTGACTCTATTAAATTACTGCGCCTGCAATAGATCCAACCTATTTACCATGTCATCTCCCGAGTCCGCAGTTATGACGAATAATATATAGTCTTCTTTGCTTCATTTTGCTGAATTATAATTTTTGATGTATTACGTAAATAGCCATTGCAATTTTTGCAAGACTTACATTATTGAGTCTCAAAAATGCTCCTGAGTCCATGATATTAATTACAATATAAACAGTTATATATAGCTACATTTTTTATAAAGATATGATCAAATTTCCGACATTTTTGCGACCACATCAGCATGCTTCTAAAATCAGATATAAATGCGTTTCCTAATTCATTTGCAAAATAGACTTTTAATATGCAATTTACATTCACAACACTACAATGGGTGTCTCGCTCGTAGCGCTAGCAAACATTGCATTTTTTAAATGCACTATATCAATGAACACGAGGAAGCATATTTAAACAGTACAAGGATATTGGAAGAAACGCTAACAGAAACATCTATCATCAGAATTGATAGCAGAATATAAAATATTTCTTATCAACTTGCGAGATACATTTGCAGTTCAAATGCTTCAACTGCATATGTTTGCGCTGTCGTGCAAGACCACTATAACCAGACAAGCATGTATTGGTTTGTTGAAAATGTCAATGAAAGGCAAAACCACATCTAATTATATTAGCATTGAAATAAATGAATTGTGGTCAATTTCAGTCTCTACACGAATCCTCAGGCAAATGAAGGGTTAAAATGTCAATTTCAGTATAAAGCAAAATATAATGTGATGTAATATAATGTATTATAAATATCTTAACACAGTAGGTTGCCTGCTAGACGACATTTCCGTTCAACGTAAAGTACTATTTTCCGATCAGCTTTCCGATTTGTTTGAATTATGAGTAGTAAGCGTACATGAATGATCAGATTACATGCATTGAATTTTTTAAAGCAAATTTAATCAAAAATTTACTTCGCATGACACCATGTGTCTTACGAACGACAAGATGATAAAACCAATTTCGCGAATGACAAAGATCAAAACAAAGTTGGCTATATTTAATGCAAGGAATTCTTTGAAGAGATGAAATTGGTTCATAACAGTTGATAATTTGATATCAAAATTGAAATTATTTTAGACTCTTTTGGTAAGATCAGTGAAAGTGATCCGCAACCGACAGAAAGGTGACTCATGACCCACATGATCCACAGTTCAGGTGCGCGGGACTGGCTAAAGGGTTAGAACTTGCCGGGTTCCTGTCTTGCTATTATTCAGAAGAATTCACTCCAAACAATATTCTCACAGAAATCACAAAATAAGATGATACTTACCAATGCCAATTTTGAGGATGAAGGTTTATTCATAATATTCCATAACCGAAAGCGAGTTCGTGAATGGCTTCCATTTCCGAGCAGCTTCTCATACTGATGATCAGCGAAGTAGCATTCAAAGTCCGCGAGGGAATATTTCTGTGATTTCAACTGGATGTAATGAATCCAACAGCACTTTTGTATCAGCTCTTCTGGAATACCCCAATACTTCAATTCTCGTTCAAGACTTGGTCCGCACATGTGCAGAGGTATATGTAACTCTCCTAAACGGTGATAATTCAGAACAGCTCGAAACACCTCAGGATCGCGATCAAAGAAGTATTCCTGTTTCGCTTTGTGAAAGTATTGGCTTGTCGGACAAAGGCGCGCGAGTCGAGTTCCTGAAAGCGAAGGCAAATTGTACTTCATACTTTAATCAATAAAAAGACTTTCAATTGACATTTTCTTGAAACAAGATAACAAAAATAATGAACAGATTAATATAATTGCCATGCCATTGTTTTCATACTCAATGATGCTCAATCTATGCATTTGATTCAAACAAAATGTCTTCGATGATAAGGCTATGAAATCAGATATGAATAGACGACCTATTCTTTTCATTCTACATTGCACTTTTCATGTTTCATCTAATATCTCGAGAAAGTCAGCTTGTTTGATGTTAAATTGTCATAGCAAGCTATTGTAGCCTCAAGGACAAGGAAGAGACATTTACAAGCTTTATTAGATTGTGTGTGTCAAACGCATAATGTTTGTTCTTTTATAGATTGACATTGAATCATTCTGTGCGTGTGAGTTACTAAATTATTAAAAAAAATCACTGATTTGAATTGAATTTTTGTGATAGAAGAGTTCAGTTAGTCTTCAGCTACATATATAGTATTTGTTTAACTCAGAGAATTGCATCATATTATGATAGAATATTATTATATATGAAATAGATGACACTTAGGCCTACTATTTTTTCCAACTTAAACCAAACCATATCTAGTTCGTTTAATCTCTTTTTTTCTCTGTTATTAAATCTCTCTTGTCTGACAGACACATGGGAGATAAGTAGTCATGTGCAAATCTTTAAAATTAATTGTCAAAACTAAATATCAACCATAAATTAATTATTGAGGTAAATTTTTAGTAAAATTTGAATAAAGCAAATTACTAATATAGCAATGAGAGAAATCAGGATATCAAAATGCGTTTTAAAGTAGCAACTGTGTAGATTACACTTAGTAAATGAATCACACTATTCATTTGTTATTTGAATTTGCTGGAAATTCACCATCGTTTAGGATGAGCGCTGAATGATTGCTTTTCGTGTTCAGACAATTTCCCTTCGAATTTTCTGCATATCTTCATCTGAGATAGTCAATGTTCGCAGATTTATTTACACAGCAGTGGTATTTCATCGAAATTTCAAACGAGACCTAGCAACAAAAATAGTAGCTTCTAATTAAATTGTCATGTAAATACATGCAAAATACCAAGTAAGGTAGATCAAACGAAATGCTAAATGCTTCAATGTTTTGAAGAGTGAAAGTGATACCAAGTAAGGAAAAATAAAATATTTTGAGTTAAAGCGATCAACCGGCAAAAACTAAAAGCGTGAGAATTCACGACGTGATCGCTGTAATCTCCATCTAGGTGAATTGCCCGTTTGTGTCCTCTACAGAATTGATATTATTCAGGATAGCAAATATCAAAATTGTCATTGGTGTTGAGAAGCAAATACAATGAAATAGAAAAAATTAGAATGAAAATAGATAAAACCGCTTGAAATCGAATTTATTCGTGTAGTGCAATTTTGGAATTTTACTGATCCCTCACATAAACAATCCCACATGGCGCGAGATATGGCTGAAGACCTATCTTGGTAAGAGGTAGCAGCGCGTTTCAATTGCTAAGCAATTACTAATTCGGACTTATTTCCAGTTACTGCTTCTATTCTCCCACTTATTCATATACAAAGCCTAATCAGTAGCGAAATTAAAAGTAGTGAGATAATATACAACTCAGTTAAAAGTAAATAGTCTTATTCGTCAACATAATTGGAGAATAAATAAGCGTCTAGTAGGGTCTTCGTTCCTTTTCGAGTTTTCACGAATTTGGAGTTTAATGCTGTGTAAGCTACGCCTCAGCGATTTCAAGTCACTTTCCGAACAATACCATACGCTTTATGTTCTGCATTGTTGTCCGATCTCAGAGTGTGCTGTTGATCTTGATTGATTGTTCTGCTTGAGATATACTGCGCGATGCCATTTTCTAAGGCACTGATCGTGTGATCGATGTTATTAGTGACATCACAAGCATAATGACGAGTCGGAAGGTGAACAACATATGCATGTATTATACACATATGATGACTGATAATAGCAAATAAGTGTGTATATTTCAACAATGGAAATCATAAGTAACTGAGTAAGTAAGCGACGACAGCAAAATAAGGATACCATAATGAATGTTTGATGATGATGTGTTGTACATTTCCACTTTTAAAATCCACTTAGACAGATCACTGTTTATGAACTTGACCACATGCGTCTCATCTGTATGCGATTGTGGTTCACTAGAACTGTCTTGAGCAATGGATGCGCTTCAATAAGTATTTGTGGAGAATGTGCCCATCATTACGAAGAAAATGCTTGAATAAACCTTTACTAAATTTTTCTCTTCTAATCTAAGTTGTTTCATAAGTTATCTTAAAGGCCCTAATCTCCGAGCAGCTTCCATTCTCGATTTCGTTTCGTCGTATAAAGTTTACTTAAGGCCACAAACACTGGACAAGCGAATTCAATCAATGAAAGAATTATAGCACTGTAAATTGCACACAACTCACGATTTGATGCAAGTGCCTTTGCTTTACGTATAATGAAAAAACATCGATTGCATTTTTTCCACAAAAGCCGTTTTTGAACATCACACCAAAAATCTTCATCTTGATGATCTTAGGGATTTATAACTTCAAATTTGGGTGTGATTCACCTGAATCAACTTATAATACATATAATACTTGATTTTCCCTTATTCAAAGGCAGCTTGGCTTCCATGAATAACCCTTCCATTTTATCAGTTTCACTGATTAGTAATATTTGAATTTGAGTTGATGTTGATGATTAGGGCTGTGCGCTACCTACCGGTATACCTGATCGCACCGGTGAACCGGTTATCGTACACTGAAGCAGCTATTCAAGCAATGATGAACTATCATTTGCTTCGCACTATAGATTATCGTGTTATTGTCAATTAAAATTTCAAGATCTTGAAGTTAGGGTCTTTATCTTTCATTACAAATGTTCAGTTAGTCATGGACTCCTCGATATATAGCACCTGGACTGAAAGCTGAAATTCATTTATGCACAAGACGGCTGGTTTGACCTCAATTGTCGATGAAAGAATGTATGCATTTAGTAGAGTGAAAACGAAAAGTATAAAGAAAAAAAGTGAAAGTTTCTGGAAGTCGGAGGAACATGGGATTGAAAACTAGCTGATCATCGTTGACTGAAAATGGAATATTGACTATATAAATATTTTGGAAAGAGCCAAATTTTTTTGATCTTAAGATATTTGATTATCGATAGCGACATATTTCAGCTGCCACAAGCAGCTATCTTCAGGCAACTATTGAAGGAATATCAATACAAGCAAGATTTGAAATTTACACTGATTCAACTGTTGGATAGGAAATAGAAAATAGAAGATTGGGATAGATATAGAAGTGCAAGAGAGAGAAGATGAGAGCTATGAGGCACGTAGTATCGGGTTACATAGTACCGATAGTAAATCTATGACCTGACTGAGGAAAGAGAAGAAGCATATAAAAACAGTGGACACAGTAAAAAAACTGTGAAGTCAAATTTAGATGGATGGTATAAGTATACAAAGAAAAAGAAAATCATTGTAGCTATTCAGTTCAAATCGATCGTTAATTTCAGGCTTAATTTTCTTGATGTAATACGCTTCACGTAGTCTGAGATTTGTAGCGTCCTTGTCGGTTGACATTATTGAAGTCGTTGTAAATGTTAGAAAAAGTGCTTTGATTATTGAGTGATTGTATATGTTTGTAGACGTTTGTAGATGTTTGTAGATGTTTGTATCAATAATCAAATATTTTAAGATCAAAAAAATTTGGCTCTTTCCAAAATATTTATATTTTAAATGTCAAGCCAAAAATTATTCAGGAATATTGACTATATCATGTGAAACAAAGGAATTAAAATGAATTGCTCTATTGCCACCGTTTATTGGTGGTAGAGCTTTTACAGTGGTAACACAAACTACAAATTGGTGATCGTCATAAAGTAGACACAGTTGGTTTCATCTATCAAAAAAATTTCATGAAAATTGCCTTTCAATTTTAAAAAAATATCTTTATACATAAATAGTGTGCTTCACCCGCATTATGCTGGCAATACGTTCTCTACAATTTGAAAACGTTTGATGACAGTCTATTTGCAAGGTAGAATAATTGCTGATGAGCTACACTTCTATGCCAAAGATATTCATTTCATTGATATCTTAGTTAGCGAGACTACTGGTGTGTACGGTGAATCAACAACGACCTTTCATAAGTCACTAGGCCATCTAATGAGTGAAGCAACTGGTGACCGACGTGAACATTCTTGGTTACAGCAGCGCATCAGTGTTGCGATAATCAGAGGGAATGGCTTAAGTTCACCGATGGCTAGCGGTCTTAACTTTTCATGCGCTTGTCTTTTTTCTTATTTTGTATGATCTGTCAAGTTATTTATTCTCTTTTTAAATATGTAAGATTGTCTTAGTTACTTATCTCTGTAAATCTATGGCCCGATTCATTGATATGATTTGCTTTGAAAATAATTTGCATGGTTAATCGCGATGTCAGTATTCAACAATAGCAATGTTAATACTCGTCTATACTCCTTGAAAATACTATAATGTTAACGGATGCTGAAAAAGATATTTCGGAAGGATCGTTGACCACTGAAATGCTGAGACAGCCTACGTTTATCTTGACAAAAAGGAGCAACAGCAATGTGCGTGTAGTATTCAATATGAGATTCCGACATCCTAAGGTTGCGTTACTCGAGATTTTGTAACCCAAAATGATCTATCATGACTTTGAAATTGAATTATCCAATTTTCGTCACTTTTTTCACATTTTTCTCAACATCTGTTGCTGTAAATGCTCTTACAGTATCTGTTAATTCATCTGTTATTTCACAAATAACTTATTTGTGAAATGGCAATGATTTTCAAAGAGCTTCATCGTCATGATATAGAAATTTAAAGCTTGCATTGAATAATTTTCTCCCAATTGAAGTAATTATGCTGTATGCATACCCCATTAAAGCCCAAGCCCATAGAACCTTCGTAGAGAAAAATAATTCATCATGATTTAAGATAGTTATAATCAAAGTGTTAACATGCTTAAATGATTACTATTTTCTAATGGAATTTAAAAAAATAGAAAGGCGTTGCATTAATACAACACTGGGCTGTGATGATGCATATACGTATTAAATCCTGTTCCACATTAGAGCCCACTGTTGCATTTTTGCAACAGCAGCAAAATTAAGAACATATCATTTTGTTCACAACTATTCAGACAAAGATTTATTCGTACACAATGAAACGTGCATAAATCAAATTACGAATGTCTACCGATACATTCAACAATAGAAACATACTTCGTGGCATATTTGCTTCATGTCTTTAATTAATTTTGCTGGTATTATGCTAAAAAACACATCCTTATCTTACTAACTTATAAAGTTTGAGTTGTCTAGAGCAATGTAAAATGAGATATTTACAATAAAATAGATAATGTTTCCATTGAGTATTTTAATAATTGAAACGTTTGTTGTACATTAGAGCCCACTGTTGCATAAATGCATCAGTAGGATTTTCTTTCGTGAAACCTCTGATTTGTATACAGATTTGATAAATCAAATTTGTTTGCGCGCGTTCAAGGGTAAAAATTTCAAACAAGTTTTTCAATATCTGCTTAAAGAAGATTATTTTGGAATGCATCCATGAAGAAATGCTGTTGTGATCTACGTCATCACTTTTACAGAGCTCAAACGTTCAGGTGTCGCATTAATGCATCAGTGGGCTCTAATGGGTTAATGCTCTTCTCTCCAATTTGCTTTGACTGATATAACAGATAAAATGAATTGATCAAAATTAAAATTATATAATGAAATATCAATCTCATCGAAATTCACGCATTTCGGTACACCGGCCCGAGAACCGGTGCATCGGTGTACCACGAACAGGCCTATTAATGATTATTGCAAAGAAATCACAACGTGAGCATCATCAGCTTCCTACATCTTTATACTCGAAGGTCGCTAAAGTTTTAGATGTGACACGAATACACTCAGCATTATAGAGACCCTCAACAGACATGCGGCACGCCTAACTTTGTGCTTATTCTCCGTGACAGCTGACCATCAATGGTAATAATACAAGAACAATCAGATAGATTGCTCCGCAACCATATGACAAATGTTCATCAAACCCATGTCTCTAAATGTACATAGCAAGAGCTGGTGATCAATAGTGCTCAATGAAGCTTAGACATGAAATATAGTAATGAGTTATTCAATCTAAAGTTATATAGTAATAAATATCACAGGAATATTCTATCCAGTTGATTCAGTAGGCATGACCGGTTGTGTTTGCTTTGTAATTGAATTTCTTATCCGTAGACACTAGGATGCCTGAATTTTCAGGACATTTTGCATAAGTGATGATATTTGTATTTTGATCATTCCAATATAAATTACTTGCCAGTGATTTAGAAGATGAAGAGTCATCTATGTTTGATGAGTGACACATCTACTATGGATAATAGTGATCTATGCGATCGGACAGAGCGCTACGGGCGACTTGGTCGAGCGATTGAGCATGTAAGACCAGAGAGGGCAGGGTCATGTGTAAACCAAAGATGAATTTTGAAAACGGAAAGCAGTTGAAGACTTTGAAAAGTTCAGAGAATGAGAAAACTTGATTCGTACTAAGCTTTCAGCACACAACAGATCTTCCAATCTATAAGTGTATGATATCTTACTAATTTAGGTGCATGTAGAACTTTCAGAATACACTGTAAACTGTCACCTCCTAAAACGCCGCACACTAGAATTTTAGGAGGTTGCGTGAAATAGAATGTTGACATACTAAACCGAACAATGACCCTAGTGCGCTAGCCTCCTAAAACGCTTTGCTTTAGGATTTTTTTATTAGTTACGAATAGTGTCTTGCTTTAGTGTGTGATTTAGGAGGTGCTGGTTTAGAGTGCATGGTGAAATCCTTTTCAAAATTGAAATCCCATTTTCTGAAACAACCAAACTTTACCGACTATTCGAATAGCAGAAAAGAAATCCAAATACCAAGGGGTCGTTTCCGGGTCAGAATGATCTACCCCTTTTGACTTTTTGCAAGTTTCTAAATTTTGCATCATTAATTTTGCAAGGCTTATGATTTTGCAATTTTCAAAGTTTTCAAATCATTCGTTTACTAGTGTTCTTATTAAAGATCACCCCCAATGAGCGGATGTCATCAATTTTCTTTCTGTCCTCTGTCAGCAGCAATTTCGGCATTCCTCATTTCCCAATCGACTCGTGACATCCGGTTAGGTTTGGTGTAATGTTGGTGAAAACAATGACTGACGGTAAAATGCACAGGATTTGTGAATTCAATGCCTGTGAAGAACAAATTTAATTATTTTTGGGTTTCGGTTCAAATTTGTGATGTGGTATAAATGTTATTTATAAAGAATTATCAAGGTGCTTCAAAGAATGCTGCTTTTCTGAATATATGGAAATTCATTAAGACTTAATTAATAGACTAATAGTCTAAATTATCAAAAGTAATAAGCAACTTCGGACAGCCCTACATTCCAAAATTATTGAAATGTAGGATTTTCATCGCAAACTAAAGAACAATTTTAGAGCATAGAGCTATCTGACGGTTGCTTGTTGTTGTTGGAAATGGACAGCATCTCTTTATGCAAAGTTGTTTTGATGAAATCAAACCCGAATCGCAAATGACATGCATTTTATGTAAAAATTCATGTCACTGCAAAAATGCCTCCACTGTATTCAAAATTATTCTGGAAAAATATGAGGTTATAGAACGATCAAAGTATTTTCGTTATCTAAGTTTGATTGATTAAAATCATAAATGATTCAGAACAGCAACTGGCATACAGCTCAATTTTTGATTACTCTGGCTGTTTTTGTCCTGGTTCATCATGATAATTTCTTCTTTTTGACTTTCAAAAGTTTGTAATTTTCTACACAACTATAATTGCATCCTTGACAAAGTCGATGTTAGGAAAAGTTCATGAGCTATGATATGTGCATATAAAGAGTACACACACTTTCCATTCTTTTAATTAATCAAATACTGTTTAGATCCAACGAAGTGCCCATCTTATAATAATAATGATATATTTGTCATCAAAATAAGCAAATACAAATTAGATCGTGAATACAAATTACTGTGACAAATAGAAGGCCCATAAGGGCAACAAAATCAACGAAGTTATGAGGAAGGCTCAAAAAGGAAAAATCATTACCAAATATCAGTTCTCTTGAAATACTGTTCAACACTTTTCTTGAAAGAATACACGTTCGGTGCTTGGACTTCGGCATCGGTGAGTTGATTCCAATGAAATACGATATCTGATGTAAAGAAGAATCGACGGTAATCACGGGTGACACGAGGTGGTATTATTTTCTGAATGCAGCAACGAGAACGATAGTTGGTTGAAAATTCTAAGAAAAGTCCTGGATTCAACGACATCATACCATTCAACAATTTGTAGAGAAAAATTAGTTGATAACGTAGTCGTCGTGCGGACAGACTTAACAATGACAGTTTCGACAAACGATCTTTATAACAAAAGTAATGCAAATGAGGAAAACAGCGAGTAAAGCGCCTTTGGACATTTTCAATTTGATCCACCAAATAACGTCGACACGGAGACCATACTATGGAATTAAACTCGAGAGTTGATCTGACATAGCTCTTGTATATAGGCATTATAACTTCAATGTCACGGGAGATAAAAGAACGCAGAATGGCTCCAAGAGTATATTCTCTTATATGATCTTGTAGCATAAGTGCATTGTATTTAACAAAAGAATTATTATCATTCTGTCTAAACAGTCTCACTTTAAAAATGCTTCTTATACGAAACGATCACAAGAAAACTTCATCGAAGAGATCATAAAACTAAGCAAAAATATACTTCAGTTAAATTGATCAAAATTTTGAAGCAATTTTGATTTTATGAAAGCTGTTCAGAGGGTTCATAGTTTAGCATACAAATTATTAAAATACAATATTTTGTCATGCATAAAACAAAACGTATTTTTGACAGAATTTTTGAACACTTAGACAATAGACAAGCATACTCTCATACATGAAAAATTAAATTAGCAAAATTACACGCGACTTCAAACTTTCTAAGTTCGTCGTCAGATGATTAAGCAAATAAAAGAGGGAGAGGTTGTCAAAATATTCAAATAAATTACGTGAAAACTCTCAATGAGGAAACAGAAGTGACAATGATATTTTACATCGAATTGACATGCATTCTGAATGCAAAGAACATTTTATCATTACATCTACATTATGCTCGAAGCATTAAGTTAAGGAGATGCACTGAAATTTTTGTTCAAGGACTGTTATTAAACTTCCTCATCACTGTCATGGCATAGTAAATGATAAGGATAACTACAGCTGTCCTTACTAAGGATAAGTAGT
Organism: Prostheceraeus crozeri; assembly: GCA_907163375.1. NCBI lineage: Eukaryota > Metazoa > Platyhelminthes > Polycladida > Euryleptidae > Prostheceraeus > Prostheceraeus crozeri. The sequence continues at coordinate 27,931 of CAJQUW010012461.1, read as the reverse complement.
AAACAATTGTAGAGGCAACATAAAGTACTTGCAAACAAAAGTGTTTTTCATCAAAACGCACATCAGGAAAATAATTAACACCAATCTATGGGTCAGCGACGCTGATAGTATAGAGCTCATCATATTCATAATTGGTTTCTGCTTTGTTACCTACGTGATTAATGATCATGACCACGCAACGGCAGCGGATTCTCGGGAGAAGACACTAACTTGATCAGTGGTGCTGTGACGCGTACAGGTTTTAGGATCAACTATTCCCTACCGCAATCAGATTCCTATTATGCTACAAATTATTTACAAATTTCTGTTGCAACCATATTACCGCAGAACATCGGAACTACAGTATGACCTGCTACACAGAATTATCAAGTGGTGGATAAAAATTGGCAAAATAAATAGGCTTAGTTTTAGATCACAGCGGTACTGATTTTTCAAACGTAAATCCTTTAATGAAACGTTTGAATGTAATCATTCTGCTCATTCATGTTCATCATTTGTTTCATTTCCGAAGTAATTAAATTTTGTTTCTGGATATTCTTCGACATTCTGTAATGCCTTTTATTTAGACAATAGCAAATTGCTTTGAGCAAGATCAGTTGGATTGAGTTATTCGGAACACACAAGAGCAAATGTGAATTTTTTATCTTGTAAAATAGAACAATCTTAACAAAAGTGACGATTAGCTGAGCTGTCTAAAATGTCTTTCAGATAGTTTACTTGCCTACTGTTTGAATACAGTTTAGACAACGAGACGAATTACCAAGTGCCGCTTTTTTCATTTCCCTGACTTTTCTATGCTTTCCTTGTACTTCACATTTTGCTCATGTAAAGAAACTAATCGGACAGGATAAATTTGTCAAGCAGAATCATTTTGACATAAAAATGTAAGTCTCGATCTCTCGACTTGCTTTGTTGAGAGACAGGAATTAAAACAGAAGTTAAATGTCTTATATATTTCCAAAATCATCTGTTCTACCTGAATCCTCGTAGTCTCCAAAAAATTTATATACTATCGACATGACGCCCCTATATAAGTAATATGAAACAGGTTGGATTTCAAAAGGAATGAATATTTGCTATTAAGCATCCTAACTAAGCGGTGATGAAGCTGATGATCAAGGTAATTTTATGATCCGTATTACAATTGAAGTCTTCATGAAAAAGTCGCGATATTATTCGTTCTTTTCTTAGCTGAAATTTCAAGTTTTTAATTCAATTTTCAGTGGCATGATTTTGTGATTCACTAAATTCATGCTTCATTTCTCGAATCTGAATAGTGATGTGGACCCATTTACATCTTTCAAAGTTGATTGAGATCATTGTCTTTGATTCTGCTATTTTGCTCTGCCAGTGGCAGGTTGCCTGTGATATGATCACGTTAAAGAAAATTCTCTTGAGGTTGAGTATGAAAGTAATAGAAACCTATCGAATTGCTAATTTAACAGACATTACCTCTTCAAGGCTGTCTTGACACGGACGATGTAAAATAATATCATTTTCTTCTGCATTGTGCTATCATGATCAGTCAATCCCGTAGTAATTTCTTGAAAAATGCAAAAATTTGCATATGTAACATTTGGAAACACTTCCAACTGTATTCACCTCGAGTTCATTTAATAAAATCGAAAGTGTATGTATACACATTGGGAATTTAATAAATGCGGAGTTGCCACTCTACCTAATATACTTACTCCATGGTCCCCCTAGTGCATGTTGTTGCATGTGTTGCTCCATATCATCATTTTTCTTGAATGACAACGAATCTGATCTCCTGATTCTGACAATGAAATTTCTCGGTCTTATTCAATCGTTATGGATGGTGTCACAGTTGTGTTCTCTACCTGCGTTGCATCGCCTATATGCGCTACAATGGATGACAATTGAATTTCAAAAAGCAGGTCTCTAATGCAATTTAAGCATTTAATTTTTACATTTGACGAACAGTTTCGATCCTGTCAATGTCTTACCTCATCTAGCACAACGATACTTTGATGAGATGCTGTACAAACTGCAGCTCCATCTGGTCTGTCTCCCACATTGGTCACTCCAATAGCTTCTCAAAGTGCAAAATGATACAACAATGATAGGTTATAAACAGGGCCGTGTGCGGTGAACCAGTCTTCGGGCTGGTGATCTTAAATGTGTGAATTTCGAGCCATTTTATATGTTACTGTATTATTTCAATTACATGTACTTTAGTAAAATCAATTAGCTTATTATTACATCTTAACCACAGTAAATGTGAAGAGAAAAAGATTTTAAGCAAGCCGAACTTTTAATTCATGAAAATGAAATGATTTTTATGGAAATCACGGCTATATCACAGAAAAGGATGCATTTTCTGATGTTCTCACGTAATATAAGTTTCTATCATTTATGTCCACTTAACAGGTTGCACTTTTTTTATAATTTCTGAACTGACTTGTATTTAAAAAATTCAGTCAGACACAAAGAGTTAAGCAAGATGACAGTCACTTGCAACTATAGCAAGCTCCCTCTCAACTTGAACCTGAATATCTTGTGCGTATTTAACCGGGAGGTGCACATTTAAGGTATAACTCGAAATTTTCAACGGCCCTCAACTATGAAGTACGGTTCTAGCGATTGAGCAGCTAATTCTGAAAACTAGTTGACGTCATGGGCTGTCACCGGTCACAGATGAAAGAAAGACGTCAGAGAATGGTGTGCAAACAAGCTCATGCGAATGAAGAGATCAACTCGATAGCACCTGAAGTTTTGTACAACTTCGAATTTTCCAACAAGAAAAGACGAAGTGGAACAATTTGTGCTTGTCGATGATGACAGAAGTGAGAAGTTTGCCCAAGCCATCTTGGCAGATGTTGAGGCTTAGCTGACCAGCTTGCCTACGGAAAATGTGCCCATGTACAGTGATGGTGATAATGCCTGCGCACATTCCATTCCAATAATTAGCCGATAATTTCAATAAGTTGAGGACCAGCTGCTGTGCATGGCGATGCAAGTTGAAGCAGGAGACAGTCATGATAACCTAAAGAACTCTTTTGACATCTTTCAGAAGAAACTAAGACTATTACTTCTGTTCTATTACTACTGTTCTCTTCAAATGGCTAGTCGCATGTTAAAACCTAGTGAAAAATTCGCGGAAAGCAATGTTTAAAACTTGAGCCAAGTTTCTTTGTACGACCCAAGTTTTTTGGAGCACCCAAAGTCATCCAACGCCAAAGTTAAGCCCTAAGTCCAAGGTTCAACCTTGCTTAAGTGGGAGGCTACTGCATCGGCAAATAAAGAATAAAGAGGAATCTGTAAGTCCGATGTATGTTCCATTCCGATCCCGGTCAAAATTCATCGGGATCCCATCATAGGATTTATTTATATATATATATATTAATATATATCCCATCATATTAAATGGATTTATGATTATCTTAGTAATCGCTTTCAGTTTGTGAAGATCGGAACAACCTGTAGTCAGCCAGTTGCAATTACCTCAGGCATTCCACAAGGTTCAATTTTGGGTCCTTATCTTTTCGCTCTATCTACCTCTACAATCGACATCGATTATTCTCATTGTCATTTGATTATTTATGCCGATGACATCAGTTTGTGCTTTCCTCTCTATAATGACAGAAATAATGATCACATAGCAAGAGAGCATGAAAGACTCTTGATGTGGTCAGAGTCAATGGATCTCAAAATGAATGAACGAAAATGCAAATCTCTTACAATCAAAAAGTGGTCTACCGTTCCTGATTATTGCCTGTCGAATATTGAACATGTGACAGAACTATCGATTCTTGGTGTCTGGTTCAACTGTTATGCTACTTGGTCTACTCATTGCAATTATGTTCTGAAGAAAGCATCTCGTCGGTTCTATATTATGAGAATTTTGCGTCGATCATTGAATAATTCTGCCCTAAAATTGACTTATTTTTCTTTGATAAGATCGTTGTTTGAGTACAGTGCATCGGTGTTTGTGTCACTGTCCAAAACCGAGTAGAATCAATTTGAGAAGGCTCAACGTCGGTTTCACAGACTACTGTGTGGCAGCGATTGTTCAAATGAATGCTTGCCTAGTCTATCAGTCCGAAGAGATAACTTATGTCTCAGATTGTTGGAGCAAATAATGAAGCCAGGCCATATATTGCATCGACACTTGCCCACCCAAGCAAACTCAGGACGCTTTCTTTTGCCAAGAAGGCGAACAGTGCGTCGTAGCAGAGCAGTTTTCCTGTACTCTTGCCGGCTATTTAATGAGCGCTTTAAGCGATAGCTATCAAAGGAGTGTTTTGGTTTGACACGTTATCTCCTTGTAATTTCATTTCAACTTATTGACAACTATTACTGATTGTATTCATGTGACTTTTTTTTGTAACTTTCGATTTCCATTTTTCAAAGAATAAACGCTTTATTATTATAGTGTAAGTATATAAGGTAGATAAACAACTCAGTATTAATTAAATCCTCAATGTGTATGCAGTTTCGATTTTATTAAATGAACTCCAGTTGAAACCCAGCACCAAATGTGAGATATGCAAACTTTTGCAGTTTTGAAGAAATTACCGCGGAGTTGACTAACCATAAAAACAATGCAGAAGGAATTCTACAAATGCAGAGGATTCTACAAATCCTCCGTGTCGTGACAACCTTGGAGAAGTAATGTTTAATTGCTAAATTAGCAATTCATAATCCTCGACTCTTGCGTGTTCATTTTAGGAATCTTGAGGCAAAAGACGTGTTCTCGGACTGGCGAAGTATTTGTGTTTCAATAACAATTTTAAAAACGTGTACATTAATCCAGATTACACACGGCATGAACAGGAAGCCCAAAAAATGCTGAAAGAAAGTCTGAAAAGCTTACGACCTGAAGTGCTTGATGTGATTATTTATCGCGGCAAGATCATAAAATAGGAAGACAAAGAAAATTTTTAAAAATGTGTTTTAACAATAATCTAAATAGTGGGAACATCACTGATGACAAATGCAAAGCAATGCCAAAGATTATGTCAGCAAATACACGATCAGCAGTACACAAAATTGAAATTATTTCATCGATTTTGTCGATGAAACATGGTTCTCATACTTGCACAGTGATGATTTTGTTTCTATAAATGGTTTTCATGTTTTTCGTGATGATCGAGATGGCAGAATCGGTGGTGGTGTAGCAATTTGGGCTAAACATTATTTGAAGCCTCATGTAATAAAAATGCGGAATAAACCATGCGAATTTGAGACTGTGGACATTAAAGCATCAGAAGATGTGTGCATCATCGTTATATACATTCCTCCTACTGTTTCTATATCATGTAAACAATTGGTGACCAATTATTTGATTGACATAATGGACGACATTCTAGCAGTCTATCCTAGTCATGATATACAGGGTGAGTCAAAAGTCCCCGGCAGTTGAAAATTAATTATTATATCGAAATGAAATCATGTATCTACCGCATACCAATGCTTCTCATTAAAAGCGACGATTGTCTTTTAATATTACAAGCATACTAATCGGTTCGGCTATTGTTTGATATCTATGTTTAGATTTCATTGGCTTAATTTGAAATAAGCTATGATAAAAGATAGAAATTGACATTCTTTAGCAGTGTTTTTAGCATTCGCTATTTTGTAAACAACGACAAGTTCAATCATGACCGAATACACGATGAAGGAGAAAGTTACGATCACCGCATGGATCATATCGTTCGAGAACGAGTCTATCGAATTTAGCCGACGCAAGTTCAACGAACAATTCCACAAACCTGCACCACCACGATCAACGTTACAAGATTGGAAGAAGAAACTGTTGGAAACAGGAAACCTTAAAAACGATCGCCCTCGCAGTGGAAGACCAGTGTCAGCATCAGGAGATGACACCACAGCTGCCGTTCTGTGTGAGAAAATCCTACAACATCAACTCGCCGAATATCTGACGAGCTTGACATTTCACAGTCGACCGTTTGCCGCATTTTGAAAGCCAGTGGAATGCATCCCTACAAGCCAATGTACTCACAGTTTCTGATGGATGGAGATAGTGATAGGAGAAAGCAATTTTGTGAAATAATGCTGAATAAGATCAACAGTGACCCTGCGTTTCTACGCAAGATAACTTTCTCCGATGAGTGTGTCTTTGCATTGAATGGGACAGTGAATAAATACAACGTGCACTTTTGGGCGGCAGAAAATCCGAAAACGCGACTCTTCAACCCTGGAAGGACTGCTACTCTCACCGTGTGGGCATGTGTGAGTTTTGCGGGTGTGGTGGCCTACGACATCAGTACTCAGACAATGAATGGGGAGAGATACTGTACCATCCTACAGGAAAAGGTACGTAGTCCCTTTTTTAAAAAGAAGACCGCAGATGCTATTCCAACAAGACGGGGCATCTCCTCATTATTCTCTGAATGCCCGACAGATCTTGGATGAACAATTAACGAACCGGTGGATTGGGCGACGCGGGCCAATCGAATGGCCAGCAAGGTCACCAGACCTAACTGTGTGCGATTTTTGGCTATGGTCATTCCTACGTCAGGAAGTGTACAAGCCTGCGGGAGTGATGTTTGATTCCTTGGACCAACTTCGAAATCGAATCGATAGTGAGCTGAACTCTATTCCTATCTCAATGTTCCGTCAAGCTTTCCGAGATTTCACCAAACGTTGCGAGCAATGCAAGAACAACAATGGAGATCTGTTTGAGATGTGAGTCGTGTCACCGGGTTTAGAATGCATGTATTTTTAATTTTTCATTGAAATACATGTATGATTTTTAACTGCCGGGGACTTTTAACTCACCTATAATGTGGGGACTTTAACACATTTCCTATTTCTGGTGTGTGTTCGAACCTCAATCTTGTAAGCACTTTTGACGGTCCTACCTACGGAAGCTCCAAGTTGGACTGTGTACTGATGTCTGAGAGCGTTGGAAATATGTATGCCGCAAATACTGAGCTACCAATTGATAATTCAAAAGTTCCCCACATGTGCTTGCTCGCAACACCTGCTGTTCCTGTTAATAGAAAATGTCTTATGATCAGTAAGCCTGTCCATGATCTGCGGGAGTCCAATATCAATGCATTTGTTCAGTTTCTGTCAAATATAGACTGGTCTCCTATATACAACAATGGAAATGATATAGAGACGAGATGCAATTATTTTCAAGATAATTTAGACTTGGCTTTTACAAACTGTATTCCTGTGTCTTATGTTACCGTTACAAAAACGATAAACGTGGATGACACCTGTTATTAAACAGTTAATCAACAGTCTTTGGAAGGAATATCGAGAGAATAAGAGACACTACATGAAATACGAACACTATAAGCGGAAATTAAAGCTTGAAATTGAGAAAGCAGAGGTGACCTGGAATAAAAGAATAAAAGGCAAGCTATCAACTTTGTATCGGGCAGACACAAGCAAAATATTATTGACAATATATGTCAGTAATTCGAAACTCCTGACGTAGCGGTGAATGTCAAAAATCGAATTTTTGCAAACAATATCAAGGAAAGTGAAGTTTTTGAAATACCTCAAATACCATTACATCCACCACAGTTTGAAATTCATGATGTCAACAATGCACTGAGTCAAATTAACGCTATAAATCTTAACAATCTATAAATCTGCGTCATTTATCATAGCGGAACCTCTGACTGAAATTTTCAATTTCTCGCTGAGCAGTAGTATTGTTCCCTCGAAATGGAAATGCTCAGCTGTGATACCAGTGCCTAAAACCTCAAACGCATCGATACATGACCTTCGACAAATTACCCTGATTTATGAGCCATTGAAACTTTTTGAACGCTTTAAATCTTGTGGAACTTAAAGGACAAACTACTTGGAGGATATGGAAAAGACCAGTATGGATTCCGACCTCGATCGCCAACGATATGTGCTACAATTGTATTACTTGACTATTGTACCGAATGTTTAGAGAATCCAAGTGCATCAGGCATTCAAATCGTTGCCTACGATTACTCTAATACATTCGATAGATTGAAATTCGAAACAATAATCACAAGATTAATAGATTGCGATATTCCTTCGCATTTCATTTGATGGATAACTTACTATTTGACGGATATATATCAATGGCTGCGAATTGGCATGGCAAGCAGCGACCATGTAGGTGTGACGTCTGTTGTTCCCCTGGATTCAATCATTGGTCCTTTCCTGTTTTCGATTGTGACTGGCCGCTTCGATATATCCGAAAAGCCATGCAAAGTCATTAAATATGCTGATGACTTAATGACCTGTGTCCCTATTTTCATCAACTCAGAGAATTCTCATGTGGAAGCAGTTCATCACTCTATTGTTGAATGGTCTAAGAACATCGGCTTGACTCTCAACATGAATAAATACAAAATGTTGATAATTAGACGGTCTCCAAGTTTCATTCCTATCTATCTTCCAAATATACCAGTAGTTGAAGAATTGAAAATTCTTGGTGCCATTTTTGACACAAGGAATAATTGGAATGCTAGGGTCAACTCTATTGTCAGAGCTGCAACAAGAAGATTATTTATAATTCGTGTTTTGAAACAATACAACGTTACAGAATTATTATTGATAACAGCCTATAATGCAACTGCAACTGTGCGCTCGATTTTGGAGTACTGTTCTCCCTTGTTGGTTGAACTGTCCCAAGAAAATTCTTCAAAGTTGGAAAAAATTCAAAACCGGTTTCATCGCATCTTATGCGGAAGTAATTATAAAAGAGTGTGTAAGGCATGGATTCGAATCTATTGCAAGCAGAAGAAAGTGTACCGCTTCAAAGCTATTTTCGCAAGCCAAGTCTCCTTCTCATATCTTGAGTCCTCAATTACCTCCTGTCGCAGTTTTTGGAAGGATTATTTTACCGATTGTGCGAACTTCACGACGACAAAACTCATTCTTCATCAAAACCGCAAAATGGGATAATGATGGTTACACCAGACGCTCCTGAGTGATTTGTTTTTAACTCTACATCATTCTAAGTCTGCGATCCCCGTATACTTTCATGAAGTTGACTTATTTCAATGACTTTTTCATCTTACTTACCTATGTACAGTCACGATTTTCAATTATGGCAAAAGCGCTTACTATTATTGTTATTATATACGCACTCTATGGATCCCATTTCCTGATAAATTATATTCCATGGAGCACTTTATCCTAAAGTTGTACATCAATAGTACATTATTGTGCAGAAATTGATGCATGTACAATTAATAGTACATCTATTAAATAAGCATTATATAAAAAAATAGATGACATTCAGACTACTATCTCTCTAACTCGTCATTTTGACTGTAGGTCAAAAAATCAATCAGCGGCAGCTTGCGGCATAATGATGAAAATTAACTACTTTCTTTCACTAGCTTGTTAATTCAACTTCGTACTGCATTATTAACTTTTTGCTTTATAAATTTCATCTATGAAGGATTCCGATCAGGGTAAGCATACCAATCTTGATTGGGATCTAGATAATCTCTCAGTCCCGCACGATTAATGGCTTCTAATTCTTTGGCACTTAGAGTCTTCCTAGTAATTTTAAAAATCTGTATTTAATGCCAGAAAACACAGTCACTTCTACAACACGAAATATGATTAGGATATATACAAATGCTTCAGTATAATTTTTTCAAAATTTGTAGTTTCACTGGTGCGAACAGGTGCACATGCACTTTAGCGTACAGTCCTAGTAATGGATAGTGCTGTGTTACTTGATCAAAAATTCAAAGGGCGATCGAAGTTGCGCAGCTGATCAGCTAATCAACCTCACCATCATTACAAATTAATCAATTAATAAAGTGCAATCATTGACTGACGGTTAGCAACTAGTTTTAATCATTTGATGACACCAATCAATTAATTGCATTTTTAAACAGCAGCAATCAATAAGCTGCAATCACTTGACTGCAACAATCAGTTAATGGCGACCATTTAATTCCAAATGCAGTAAAAGTTTCGACAGCCTTGATATACAACTAGGTTCCAGGTTATGTGGGTATGATCCAGGCATGTAGAGATACAGATTAGTTCTCCTCAATGACTCTTTTGCTTGGTGGTTCGCTTGAATCCTCTACCTCACTTGATCACTTGCTGATGCTGCCACTGAGTCATGAGACATCATCATAAGAATGATATCAGCAATAATTAGAACGAAAAACCTAAGCATAAATCTGCAGCATGCCAGCGCAAATCATTTGAATGGATGAAGTTTAAATAAAATAATTAAATATTGAGTTGCATCCTCGGTGGAAAGATGGAATTATACCTGAATAGCTGCCATTTTATCCAATGTCAGGAATCATCAGCAGGTCTAGTTTACATCTCTCAACATCGACACAAGTCCCTACTGCAGGTGTAAATCCGAGATTTGCGAAGTCAATGAAATTTCGACGGGCATTCATTAAATATCACTTTGAACAAAACTTTATGTTTAAACGATTTGATTCTTGTGGATTATTCTTTAAAAGTTTTCCGAATTTTTTTCGAAGATGTTTGAAAGAATCAAGGCACGCTCTAATTGTTCTACGTTCTGCATATATATTCAATGTTTTCAAATTGTTCAGAGAACGAATTCATCCTCACGGATTTGCTTCAAATTCTCGTAATCACTGCGTAAAGCACAACTTGAAGGGCTCCTGTCTCATCATCAATTTCAGATTTTGCTCTGCAGTTGACATTTAGACCTAATTTCTAATTGATCTGAACGAAAATTGACGGCCAAAAGATCTTCCAGCATTCTGTGAGTGTAATGTCAGAACATTAGACATCCATTAATACTTCAAATTGATGCTGTCATGATGAATGGCATTTGGAGTTCACTGTTGAGTTATATAACATCTCTTCCGAGCAATTGAACAGATGCAATTAAATGATCATTTGCCAAAAGTAAGAAAATGTCACATGATAGACTGAAGAGAATTACGTGTATTACCTAGAAATAAGAACCCACAAAAATCCAGTAGGACTATGTATAACTAACACTGGTATTTCATGGTTGGTCAATTCTGTTAAATGCAACATGCAATAGTTGGAAATTCTTGTCTTAAGGTGGTGCATTGTGAGATTGTTTGGCAGAGATCTTTATTCTCAATAGGGAAATGAGATAGCGCAAATGTTGATAGCGAACACTAATTATGGTGCCTAACAAAGAAACTTACAAAAGGGCACCTACTTGATCAGAGACACCACAAATCACTGACACTCGTCATTCTTCAAGTATAGTGCGAATAATAGAAACATCTGACCAATTCGCAGTATTGTTTCCAAAGTACATGTCCGTTCTAGACCTGGTTGTCTTACAAAGCATGGTGTTCCTTTAAAACAATGTTTGAAATGTCATGTTTCAATGGAAGGTTTCAAAACGAAGTACCGGTGCATTATAAATACTACACATAATGTTTTTGAAAACTCATGTCTAGAAATATTTTTTAAAACGGTCTTTAAAAGCAATGTTTAATAACCGTTACTTTAACGGCAGTTTTAAAACTATTCATTTTCTAACTTGGCACTAGAGCCATTCAATCGATATCAGAAACGTTATTTATTACGTCAATGAGCGAATGAGGTGATGAGCATTAGTGTGTAAATGTCTAATCAGCGACTGTCAAACAATATCTGAACACCATCAAGACTCTTACAACAGCAAGCTGGTAATATTAAACCCTTCTTTCCCCGTGCGATTTTGAGTTTGAAAATCAAACCCGGGGATCTGATTTTGATGTTCATGTGATTCAATCGTTCCCAAAATTTCTTCACTTCACAATTGGTGTGTGTTTGCTGCAATGATGGGATCAGTTTATGCCAACTCGGTCATCTTACTACTATGAATAACAGTCAAAAAATTTCAATTCACTTTTTCAAAAAAGTGGCTTTGATAAATAATGCTTTTTGATCAGTTATCGCATGATAGAGTTTAAAGACTGGCAATGTTGGGAGCAGATTGGGAGTAGGTGTGATGATTAGATTGAGATAGTTGTAATGACTCAACAAGACCCGATTACAGGCAGAGCGTTTATTGCAGCCGTGAAATACAGTGCATGCATAAACAGACACAGATCAGCACATCGATGTGAGAACTAATCACAGATAGAGGTCACGACATTCACCCCTATGAAAAAACCTAAGTAAATTGGTAGCTCAGAATTCACAAAACTGAAAGTCAGATTTGAAAGTGACATAGCCTAAAAGGTCTGGTCGCCTTCTTACACGTGACGAACGCCGTAGCTGCTCCTCATCAGTCGATACCCCGTCACAACCGCCTCATCCTCCGGGAAATCATCCTCCAGAGACCCCTGCTCAATCAACAAATCTCCTTGCTTCTCCTTCCATCAATCCCTCCTTTTGGATTGCACTACGATATGGAGCTAAATCCTTCATGGATACAGCATTTGTAGCCCCACATGGAAGTTTAATCCAAGCAACGCTATTATTTGCTTCCAATAGATCGACTTTGCTCACCAAAGGATCAGATTTACTCGAGCGAGCGAACTTCCGCAAAACAGGCCGAGGTCATATTCTCATGCGGCGTCATATTCGTAGCAGTGCACAACAATGTCCGAATGCTATGAAGCACGTCAGGCAATGCTGACTCCCACTGGGACTGAGGGAGACCCCGAGACGCCAACGCCAACGATACTGACTTCCAAATGATACCATTGTAGCTCATTGACCATTTCCCTGCGGATGATATGGTGATGTCCTTATTTGCCAAATTCCATTCTCGTGTAACAAACTCCTCACTTCCGAAGACATGAATTGGGATCCTCTATCGGAGTGAATACTAGCGGGTACCCCAAACAACGAAAATGAGTCCTTTAGTTTGTAAATAACAGTTCTTGAAGTGATATCATTACAAGGATATCACAAACGGGAATCGCGAATATTCATCGATGATCGTCAATAAATATCTGTTGTGGGATGATAGTAATGGATAAAAGACCGTTCCAGGACACCATAAAATCAAAAAATAGTACTTTTAAAAACGACATAAATTTATGAATTTAGACCCTTTTTCAGGTTTTTAAGACCTAAATTCATGAATTTGGTTCATTCAAAAAGTACCATTTTTTTCAAAAATGGTACTTTTAAAAACAACATAAATTCATGAATTTGAACCCTTTTTCAGGTTATGAAGACCTAAATTCATAAATCGGCTAAAGCCAGAGGAGCTTCGCTCCGATTTGGGCGTTTTTAAAAATATACAATTTTCAAATTTTTCAAAATCTCAAATTTGTGATTATGACATTTTTCATTGCTTAAATCATGACCGTTCCAGGACACCGAAAACCCGGACACCGAAAAAATCATAAAAGTTAAGAATCTCAAATTTGTGATTATGACATTTTTCATTGCTTAAATCATGACCGTTCTAGGACACCGAAAATTATAAAAGTTAAGAATCTCAAATTTGTGATTATGTCATTTTTCACCCCCCGCCAAAATCATGACCGTTCTAGGACACCGAAAACCCGGACACCGAAAAAATCATAAAAGTTGAGAATTTCAAATTCATGAATTTTATCCATCTTTCAGGTTTTTAAAATATATCATGTGACTTGCGAACCGAAGGTTCAGGGCTTCGCGCTTCGCCCGTTAAAAATATTTCTTTAAAAATGGAAGAAACAAAAGTGGAAGGAACTTCAGAAATGGAAGAAACCTCAAGAATATATCCTTCGTTATCTCAATTAAAAATAAGTGAATTAAATATTGAAAAACACAAAGATAGAGTACGTTATATGAAAGATAAGGAATCCCAATTATTATTAAGATTAGAGCATTATAAAAAATTAAGAAAGAGATGGAGTAAAGTTAAGAATGTAACACAAGGAATTGGCATATTCTTAACAATAAGTTTAGGTGCTTTAACAATTGTTATATCTTCAGGTGTTTTAGTAATTCCAGTAGTTGCTACAGCTTTAACAGGTACGGGTGTTTTTGCAACTTCACTTGCTACAATGTTAGATAAATCTTTAATAACTAAGAAACGAAAATCATTAAAAACTAAGCATTTACATATTAAAGAAGTCTATGATAAACTACACTACTACTTTCAAAGAGTATGTGATGATAATGTTATTACGTTAGATGAGATTGAAAAATTTGATCAAATAGCTAATGAAGTATATCAAATATCATTTCAATCACAGACAGAAAAAGTTAATGATAAAAATAAAAAGGATGGTAAAATTTCTAGTGATGGTAAAACTTTTATTGATGATAAAATTTCTAATGAAGAAAATGACAAAATTTTTTTAGAAGAGCTAAAAACTTTATTAGACAAAACTTTATTAAACAAAACTTAATACGAGAAAACTTTAAACGACAAAACTTTAAACGTGAAAACTTTAAACGAAAAGATTACAAACAACAAAGCAATAAAAAAATAATTTGTTCAGTAAAATGTTTTTGCTGTATTCCAATGTTACCACAAAATTCAAATATTATATTTTAAAAAATAGATAAAATTAAAGCTGATAATAACAAAAAAATATTATACCACTATGTTGTATATTTTTTATTACTCAGTAAACAAATCTTCGATCGACTTTCAGTCAGAGAACAATTGTTCGATAACTCTATCATGAATTTTTTTATCAATATTAATTGTAATGAATCCATAATCTTTTGCCCAAGCATTATTACACGATTGTTTAAATTCATCTTTATCTCTTATACATAAATCTCTTAGCAAATCACTTAAGTTTCTTGCATTTATTTCAAATAGTATAAATATATTTGCATTCTTTCTAATAACACTTCCGTCTAATGAATACATACTTTGTGTCAAATAAAATACACTACAGTTATTATGTCTACCTCTTGTGAAATAATTTCTTTGAACTGACTGATTTCTGTCATTAACACAATCATCAAAAATTACACAATGTTTCATTGTTTTATCTAGTTTACTAGGATCTTGCATATTACCACTATCATCTATTAATTGTATTTTTATATGCTTATTTTTATTGGATTCAACTAATTGTTTATTTTTTGCTGCTTCTTCACACCACAAATTTATTTCTTCTTCATATTCAGATTTTTCGTATTCTTCGAATAGAGAAGCAATTGCTGTTTTTGTAAGATTATTTTCAAATCCATATTTTAAAAATTGATAGACGGGTTGTTCTGCCGTTGTTGTATAAATTATAAGATTGTTATAATCCAAAAAATTTGGAGTCGTTAAAATTTTAAATAATAGATATGTTTTTCCACATCCTGATCTTCCACAAATAACTGACAAAACTTTATTAGATAAATTTGGATGATGATTAAATTTAAGTTTTTTTTTTATTTAAAGTCATTTCATTCATTTTTAAAGTAATAAATTCATCCATTATTGAATTAGTGTTTTTAAAAACAAAAAAATAAAAATTTTAATTTAAGTTTATTTTTTTGTTTCTAATAATAAGATTAATAAGGTTAATAATGAAAAATGATAAAAAAATTAAACTTCTCTAGCTTCGCGTGGGAGTTTATACCTCCCGTACCAAAAGATCTATCATAATCTCTTCACCTCCAAAATTTATTTCTTGTCCTTTTTCATCAGTGATTCTAATGCCAATGTTGTTAATAGTTTTTCTTGTAATAGGGAAATATATTAATGTTTGTGGAATTACATTTAATCTATAACCAATGGGTACAGTAAAAGCTGGAAAACTGAATATTAAATTTGATAATTTACCATTTATATATCCTCCTTCAATAATGTCACAATGTACAACAATTGAATTTATTTCAGTTATTTTTGGAATCTTCTCACCTAAATGATAACCTTGACTATAGGTTTGTTTATTAAATCCTAATAGCTTTGACAATGATCTATCATGATTAAAATCAACTTGATGATTTTCGTCTAAAGTAAGAGAAAATTTATTAACTGCCGGTTCAACTGCAAAATGTAATTGTTTCTTATCTTTAAATGGTATACCTAAATGTCTCTTAATTTCATTTGATATTGTTTCAACTTCGTAAGAACCAGGAAGAAAAGTTAGTATTTTCCATGTTTTACCTTTATCAGTAGAATATCTAAATTGATCATTCACATCTTTGATAACGTTTTGAATAGTGTTAAATGTGGAGAAACTAGTCAATGCAATTTGATAATTTTTATTTTGTTCTAAATGTAGAATGGGTTCTAAATTACAAGTGTGTGATGAAGTAGTTGTTATAATTTTTAACGTCGTACTAAATTTTGATGAACCCAAAATCTCTATCAAATTTTCTAAATGATTATTAATTTTGTCTAAATCTGCTGAACACATTTTTAAACTAAAAAATTAAATAAATATTTTTTTATGAAATTTTTTTTTATAAAAAATTAGAAACAACATATTTCAGCTACGGGCGAAGCCCTGGAGGACATCAGAGATGTCCGGTTCGGGCGAAGCCCTAGAACATTCGGTTCGTTATACTTTTATAATCCTCTTCATTTAGAATCTTCTTTTCTAACAGTCTTTTCAATATAGCATGAATTTCATTGAAACTAGAATTATGTCCTTCTTTTATTGCAGATATTAAAATATTTAATCTATTTAGTAATTCTTGTGGATCATCTGGTAAAAATATGGTTGTTTCTGTTTTCTGTTTTTTTGTTTTCTGTTTTTCAGATAAACCTTTTCCTACTTTAACTCCCGTTGATAATAAATTTTCTAATTGTTTATAACGTCTAAGAGTTTTTACTGTGCCAACTCTATCTAATATAGTTTTATATTTTATTAGATCTTCTACAGCATAATTTTTTAAATCTGCTCCTCTTAAAAGATCAACAAAATTTCTATCTAAACTAATAGGTTTTTTATCTGGAGTAAAAATTAATCCTCGTAAAGGTTGTGGAAATATTTCTTTACCACCAAGATAAAATCTTGCAAATAATTTTTTATCTAAAAAGAAAGTAGAATGTTCGAATAACATAGATTTTGGTAATTTTTTATCTATGTTTGCCTCTAATAAACCATAGTTATCTAATAGTGTTTTAAGTACAGGATCCGCTATATCAACACGTTTTTCATTAAGTTCCTTTTCAAGAGTTTTAAATGGTTCGACAGTTTTTTCATAATCAGTTTTTACTTCTTCAGTTATTTTTAATTTATCAAACATATCAGATTGAATACCAGCTTTTATCATTCTATGTTGAAGATGATTTTCTTTCATAATATTTCTTTGTTTTATTAAATCGTCTAATTGTTTTATTCTTTTAAAATTATCAGCTCTAACTTTATCCATTTTTATATGATAATTTTTTATTATTATTTTATTTTATAATATTTTATTTTTATAATATTTTATATTGTTATATTGTTATATTGTTATATTTTTAAATTTAGAAAATAGAAATTAGAAAATTAAAAAGGTTCAGTAGTTATTCCATCAGGTAAAATTTTTCTTTTATCATCAAATGGATCTAATGCTAATTTATGTTCTTCTTTTAAATACATTTTATGTTTTTTTGAATTAAGTCTATAATTATATGCTGTTTTTATTTCATTATTAAATAATGCATTTTTATAATCTTGAAATGTTATTTGATTAGCCACTGATGCCTTTGAAATTCCTTTTAATGTTTTATGTGTTTTAACGGGCGAAGCCCTGGAAGACATCTCCGATGTCCTAATATTATTAGTTGTATCATAACAGTAACATTTAGATTTTAAAAATATAGCTTCTGTTATGAAATCTTCATTTCCTTCTAATTCATCTTTTACTTTACATAAATCAGAAGGATGAATAATATCTTTTATTTTATTAATTTCTTTATCAAGTGAAGAACCATATGGTACTGTTAATTCTAAGAAAATAGAATCGGTATCTGTAAAGTGTAATTTATAGTTTTTGCCATAAGCAGGTGCTAAATAATCATATATAAAACTATACATAAATAGTTTAGCTAATTCTAATATAGTGAAACCAATGAAATTAAACTTATCATGTTTTACAATGCTTCTTCTTAGATGAACAGCACAAAGTTCATCACTGAATCTAGTAGTTCTTTTATATGTAGGTTTCCTTGTTAAATTTTGAAATCTATCTCTATCATAAACTATTTCAATATTTTGTCTATTACGCACATTTTCTAAAGTCTTACCATAAAATGCATTATTCATTAATTTGAAGAACACGTTTCCAAAATCATCTTTATTTCTTTTAGATATTTTGCGTTTTTCAATATTGAACTCAATATAATCTTTTAACCATTTAGATTTTCTATACTCTAGTTTTCGATGTATTTTGGTGAGAATCATGCCATGATCTAAATACCAATCTAGCATTCTTCCTTCAACAACATACTTTCCTTTATTACCTTGTGTTAACATAAGTTTTTTTGTTGGTCTGTATTTTTTCGGAATTATAGATTTTTGATAATCTGAAAAATCTTCTATATTGGGAATTTTGTTTTCTGGACAGAAAGGATAATATTTTGTTGCTTCTTTTATATAATCAGGGTATACTAAATCAACTTCATATACATAACCAAAATTATTTTCACCATCATATGTTCTTTGATAATCTAGAACGGGCGAAGCCCTAGTAGACATCTCTGATGTCGTACGAATATTACACCACGTCATTTCACCTGTTGGTAATTCTTGTATCATGCAAGAAGAATATAAGCTATTAAAATCATAATATAATAAATAGTTTTCTCTCATGAATTCATCAATTGCTTTTTCACGTTCTACTCCTTCTCGTTTCGTTCGAAAAATTTCTAATATATTTTCTTTTTCTTCTGGAGATAAAGGTTTCATTATTCCATATGTATGTGGATTTACTTTCTTATTATAACATTTAACATATCTATTACCTAAAACTGATGAAACTCCACCTCTAATTCCAGATTCAAAAAATAATAATTTATCATATGTATTTTCTTTATAATGTTTAAGTTTAACGGACTTTGTCCTAGAGCCATCGGCTTGAACACCAGTATGTTTTAATCCTGCTAACCATGTTAAACCTGGTGTAGAATAACAATAACATGGATCTATTCCGTAATATTCTAAACACATATCACGAAAGTTTTCAAAAAGATCAGCTAGTATTAATACATCTATCTGTAGATATTTCATTGTATAATCATACATTGTTTTACAATTTAAGTCTCTCCAATTCTTTTCAGCTTCTGCATAGTCTTCGTCAGATAATTGTGATTGTTTTAATGTTGATTTAAATTTATTTATTGGAGGAAGTTGTTCTTCTTCCATAATTTTATTCACAGAATTAAAATCTCCAGTTATGTACTCATACGGAAATATTCCTTTTAAAGGTTTTAAATTATATTTATTTAATATTTTACATTGTTCAGATTTCAAAGTTTTTCCCATAACATCTAATGAATAAGGAGTAAAAAATCTGAATGCATCTAAAATTCTAATACAACCTAATTGCATTGAAAAATATTCTTCTTCTTGTTTACATAGTACATTTATTTTTTGTTGTTGTAATTTTTCAGATGAAAATAAATCTTTCATTACTAGATGGAAATCATATTTAGAACCATTGTAGAAATATAAAGGAACAAAGTTATATTTAAATTTGTTAGCATTAAGATTACAAGAATTATGTGCTGCACCTCTATATAATCCATTTAGATGATCATGATCTTTTACCTTATCAAGATATCTACCTCTGCCAGTTTTATATTTATTTGTAAAACCTTTTCCACAGTAATAACAATTTATTTCATCATCAAATTCTTTTCTTTTTTCATCCGTTAATGGTATCATTGGTTTATTTGTTTCAAGCAATTGTGAAAAACGTCCTTGTAATTCTTCTACTTTCTTTGTAAACATTTCTGAACTGTCTTCACCATAGTATTGTAAATATTCTGATTTAAATAATTCAGGATAATTTGAATGAATGTACATTCCCCAACATAATGGTTTTTGTTCAAATAAATATTTTTCTTTACTTTGTTCAGCTGAACTTTTTCCAGGCGCACTTCTTTCAGGCGCACTTTTTTCAGAATTATAATTTTCAGAATCGGGTGAAGCCCTGGAACTTTCCGTTCGATTTTGTGTCATATTAACATTATATGCTTCAAAATCACAATAAATAGTAAAGGGTACTTTATTTTTAAAATACCATTTATTATATTCTAAATAATCATCTTTAGGAAAAGTATTTTGAACTGCTTCGTTTTGTTGACAATTCTCCAAATGTCTATTCATTTCTTCTAAAGTTCTAAAACTTGTCATACATTGAAGACAAGGAAAATTTTTATTATCTGAAGTTTTTGTAAATATAGAAACATCTTTACACAATATAAAATGACCCTGATAATATAATATATTCGCTTGTGCTGGTTGTTTTGACTGTTCTAGTTTTTCAAATTCATCTTTATATATTTCATGTGTTTCATTAATTTCTTTTGTAATATTAAATGTATTTTGATAATTATTTTGATTTAATATTTGTAGCTGATAAATATATTCTTTATCATATTGTTCTTTATATTGTTGTAGACATTTTTTTAAAGATTCATTTATTTTTTGTTTGGTTTCATTTTCTTCATTATTTTCTTCATTTAATTCTTTATTATTTTCTTCATTTAATTTTTGAATTGTTTCTATCTTATTTTGATATTTATGGTGATATTCTTGTAGTAACATTTTTGTTTGTTGTTGATAATCTATTTTACATTTTTGTAAACTTTTATTTAAATTTTCTAATTTTTGTTGATATTCTGAAGATAAAGATGAATATTTGTAATTATAATCATCAGTACGTCCTTTATAATTATTATGATTAATCATTATTGGTGAAAGTGTTTTAACAAGTTCAAATTTTTCAGTACATATTATATTTCCTTGGTAAAAAATATTATGATGCATGTAATTACCTCTATCATTATATACTATTTCTGATTGGCAAAAATTTTTATTATTCAAATAAAATTTTTTTGAATCTGAGTATAGTGGAGTAATTTTACCAATAGAAACATAATTCACATTTAATTCAAAAACATTTACTTCAATTAAATTTTTATTCTTTTTATGAAACTTTAGTAACCTATTATAATCATATGGAAATTCATCTAAGCCATCAGAAAGATCAAATTCACTTATGTATTCTTCTTTATTGTAATGACTTAGTCTTTCTTTATGATATTTTGCAGGATGTAAATGTGCTATAATACTCCACAGAAAACAATAATCATCTTCCTTTTTTATGTTGATTAATTGTGGTGAACTGAAAGGTAAAGGAACATAACTACCACCAGTATTATTTTTATATTTATCAATTACTATTTTCTTAGATAGTATTTTAACAAATCTCCAACCAGATTCACGTAACTGGGCTTCAATTATACAATTTTCTAATTTAAGTATCATCGATTCAAATATGGGTTGTATATCATTTACATTATGAATTTCTTGTGACTTTGTAAAATGTCCTTGTATTATTTCTTCAGGAATTCCGTCAGGTCCATTTTTTGTATAAAGTACTTCTACATTCATATAACATTTGAAAGATTTCTTAAATATATTATAAAAGTTGGTTAGAATATCAGAAAAAGTTTTATCGGTTTCATTATGTTCAAAAGACTGATTAAATAAATATTTTATATTTGCTAAGGCTTCATCGGTTCGTTCAGCTTCATCAAATTCATCTATTTCGTTAAGTTCATCTATTTCGTTAAATTCATCAGTATCGCTAAATAAATATTTTATATCTGTTACGGCTTCATCTTCACTATTAAAAACTTTTTTATATTCCGAATGTGAATAATCATCAAACATTTTTTTAACTTTTATATCAGTAGGCAATGTTTCTATATAGTTTTTATAACTATTTAATTTTAATATATTTCCTTCATCAACTCGTTCTACATTTTGTAAATGCATTTTACTTTGTAGATGAGATTGATAACTTCTTTTTGTTTGCAACTTTTTTTACATAAGTTGCAATAAAATTTTTCCATTTTTTATTTTTTAAAGAAAAAATTTGTGTTTTAGTTTTTTTTAAAAGAATTTTTGTTTTAATTTTTAGAGAAAAAAAATACTAATATATCTGCAAAATCGTGCGAAGCCCTAGTACCTTCGGTTTGATTATGATAAATTTGTTTAATTATTAAGTATTTCACTTACACCATTTATTAATGGTTTTATATCATTATATGTTTTTTTGGCTTCATCAAATGTAGATTTAGCATCAGAAAATGTAGATTTAACATCAGATATTATTGGGGTTGCTTTTCTTAAACCGTTTCTAACATCATTTATTGCAATTTTTAAATAGTTTAATGTTTCATTATCTTGTAATCTGTTAGGTATTGGTATACCAAATTTTGCATTTAAATAATGATCAAAATAAAAATAAAATGTATCAGGAATAATTTTTAGTGGTACTTTTGCTTCAGACTCTAAAAAGATAATTATTTGTTCTATAACTTGATTTGATAAATGTTTTGCATTTGCATACATTCTAATATCAAAATCTTGAGAGTTATTATAGATTTCATGTTCGGTATCTACTAATATATTTAAATCTTTATCATATACTTGCATATGTCCTCTTATGGTGTCAACACGTATTATTCCATATTTATGTTGTGTATAATATGATAAAGGCATATTCATTTTATAATTTTTATTAATATCATTAAAGAATGCTGCATTATTTTGTGTAGTTGTAAAAAATGTTTGAATGTTTTCTCTAATCTTATTATCTACATCACAAGCTTTATGAGCTAATACAACTATTTGAATATTTTGATGTCTTCCTTTTGTAAATATTTCTGACATATTTTTTTGTTTTGATAAACTTGCAACATCATCTAAAATTAATAAAGATTTATTTTCAGGTGTACCAGCAAAACTTTCCATATCTTGTAACTCATCTAATTGTTTATCATTATAGACGTTTGTAAAAGTTGGCCATTCAGAAGTATGCATACAAAAAATATGTACTTTTGTTTCGTCCTTATAATATTGGTTTATATATTTTTTAATAAACGTAGTCTTACCACTTCCAGTTTTACCGTAAACAATGAAATGTAAATTTTCTTGATACATTTTACCTTGTTTAATATTTTTATTATTAGTTTTATCCTTAATCTTATCTTCCTCAGTCTTCCATCCTTTAAAAGTTTTTTTTTCTTGGTTATAAAAATTTATTCTCTTTTGTTCCTCTGTTAGAAAGTAACCCCATTGATTTCCAATACATATAACAAGATGATAAATAAAAAATATTAAAATACATGCTAACAATATTTTTATACAATGAAATTTTAAAAAATTCCAAAGACGTGTAAGATCTGATTGTGGTATTTTTTTATTAAGAGATGAATTAGGGGGTAGTGGCTCTAAATATTTTTTATCTATATTATTATATATATTTTTATCTATATTATTATATATATTTTTATCTATATTATTATTATATTTAGTATTATATATAGGATTATCTACAATATTATTAATATCTTTTAGATTCGGATCTTGAGGGGTTAGTGTATCTTGAAACTCAGTGTTATTCATATAATTATTTATTATTTCGTTTATTGCATTAAGAGATTTATGACGACTTAGATTACTTTTATTACTTTTATCACTTTTAATTATAACCGGTGAATATAAATCTTCCAAATTTTCGTTTTTATTCATTTAATATTTTTAAAATAAAAATTTAGGAATTATTATTTTTTAATTCCGGACTCGCATTCTTACACTCTTATGAGTGTTTTTAACCTCTGTAGAACCTCCGGAATGTGTCGGACTTTTTGTTCCTATACTCAAAAGAAGTATTTTTATACCTCTCCTCTCTTCCGGAATGCTTAAGAATATTTTAATAAAATAATATTTTATTCTTTATAAAAAAATAATATTTTAATATATATAAGATTATTTTAGTTGAAATACAACTATTTTAGTTGAAATACAACTATTTTAGTTGAAATACTAATATAAATTATTATTTTAACATAAATTATTATTTTGACATAAATTATTATTATGTTGATTATTATGTTGATTAAGTTTTGGACATAGTGTTACATGTCGCTGAAAATTTTTCTTTAATATAATTTTTTGACAACCTCTACATTTTACTTTTTCTTTTAAACAATCCTTACACTGATATTTACTATCATAAAACTCTGTCTTAGGTTTAGTAATTTGACAACTTGTACATTGTCTTGTAGAACTTATACAAGAATTATAATGATTAGTAATTCCTTGAATTGTAAAATATTTATTACAATTACGACATAACTGATCTTTTAATTTATCTTTTTTTTCTTTTTTAACCTCTTCTGTTTGTTCGCATAATTTTAAATGACGTGCAAAATTTTTGATGTTATATTTTTATTACATCCGGAACATATTTTTTTTTTGTTATTACTTTCAACAAATTGATTTTTATCAATATAATTATTTTGTGCTACATTATTATTTTGAACAAAAGGATTATTTTGAACAAAAGGATTATTTTGTGCTACATTATTATTTTGTGCTAAATAATTATTATTATTTTGCCTAGGTGTATTTATTCTAGCAGTATTTTGCCTAGGTGTATTTATTCTAGCAGTATAAAGATTTTGTTCTTTATCTGAAATAAATAAATGCTTTAATCTTTGTAATGGTTGCTCTGATTGAATATTATTATACTGAATACTATTATTAGGTTGAATATTATTCTGAATATTATTAGGTTGTATATTATTAGGTTGAATATTATTAGGTTGTATATTATTAGGTTGTAATTGATTCATATGCATACCACATGGTGTGTTTTTCATATGAGAATATAATAGTGTTTGATTTAAAAAACGCATATTGCAAACTTGACAAATTTGAGTTATTTCCATTTTTTTTATTTTTATTAGGAAAAATTTTATTTTTTATAATTTATGTATTTTTATAATTTATGTATTTTTATAATTTATGTATTTTTATAATTTATGTATTTTATAATTTATGTATTTTTATAATCAGAAAAAATTTTATTTTTATTGTTTAAAAATGATGTTATCAAATGTTGGTGGAGGTGCATATATCCCGAATAATCGTGAATTAGAAATAGAGATAGAAAATTATATCATGAAAACTGGAGACGTTTTATCTGGTCCATTGCATCTTTCTATTCTTCCACAACAAAATACAGAGTTAACAAATAAACAATATGTTGATACGCAAATCAATGAATTAAAAGAAAAATATATAAACGATGTTTTGGTTCCACTGATGAATGAATTAAAGTTGCTTAAACTTAATGACAAATCATTAAACGAAAAATTATCAAAACTTGATAAAAAGGATAGAGAGCTAGAAGCAGATATAGCAAAACTTTTTAAAAAGATTTCAGAACAATCAAAAATTTTAATATTACTTTCTTTAAATTTAAAATCTGCAGTCATTAAAAATAAACATCAGATAAAAATGTTAAAAGAACAATTAGAAGATGAAATAGAAAAACTACCTGAAAGAATTAAAAAAAATTTAAAGCAGTTGCAAACTACATTCCAAAAAAGTGTTGATGAATTGAGTTCTAAAATTACTCAACAAATGAAAAAGATGAATAGAATAATAAATGAAGTAAACTCACTTAATGAAAAAGTTGATAAAATGAAAACTCTTAAAATCAATTTAGAAAATGAATTAAAGAAAAATTTACAAGAAAACTCTAAAGAAAATAAAGAACAGTTAGATGCTGTTAAAAGACAATTAGATGTTCTTAAAATTAAGTTAAATGCTCTTAAAACGGCATTGAAGATTAATCAGCAGAAAATGCAAGTTAATAGAAAAGAAATTAAAGTACATCACACGCTGCTTGACGCAATAGATAAAGTGCAACAGACAATTAATAAAGTTATCTCGAAGTTGTTGTCCATTCACAAACGTAAATCTTAAACGAGTATTGTAAATATTAACTTAAATATTTTTTACCTAAAAAAAATGAGAATCATAAAAAATACAAATATAATTTTAAAAATATAAAAATATAAATATAATTTTAAAAATAAAAAAAGTATAAATATATAAAAGTATATAAAAGTATATAATTTTAAAAATGGATAAAATTAGAGCTAATAATTTTAAAAGAATTAAACAATTAGAAGAGCTAATAAAAGAAAGAAATATTATGAAAGAAAATCATAGAATAAAAAGAATGATTGATGCAGGTTTGGTTCCTGATAAAGTTAAACCAAAAACGCAATCTGTAAAAGTTAAGAACAAAAAATAAACATTTTTTTTATAATGGACATCGGTTCATGGGTCAACGGAGATGTCTTCCAGGGCTTCGCGCTTCGCGATTCGCGCGTATTTATGTTTTTCCTAAAAGTCAAATTTAATCCTAAAAAATGCCTATAATTTATAAACACAATCTTAAACATTTTGCTTCAAATCAAAAAATTGCTCATGAACCACGTATGAATCCTGTTTATCATTATGATAATAGAGAAACAGTCGGAACAGAAAAGTTCCTAGGCACCGCAGGTACCGTTCAAAAAGAAGGGGATGGCATCTTTTCTGGTATTGGTAGTATCGTTAACTTAATTAAAAATAATAAAGATTTGATTACATCTGCTGCAAAAGGAGCAGCTGCTATAGGTAGTACAGCTAGTGCAATATCAAATGCTGTTAAATCACAAAACGAATTAAAACAACTAGAAGCTATTCGTAAACTCAAGAATGATTCTGAAGAACTAAAAAAATTAAAAAACTTTCAGATGAAACAAAAAACAAAATTGCTAACATAGCTGTTGGGGAAACCTTGAGGAGCGGAGCTCCGTCTGATAGTAAACATAATGAAAATAAAAATAATGAAAAAACAATTGAAGAAATAAGAGGTAATGGCGTGAGCAGCAACCTTCGGTCTAACCAGCAAAGCTGTAGCGGAGCTGGTCTAGCAAAATTCTAAAATTATATTTAGTAAAATTCTAAAATTATATTTAGCAAAATTCTAAAAATTATATTTTAGTAAAATTTTTTTTTCTATCTGTGAGAAAAACAAAAAGTCAAATTATTTCTAATAAAAATGTCTTCGCTTATCGAAAATAAATTTAGATTAGATGATCCTCCGTTCACCAGTTACAATCAAAAAAAGAATGACTATATAAGAATTGCTATGAATCCCGGATCTTCCAGTAGAGTAAATACTGGAGGAGATTTAATCTTTGAAGTTGATAATCAGCAGAGTTATTTATATTTACCTGATTCATTTTTACACTGTGAATATTCTTTATATAGTGATGCTAATTTTACAACACCATTACCAGATACCGATAATATTACACTAGAGAATAATTTTTTCCCAAGTTTATTTACACAAATGCGTTTAGATGTTGCAACTCAAAATATAGAAACAATAAGCGATTCCCCAGGTGTAATTGATACAATGCTTAGATTTATAACAATTGGTGAAAATAATAAAAAGAATGAAATCGAAGGTTGGTTTCCTGATACTAATGATGGTATAATTATTGAGGATTTAACTCACGCTGGAACAGATGCCGCAGGAATTGCGAAAGATGTAGAAAATATTGCAAAACATTTAAATAAAACAAATAATGAAGCATATAAAGAAAGACGTGAATTTAACAAAAAAAGTAAACAGACAGTAAATTGGTCATTGTCTCCATTATTCGGTTATTTAGATTATGATAAAATATCATATCAATTAAAATTTAAATTAATAATTCATCGTACAGCAAATAATGAATTAATCTTTTTTGGTAAGACTGGGAAAAAAGCATATTTAAAAATTGATAGACTTGAATGGTGGATTAAGCATATTACTCCTAGTTTAGAGGTTGAAACAGCTATTGCAAAAAGATTAAATACTAACAAACCAATTCCAGTAAATTTTCTAAAGAGAACTGCTAGTTCAGTAACTTTTTCCGAACAAAGATTTAACTGGCATTTTACTAGAACTGCGAATACTCCAAGATATTTATTACTAACATTTCAAAGAAATAATTCTCCAAGTTTTGATAAGAACAATAATATTTTTCATATTAATACAATTC
>CAJQUW010012460.1:0-35181 GCA_907163375.1 Prostheceraeus crozeri | reverse complement strand
TACACGATTGTTTAAATTCATCTTTATCTCTTATACATAAGTCTCTTAACAAATCACTTAGGTTTCTTGGATTAACCCTTTGACGGCGATTGGGCTCTGGTGACCCAAGTTTTTGAATGGTTATATATGTGGGGTGACGTATATTGATGTAATTTTTCTCACCTTCTTTATACAATATATATCGTAAAATAATACTTTCATGGGATATGGACTGATTGCATATATATTTGTGTTCTCTTCTTAATGATTTGAATACAGTTAAATTTGAAAAAAAAAATTCAACACATTTGCCGTCCCCTAGACGAAACCAAGCACAGTGATAAAGCAAATCAGGGTTGCATGAATTGTTAGACTAGTCATAAATAACATCTGAAAACCGAGTTTCGATTTCTTATTTTTTTTACTTAAGAACTGATGAAATTGCTGTTTGGATCTCTGGTGACCCAATCGCCGGTAAGGGTAAAAATTTCAATTTTTTCGTCATTTATCATATTGATGGGAAATCTCTTGTGAATATTACATTTGAAATCCTCTGAACATTGGTTATCGGTTAGCATTCAAATAGCAGATTATATCGCTTGTGTTCATGTAGGTTATTTGTAAGAAAATCGCTATGTTGATATGGGTCTCACGTGAGCTTCATAGACTTCTTGTCTGAGCATGGATATCCATCGTCTAGTGCATGAATGCTGATTCGCTGAAAGATTCTGCGTAGTGGTACGGGAGTATGCAGAGTATGACGCTTCAATACACGTATTGTGTATGTTTCATGTGAGCCTCACAGACAGATTGTGTGACTGATAGCTGAACGCTGATTCGATAAAAGTACAAAGAGAGTAGCATCACCAGTTTCGACAACTGTAAAGTGTAGGAGTATCGTTGATTCTGCCGTCTCTGTGAGTGTTTCTATTTTGCTTCGTTATGGCCACCAACAGTTCATCACGAAAGCGATATTTCAATATAACTCAAATGAATTCTGATCAAATATACGCGCTACTCGAGTCAGTAAACAGCGACGACGAAGAAGACATTGAAAACTTGATGAATGATTCCGATACGGAGTTCATATGCCCCGAATCAGAAGAACGAGACATTTCAGCTGAAGAGCCAACTACGTCTTTCCCCCTTATATCAGCAGCAACGATTCATGGTGAAGGTGATGCTAACAAGAAAGAAAAGGCACCTGTAGAAGAACCTGACTGGACTTGGAGAAATAAAGAACTTCCCATAGATCGAAAAGAATGCAATTTAGTTGGAGAGGTTTTATGCAATCTAAGTGTCGACTCGCCACCTTTGGATACTTTCAAGACAGTGACAAATTGGCAAGTTCTTATTTCTCATATTGTTGAACAGACGAACTTATATGCTCAGCAACGTGGTCGAGCGTTCATGACAAACGCAGAAGAAATGTCAGCTTTTATTGGTTTGAACTATATTATGTCAATTAATAAATTGCCATCAATTGATGATTATTGGTCAACAGCCACTTACATGGGAAATGATGGTGTGAAGTGTGCCATGCCACGAGACAGATTCAAACTAATTCTACAGAATTTACATTTTTCTGATAATACGCAGGAGGATAATTCGACAAGTGATAAAGCGGCTAAAGTTAGATTCGTAATTAATCATTTAAATTGCGCTTTCCAAGCATCGCTTGAGAACTCTGATTCGCAAAGCGTCGACGAACATATGATAAAATTTAAAGGTAAATCGTCTATGAAACAGTATATTAAGTCAAAACCCATCAAGTGGGGTTTTAAGATGTGGTTTAGATGCTGCAGCAAAACTGGATACGTGTATCAATTTGATATTTATCTTGGTCGCAAAACTGCAACGCAAGAATACAACTTAGGCGAAAGTGTGGTTCTACAATTATGTGAGAAACTCAACGGTTCTTACTGTCAAGTTTTTTTCGACAACTTCTTCACAACTCCAAGGTTGATCAAGCAATTATTTGAAAATGGGATTTATGCTATGGGGACTGCAAGAGTAAACAGAAAGAACATGCCACGCCGTCTAAAAGTAAGTGAAGTTGCAACTATTTTTTAATGTCTTAGAATTTTAAGTAAATTACCATGATTACTTAAATTTTCAAGCCTATTAATTTTTAATCTCCTGCAAACTGAAGTTAATGCTCTTAACAATATTATAACCTCAGCAATATGTTGGGGCAAGTTTTAGTCATTCTTCAGATTTAGTAGCGGTGCACGTATATATTTTTTATCAGTATACAGAAATTTCCGCATGTAGTCAAGTGGCGCCAGATTTTTCGATATATTTTTGATTTCTCATATTTGTATGTTTATGAACTTCGATCTAATATCTATAGATATCAAACATAATTTCGACGATCTATCAAATATAGTAAAAGGAATGGATTTTGAACATTTAAAAATAATGTTCAACTGTGTTACTGTTATAACTGAATTGACCTTTTCAGGAGGACAAATGCATGAAGCGAGGCGATATCGATTTCAAATTTTCGAATCAAATTCTTTGTTGCAAATGGATGGATAACAGGTTCGTTCTGATGTATCGGCTGCTTGACATATTCATAATTCTGATCATAATGTTTCTTATGTATTCATTTTTCATCCGAACTTAAAAATCATTGTAAGCGTTATAAGAAATTACTTTATCTAATCCGTAAGGAGTGTTCTAGAAGCCTAACTACGAATAGGCTATATTGAGATAAAAGGTACAGGCTTAGGTAAGATTGTTAGATTGTTTAGAACTCTTTGAAACTACGTTTGTGTCGAAGTATAAATGTATGTAAATTGCATGATAGTTTTATCAACTCTCTGATTTCAGGTCGGTCGTAGTTCTGGCAAACAATGTCGATGGAGCCGACGAAGTAAGTTCTGTGTATAGGCGACAGAAAGGAACAAGCGGAAAGACTGCAATAAATTGCCCACTGGTAATCAAGCAATACAATAGTGGAATGGGAGGTGTGGACCTTGCAGACCAATTGAAGACCACTTATCAATTGGACAGAAGATCAAAATACAGGTTCTACCTGCGCATTTTCTTTGATTTGATTGACATCGCTTGTGTCAATTCTCATATAGTTTTCAGGAAATTCACATCAGACAACATTGATCTCAAAAATTTCAAACTTAGTGTTGCTGAAGGTTTGATTGCTCAATACTCAAGCCGTCAAAGAGCTTCTTCCAAATCAAAGGCAACTAAAAGGAAATTTACATCAATTCCTTCATCTGGTGAAATAGCACATCTTCCTACGTTTGGTGATAGGAAGCGTTGTGCTCGTTGCGCAAAGGCGAAACAAGACAGAAAAACCTTTGTCTCATGTGTAACGTGCAGTGTACCTCTTTGTTTGCTCAAGGAACGAAATTGTTTCCAAATGTTTCATAATAATCTGTAAATGAATTATATGCTGAAGTTTATATGCAATAACGAACTTTTATCTAACTTTTTTCAATGAATAGTGTTTATTCTAATACCTACTTATCATCATAAACAATATACAGATAGTAATTTAATCATAATAAAGTACATACAGACTAAATTTAGAATTTCACATATTTCGATTACTTTTACCTTTACCGGCGATTGGGTCACCTGTGACCCATCCCAGATTTCGGACAGTATTGAAAAATTGAAATATTTAAGTTAAAAATATGTTATCTTAGTCACTTCTCATTCATATCAGAGAAAAAAAATATTAAAATTACTTAGCAATTTCTTATCGCTGTCAAAGGGTTAATTTCGAAAAGCATGAAAATATTAGCATTCTTTCTAATAACGCCGCCATCTAGTGAATACATACTTTGTGTCAAATAAAAGACACTACAGTTATTGTGTCGTCCTCTTGTAAAATAATTTCTCTGAACTGCCTGATTTCTATCATTAACACAATCATCAAACACCACACAATGTTTTTTCGTTTTATTTAGTTTAGTAGGATCTTGCATATTGCCACTATCATCTATTAATTGTATCGATATGTGTTTATTTCTATTGGGTTCTACTAGTTGTTTATTTTTCGCTGCTTCTTCACACCAGGAACTTATTTCTTCTTCATACTCCGATTTTTCATATTCTTCAAACAGTGAAGCTATAGCTGTTTTTGTAAGATTATTTTCAAAACCATATTTCAAAAATTGATAAATAGGTTGTTCTGATGATGTTGTATAAATGATAAGATTGTTATAATCCAAAAAGTTTGGTGTCGCTAGAACTTTAAATAATAGATACGTTTTCCCACAACCTGATCTTCCACAGATAACTGATAAAACTTTATTGGATAGGTTTGGGTGATGAACGAATTTCACTTTCCTGTTTAGTGGATATTTTACAGAACTGTTTTCACTCATTTTTAAGTCAATATTTTTAATTACACCTCTCGTAATAATAGATCTATCATAATCTCTTCACCGCCAAAATTTATTGCCTTTCCTTTCTCATCTGTTATTCTAATAGTAATTGAATTAATTGTTTTTCGTGTCACGGGAAAATATATTAATGATTTTGGGATGACATTTAAACTGTAACCAATCGGAACTGTAAATGCTGGATAACTGAAGATATTATTTGTTAGCTTTCCATTGACATAACCACCTTCTATAATATCACATTGAACGTTGATTGAATTTATTTCAGTTATTTTAGGTATATTTTCACTGATATGAAAACCTTGTTCATAGAGTTTCTTTTTAAATCCTAATAGTCTTGATAAAGATTTGTCAATATCAAAATCAACTTGATGATTTTCATCTAAAGTAAGAGAAAATTTATTTACTGCTGGTTCAACTGCGAAATGCAATTGTTTCTTGTCTTTAAATTGAATGCCTAAATGTATTTTTATTTCATTGGAAATTGATTCAACTTCATAAGATCCAGGAAGAAAAGTTAATTCTTTCCAAGTTTTACCTTTGTCATTTGAATATTTAAATCGGTCATTTACATCTTTGATAATATTTTGTATAGTGTTAAATGTTGACAAACTAGTTAATGCTACTTCATAATGTTTGTCTTGTTCTAACTGAATAATAGGATCTAAAATACAAGTATGCGAGGAAGTAGTTGTTATAAATTTTAATGACGTACTAAATTTTGATGAGGACAAAATCTCGATTAAATTTTCTAAATATTTATTATTTTTTTCTAGTTCTGCCGAAGACATTTTTAACTAAATAATTTAGATAAGCTTTTGTAGTCTTTTTCACTAATAATTTTCTTTTCTAATAGTCTTTTTAAGATTGCATGTATTTCGTTAAAACTAGAGTTATGTCCTTCTTTTGTTGCAGCTAATAAAATCTCTAATCTGTTTATTAATTCTTGTGGATCATCGGGCAGGAAAACCGTTGTCTCTTTTAGTCCTGTTCCTGTTTTTGGGTAACTAGCCGGTGTTGAATAACCAGTTCTTGCTGGAGAAGCAGCCATTGGTGTTGAATAACCAGTCGGTGTTGAATAACCAGTTCTTGCTGGCGAAGCAGCTGTTGGTATTGGTATCTTTGTTCTTGTTTTACTGGTACTAGACGTTTTGAATAATAAGCCATTCAAATTTTAACGCTTAAGAGTTTTTACAGTCCCAACCTTGTCTAACATAGTTTTGTATTTCTGTAGATCATCAGTATGATATTTATCTAAATCCGCTCCTCTTAATAAATCCACGAAATTTCTGTCTAAACTGAAGGCTGTTTTGTCTGGTGTGAAAATTAAGCTTTCTTTAATATTAATAAATAATTCTTCACCACCTAAGTAAAATCTAAGAAATGGCTTACCATCTATAAAAATTGTAGAATGTTCAAATAGCATAGATTTTGGTAATTTCTTGTCTATGTTTGCTTCTAACAAACCATAATCATCCATGACGGTTTTCTGCACTGGATCAGATATATCAATTCGTTTATCATGAACTGCGAGTTCGTTCTCAAGAGTTTTGAGTGGTGCAATAGTTTTTTCAAAATCATTTTTCACTTGTTCAGTTAGGTGCATTTTTTCTAACATATCAGATTGAACGCCAGCTTGTAGCATTCGATATTGTCTATGTTTTTTCTTCATAATATTTTTCTGTTTTATTAATTCTTCTAGTTGTTTTATTTTTGCCTCATTTGTCTCATTTGTATTCATTATTTTATAAGATAATATTTGAATTTTGTGGTATCATTGGCACACAGCATGAACACTTTACTGAACAACTTATTTTTGTCCTATGGAACTTTGTTCTAACGTTTTTAATAAAGTTCTTATGTCTTCTAAAAAAGCCGCATTGTCTACTTTGTCTTGAGATTTAACAGGTATTTTAGTTGCTTCTCTAGCTATTTGATCAAATTTTTCAATCTCATCTAACGTAATAACATTGTCATCACACACTCTCTG
The DNA here is from genome assembly GCA_907163375.1 of Prostheceraeus crozeri. NCBI lineage: Eukaryota > Metazoa > Platyhelminthes > Polycladida > Euryleptidae > Prostheceraeus > Prostheceraeus crozeri. Next base: position 28,836 of record CAJQUW010012460.1, on the reverse strand, counting down.
GAAGTAGTAATGTAGTTTATCATATACTTCTTTTACATGGGCATGTTTCTTACTTAAGGATTTTCGTTTCTTAGACATTACAGATTTATCTATCACTGTTGCAAGTGACGTTGTGAAAACACCTGTACCTGTTAAAGCTGTAGCAACAACAGGAATTGTAAGAACGCCAGATAAAATGACAATAGTGAGAGCACCTAAAGAGATTGTTAAACATACTCCAACGCCTTGTGTCACATTCTTAGCTATCGTCCATCTCTTTCTTAATTTATTATAATGTTCTAGTCTAAGTAATAATTGGGATTCCTTATCTTTCATGTACCTGACTCTATCTTTGTGTTTTGCTATATCCATTTCATATGATAATGAAGGATATAAAGGGGCTGATGGTTCTTTTGTTTTTACATCTTCCATTTTTAAATGAATATTTTTTATTCATATTCATTTTGTTTTTGCTAAATTTCAAGAGGGGCCTATTTTGCATTTTGATTTGCTAAATTTCAAGAGGACCCTATTTTTGCATTTGGATTTGTTAAATTCAAGGGGGTCTAATTTAGCTGTTTTCTTATAAATTTCAAGAGAACCCTATTTTGCATTTGGATTTGCTAAATTTCAAGAGGCCCCTATTTTAGCATTTTGGAGCTGATTTTGCAGGTAGGGTAGTTAATTTTGGGCATTTTGGGGCTGATTTTGCAGGTATGTTAATTTTGGATTTTTTTTATAAATTTCAGGAGGACCCTATTTTTGCATTTTTCATTTTTGTATCTACCTAGGTATGAGATCCGGTGGCGAGCGAAGCGATGGCGCCGGATGTCGTACCCTATACTACTAAAGACGACGGTCACTAACGGTCGAAGAAATTAAAAACGAATATTATGAAACAATATATAATTGATCGGCAAAATGGAATAACACATTATGGGAGCAAAAAATAGGACTACAGCGACATCGTGTTGCATATAATTGAACTAATGCTGCGCACCATAAATAAGATTTTACATAGAAGTACTATAGCTTCCACAGAATTCATATTTAATTCTGTGATAGCTTCGCATGAATCTATTTGTTAGGGCAGGCTTCACACTGCGACTAATACTTAATGGAATTCAGCATTCCGCTTCTTCTTCATTTGTCTTCATTCAAATGCATTTGAAGCTTCATCAAATAGTGTAATGTAGACTACTTCTACCATGAATAGGATGGCCGCGAACAGAAGACTACGTTTCATGTCGGAGTAGGTAAAAACCAGTTCTGTCTTCTTCTAAAATTTTATGGCTAAGAGATGACGTTAAAAGCTATTTACAGGTCCGACGTTTCACGCCTTCGCGCTTCCTCAGGGGCAACACAAGCTCAAACCACAAGTAAGACCGACAGCGTAAGGAGAGCGTGATGACAAAGCTCTGCAACCTTATATAGTGGTGTGTGGGATGTGAGAATCAGACTAAAAATCAATCAGTTCATGTTTGCGGTTAATGTTGGGCTTCATGCTCTTGATACAACAAGCTTCACTCAAACGAGTGTCGACAGGATTCTTACATTTGTCCAAGATATCTAAGGTGAAGTTGTCAATAGAGAATATGCTTGCATTGAGATCTGTGATCTGCCAGTGCACTGCTGGTCTTATTGTTAAAAGAACGCGCGTGTTCCATGAAACGTAATTTAAAAGGACGACTAGACTGCCCTATATAAAAATTGGCACAAAATTTACAGGTAAATTTGTAAACAAAGAATTTGTCTTTGCAAGTATATTTGCTAGGTAACCAATCACAGACCTTGCAATTCTCATGTTTATTATGTTTAGGCTTGTTTTGAAGGCTACTATAAAGATTAGAGTTTGGAATGTCTACTAGGTTGACAGGTAAGTCGTATTTCTTAATAAGGGTGCGTATTTTACAGCTAGTTTTATCATTTATGTATTTCATTTTAAGAATATTTGGGTTGCGTTTTTTAGGGACAGACTTATTTTTTCTATTTCTAAAAGTGCGATAGGTTTTGTAACCATTTTGACGAAACTTTTTGTCTAGTTTATTTTTGGAGTTTTCAAACGCGGCTTCTGAGCTGCATCGTTTTTGGACGTACTCTACAGTATTTTTTAGATAGTTGCTTTTTACGTGACTTGGTACGTAGCTATCCTTCCGTAAGGCAGTGCCGGAATGATAGGGTTTCTCAAACCAGTTGTAATGGATGTTTTCATTTTTTATAAAAATGCTTAAATCAAGGAAGTTTAAGACTCCGTTTTCAGGTACCTCCATGGTGAACTTAATTTCGCTACTTATGCTGTTAAAAGTTTTCAAAAGTTTAGAAAAGTCACTACCTTTGTCAAACGGTCCAATTATAATGTCGTCTATGTAACGAGCGTAGAGGGCAGGGACTATAGCATACCTATCTTTCAAGTCTTTTAAGGCAACCGTTTCCAAATATCTTTTCCAAAAAACCGTTTCCAAATATTCCAGATATCTTGGACAAATGTGAGAATCCTGTCGACACTCGTTTGAGTGAAGCTTGTTGTATCAAGAGCATGAAGCCCAACATTAACCGCAAACATGAACTGATTGATTTTTAGTCTGATTCTCACATCCCACACACCACTATATAAGGTTGCAGAGCTTTGTCATCACGCTCTCCTTACGCTGTCGGTCTTACTTGTGGTTTTAGCTTGTGTTGCCCCTGAGGAAGCGCGAAGGCGTGAAACGTCGGACCTGTAAATAGCTTTTAACGTCATCTCTTAGCCATAAAATTTTAGAAGAAGACAGAACTGGTTTTTACCTACTCCGACATGAAACGTAGTCTTCTGTTCGCGGCCATCCTATTCATCAATTCTGTGGATGAGGACACATACTCCAAGTCCACTGTGGTTCAATTTGCCAACGACCAGCTAAAACATGTACGACAGCAGATGCACTTGACATTCCTGGCCACCTGTCTCTAGCATCGGGTTATCCCAATGTTCGCCAGAGTCAAGATCCCGTATACAATAGAACCGAATGCAGCATTGGTGAGAAAGCAAGCCTCTTTGGAGCTGGAAATTGTTCGACTGCATGTCAAGCAGTTACAGGAGAGCACCAAACATACTAATATGAGGCGTGGTTTCGGATATCTACACCTGGTCAGAAGATGGACAAGCGAAGACGTGGAGACATTACTGGAGATGTTGGAAGATGCTGCGGAGAAGTAATCCTCCCAGATTCAGAAGACTCACTGGGACAAGTGGAGAAGATGGACCGATGAACCTTATCCTAAAAGGATGGAGCAGCTGAAACTCGCACCAGTGTTCCCCTTTCTTTATAGTGACAGTTTCTTGTATCGAGCCACTTCGCCGACTCTACAGAGCACTAGTGTTGTTTTCGATCCGCTACTTAGGGGGTGTGAGAATCAGATTCCTGCTGATATCAGCAATCTCTTACAAAAAGGACCGAGTTATCGGATACCGAATATGGTTAATGAGCAGCTTATTGTAGATACTGAGAGAGAGCTGGATGCCCTCACCTACCGGTTGCGTTGGAACAAAGTGTTCAATAGTGAAACAGAGAATAGCACCGAAACTGAATTAACTATTCCGTTTACCAAAAACCGCACAAATCTTCCTCCAAAAGCCGACGAGGAAACTGAGGCCAAACTTAAACTCTTCCGTTCAGAGGTTATCAACTTGATCAAATCTCAGCAAAATAATAGAAAAGTAAAAGAACTTAATAATACGATCAAAATCACTCGCAATTATCCTAAAGATAAGGAGCTTTCAGTAAAAGCGACTGATAAAACTAGTAAAATTGTTCTTGTTAATGAACTAGATATAATTGCCCAGACTGAGCAATTACTCAATGATACTAAAACGTACAAACCTCTAGCCAAGTCTCGAGTAAATAGTACAGAAAACCAGGCTAACAAAATTATAAAATCATCTTGCAAAAGCTTTTCTAGGAACCAAATAGAACGTCTCTATCAAGGACCATAAGGATAAAGTGGATGGGTCGTTTCCCCTCCGCCCCATAGCGTCCTGTAAAAACACTCCGACAGAAAAAGTTGACTGGCTCCTGACTAAAATTCTAACTCAATTGACACGTTTCTTGCCGTCGTATATAGGAAATGCAGTAGACTTAATCGATAGGTTGCACCAAATACACTATAAAAGTAACAGTACTTTCATGTCCTTAGACGTAAAAAACCTTTACCCCAGTATACCCATAGCTGATGGGATTGAGGCTGTCATGGAATTTTTTAATGAAAATTGGAATAGTATAAATTGTTTTGGTCTGGATCGTGACTCGGTAGCGAAGATGTTAAGTTTCGTTTGTTATAACTACGAAATCAAATTTAATAATAAACATTATCTCCAAATAAAAGGATGCCCAATGGGATCTCATTTCGGCCCTCCGTTCGCGATTATTTATTTGCACAAATTGGAAACGGTTGCCTTGAAAGACTTGAAAGATAGGTATGCTATAGTCCCTGCCCTCTACGCTCGTTACATAGACGACATTATAATTGGACCGTTTGACAAAGGTAGTGACTTTTCTAAACTTTTGAAAACTTTTAACAGCATAAGTAGCGAAATTAAGTTCATCATGGAGGTACCTGAAAACGGAGTCTTAAACTTCCTTGATTTAAGCATTTTTATAAAAAATGAAAACATCCATTACAACTGGTTTGAGAAACCCTATCATTCCGGCACTGCCTTACGGAAGGATAGCTACGTACCAAGTCACGTAAAAAGCAATTATCTAAAAAATACTGTAGAGTACGTCCAAAAACGATGCAGCTCAGAAGCCGCGTTTGAAAACTCCAAAAATAAACTAGACAAAAAGTTTCGTCAAAATGGTTACAAAACCTATCGCACTTTTAGAAATAGAAAAAATAAGTCTGTCCCTAAAAAACGCAACCCAAATATTCTTAAAATGAAATACATAAATGATAAAACTAGCTGTAAAATACGCACCCTTATTAAGAAATACGACTTACCTGTCAACCTAGTAGACATTCCAAACTCTAATCTTTATAGTAGCCTTCAAAACAAGCCTAAACATAATAAACATGAGAATTGCAAGGTCTGTGATTGGTTACCTAGCAAATATACTTGCAAAGACAAATTCTTTGTTTACAAATTTACCTGTAAATTTTGTGCCAATTTTTATATAGGGCAGTCTAGTCGTCCTTTTAAATTACGTTTCATGGAACACGCGCGTTCTTTTAACAATAAGACCAGCAGTGCACTGGCAGATCACAGATCTCAATGCAAGCATATTCTCTATTGACAACTTCACTTTAGATATCTTAGACAAATGTAAGAATCCTGTCGACACTCGTTTGAGTGAAGCTTGTTGTATCAAGAGCATGAAGCCCAACATTAACCGCAAACATGAACTGATTGATTTTTAGTCTGATTCTCACATCCCACACACCACTATATAAGGTTGCAGAGCTTTGTCATCACGCTCTCCTTACGCTGTCGGTCTTACTTGTGATTTGAGCTTGTGTTGCCCCTGAGGAAGCGCGAAGGCGTGAAACGTCGGACCTGTAAATAGCTTTTAACGTCATCTCTTAGCCATAAAATTTTAGAAGAAGACAGAACTGGTTTTTACCTACTCCGACATGATACTTCTACCATGGCTTCATCTCGTGATAAAGGAATATAAAATACGATGCTGCAGGTAGCCAGTCATCAGCAGGTGCTTGTCTAGTTACGCTTCGAACCCACACCGGAACACTCGAACGCCCAGACATTGTGGCTGACATAGTTGGTCAATAGGTAGGTAATGATGTCGTAGGAACGATACTTTTATATCAAGAATATACTAAGTCAGACATCAGGCAAATGTTGCCTCCCCATGTGTCAGCTCATCTCATCTTTGGTTATTCCATCTGTATAAATCATGCATTTTCCGGTACTCACATGTATGCAAATCATCATTTTTGATTCCCAGATGCAGATATGCAATCGTCATGTGGTAAATGGGTGAATTGCAGCAAATCCGTGTGATGATGCCAACGGGACTTGAGAATTGATTGAATTTCGACATAATTTAGGTGGTGCGTTTATATGATCAACTTTCTATATATTACCTATTTGTTCGGGTTTACTGTTTTAGTGGCTTTCTCATATGGTAATAACCAAGTCGAAAATAATGTAATTTTAACTCCTAAAGTCTTTATTCTTGAGATTACACATTTTATGATCCTTGCGTTTTGCTTGAACAGATGAATTCTAAGTAAAATCATAGGGCAAGTAGGCACTGAATAGTATATAATATCAAAAAATGTCAGCATATAGTGAAATTTTTGCATCAACAATATCCGTTTTTTGCGGAGAAAACTTTTTTCAGAAAAAAATATTTGAGCAATTTTTAAATGGTTAAATTTTTTCAGATTATTCCTGTGTTTATGCACTAGGGATTTGGAAATTCAGACCATTACATTACAAGCATATTACCAGGAAATTTCATGAACCGCTTTGTAATAAAAGTCTTCATGCTCGTACAAAAGTGGACATCATATTCTGCTTATTGGCTCAAACTTCAAGTTTGTTAACTTAGTAGATCTGATTCGTACATCTCTTTTCCAACAGGCAAAATGGATCTATTCAAAGCCTCTTGTTCAAATCATTAACTAGCAGCTACATCCCACGGTCTATAGAAATCACAATAATTGAGTTATAAAGTATACCAGATTATTAAATAGTTGCAGAATCGTATTTATTTCAGAATCCCTTCTATATTTGATAGAATTTGTTCCCAGGGAAAATCTTGGTAGAGAAGGGATTCTATCGCGGATATCTATGGCCCTAATAATCTGGCATACTTATAACGGATAGAAAGAGGATAGCTATACGATTCTCTGACATAGCTCGTGAAATTATTTGATACCAGGGACATCTATGATTAATATAAGACATCTAAGGGACGTTCAACTCCCATGCCATGTACTGGACTGGAGGCCAGTGACTTTTGATTGACCCAGCAATGCCCGCCCTATTATATTTTGCACTCATCTAGTATCTATCTGTGTGTTTCTGCTCTAATACATCATTTGAACATTCCTATGAAAGATTTCTCATCCATCTATATTTTTTGTTGCTTTTTGAGGATGGTGACAAATGTCACCCATGGGCATTACACAGCGTTTCATGTGACATTGGGTTTCTCATTGTAGACTTATAATAATTATCATTGAATTGCGATTAATCCTAAAGCTGCTTTAACTGAATGAAGACTTGAATGCTTCTCATTAATCACGATGTTCATCTGATCTCTTTGACAGTCTATTTGTAACTATAAGACCCCTAATTGTAGATGCAAACGCTATTACTGCCCTAATCTTGTGGTTATGAAAGCAAATTAGTTTTTTCCATCACGAGCAAAATTTCATTTAAATTTTAGATGCTGTCAAGCATGAAAAACATCAAAACAATAGATGTGCAGTGGTGTCTTGCAAATACCACACTCCATGCGTGTCTGCGTCTGCTTCTTGCACCGATGATGATATGCGGTGTCTGCCACTTGATCGAAATGCTTCGTGAGAATTTGGTCTTGCTATCATAGCCCGCGGTGGCTGCCTCTTTGCCAACAACAAAGTCAACGATTCTCACGCACTGTTACAGTTGCTCTGAAACTGAAAACATTATAGAATACTAAACTCAAGCCGTAAAAAGGGAAAATATCAAATGTAGCTTTTTATAATGTTTGGATATGCCATGCAGACAATGATATTATACTACCCAACCTTTCTCTGACAATAGCTGCAGAAGATTGTAGGAATTGAAAAAATTATCGAAATAGATTGAATGTCTTCCTGGATTACTACAAATCGAAAGTCCATCAAATACAACATCTGTTCCAAAAAGGCTGACTATCTGACTCCGTACTGCGACCTTCATAAATCGGCATTCTATACGGATATCCACTCGAACTGGCAGTAATCCAACACTTAAAACCAAACCGTACTGGTTTCCCTCGAATGTACTGTTTTCAAGAGTGAAGGCCAAAATACGGCACCATACATTCATCAATCGAAAGTTCAATGTGAAAAACTCCATATTTCATCAATCCCTGGTTCAAAGCTTCATAAAGAGGACCAACTTTAGCCATCCTGTTGTTACTGAGGTGATTATTATCAGCTGCGTGCAATGCGCTTTTGATTTCATGAAATCTATTTCGAGCCAATACTAAAGAAATTGCAGTGCGGTTTACAAGAGTGTCATCTTCCCAATACATTCGAGTATTTGGACGGGCATTGATTACCGACAGTAAAATAAAATGAAATTGTAAAATTCTTCCATTGAAATAGTGAAAGATGGCTTAAATAAAATATTGTTATATCACTCGAAATAGTACAAACAGTTGCCTACTTATTGTGTCAAAAATATGTTGCGCATTTAAATGTATAGGATAAGGCATTTCGAAGAACGAGAGAATCTTATAGTCAAATTTCACCATTTACAAGCGCGTAATAAAAAAATCGATACATAAAATTAATGGCCTATAGTGTAGCTACATATCATGCAGATTATTCTATATTCTAAGCAGCGTAACTTTTTCTACATGTGCATGCAAAAGTTAGACATGTAAGGATGTCATATTGATAATAGCAACAACTGAACATCTACAAGTACAAGAAGAACATAAATGAGAGTTACAAACTCACATTGTTCTGACAACACCGTGCGTATTGACAAGTCAAGTCACATAGTAGATGCATCATTGGCAAAAGGCATTAAGGTGCACGTCTTCCGGGGATATATCGCAGAAATTTGAAATGTTCTCAACGAAACACTTGCAAGATTCTTCAAAGGTTTCAACAGCAGGGCACGAACTTTCAATGTCGCATTTTCTCCATGAAATACGCGTGCCATCTTTCTTTTTCAAGGGGCTCCGTTGACACCCTTAGATCTTCCCCTTCATATTCCCTTTGTCTCTTCTGGACTTTAATCTCAGATGAAAAATCCATGGGAATAATGGTATTTTGTACATCTTCGTCGATGTCCTCAATGTCGCTATCATTACCACATGTGGGGGGGGGACCAAGAAAAATAACATCTCATCCATCCTCAACGTCGCTCTCCAGCACGCAATTTACAGCTTCGTCGAGTTTCAAGAAGCGCCTTGCCATGACTATGATGATTTTTCGAATGATGATTTTCTCAATTTGACTAACGCAATTCGAAATTCAAATACAAAAGTAGACAATGCAATCACTATGTTCGCTTGTTTACGAAGTAGTGTATTTGACTTCAAATACGGACAATTTCTATGAAAATTAGTTTTCTGTTGATCATGGATATACCTGTGTTCATGCTATGGGAATAAACGTGACCAGGGTTACCAGCTAGGTAAAAAATACATCTAAAGCTCTCCAATGCTTTGTGATATCTAACACGATCTGTCTTATGAAAATAGCATATTACTTACCTGTCTATATAATCTGAATCATACTTATCCAAGTAAGATGTTATGTATTAGTTAATTTCTGTGGACTAATAGATGCAATATCGATGACCTCAAGTCTTTTGAAATCAATTTGAATTGTTGAATGGATGCCAAATTCTCACAAAGGGGAGATAAATGTATGAATAAACCAATAATATGCTAAACATATTTTTGACCATGAAACGCTGTGTAATGCCCAATGGTGACATTTGTCACCATTTTAGTTTAAAGACATATGGTATCAAGATAATGTTGAATTTAGTCCTATAGAAGTACTTACATAACAATTTATTTGTTAACATTTCTTTGAGAAATTGATGCAATTGGTCAAATCGATGATTGCTTCGCTGAGCAGTGAAAATGTGAAAACATGAAAAATATGAAATTCATAAATTTACTAAGTTGATGCACAATTTTCACACATAAGTTGCACATCATATTCTCCAATTCTTTCAATATATTTAGATTCTAGTCCACTTTCAATGATTATACACAGTGGAAGTCGAAATAAAGTCTCTAACTTTTGAAGAAACTGCGCCCACGTAACCTACTTTTATGGTGACAAATGTCACCCGTGGGCGATAATGGGTTTTAATGACGGTATTTTTTTCACATCTGGATAAAACCGTGAGAGAAGTTGCAAACAATTATCCAGTACTCTGGATAATACTTATGCTTATAATCTGGGAATACTTATCCAGTATTCTGGACCCAATCAAGATGATATTAAAGAATTACAAAACTCCCACAAGAATAAGCAACTGTCAATAACAGCTGCAATATCAACTGCCAGTGATTGAAATTGTTCACCAACGGCATGTAGCATAAATGGATATTGGTGTGGATTCTGTACATTTTATACATGTTTATTTTTTGTGCAATTAGCAGGCTTATTGCAAAACGATTTGCTTGCGAAAATCGATTCACCAGTGTTTTTTATTGGAGAAGTGTGACATCTTTCTGGAAAATTTTTTAATTTGATCTATTTTCTATACTCAAAGGAGTCCACGGACTAAATTATAACTGATTAGTGATGATTTTACTTACTACTACAATCATTGCAGCAATATTTCCATGCCTGATTCATTGTTATACAAGTAATAGACATGATTAAAATCTTAAGAAAATCTACCGATTATGTAATCAGAAACGAACACAAAACAAATTGAAACGTCAAAAATTGATAATTTGATTGGTATAACTAATGAAAGTGCTAAAAGTTAAGCGCGAATCGTTTGAATATCCATTCATTCGGAATATCCTTTATCAAGATTTTGGTGGAAAAGTGCTGTCTTTCCAAGTGTGCGTCCTCATAATGAGTGGTTGCCGATGTCAATATATTTGTATCTCTTATTAGACATCTCGTGATTATAGAGCATCAGCTGTGACGCCTTCAAATTATATTCAAAACTCCGACGAACAAATAGGAAGTGATTGTGATGTCAGTGGTTCATTGCGAAGATCATATTGAAAAAAAAGCAAACCAAGCGGTAGTGATTGATGACTCTCCACGATTTTAAAGTCCTACCATATTGTGCAATTCAGGAACAGCATTGATCCTGAATTTAAGTTGATAACGAAATCCGTAACTTTCGTCGGTGAAGATGAAAACATTCGCGCATCACCGTGATAAAAATAGCCATCAATTTTCGTTTAATGAAAGTTGAGTAATTCACGCCCGAAATAAATCACACATGTTATATCGCTCCATTGCTCTTGAATTCTCGAATAAAGTCCACCAGTATATACAGGAAGACGTTTTAGATAAGGTAATAGGAAAATCAATGAATATAGAAAGTCACAATTTATTTGAAATCGACCATCGATGCTTGTATGTGAATAATGTACATGTACACTGCACAGATTCTTTCGACAATTTCTCTTCAAGACTGGGCCGGGCGTATTAATTAATATGTACACCAATACATTCAACTGGATTCTGATGTAGATCTATTTTACAATAATGAAATTAATTGTTTATAACTTTTTCCATGGTTTTATCCAGATACACATTAATCAAGTCATTAATCAAGTCTACCAAAGTCACTGGCCTCCAGTCCAGTACATGGTATGGGAGTTGAACGTCCCTTAGATATCTTATATTAATCAAAGATGTCCCTGTTTGATACATCCCTCGTGCATTGACTCCTAAATTTAGAAGACTATGCCTCGGATAAAGCTCTCGGGATCATCCATGGACTCTTAGATATACATCTTCTGGACGGGAAACCAAAATCAATCTATTGCAGCTGTAGGTCTAGATGTCTGAAAACTAAAAATACGTAAAACTTGAAAATACTAACTAATGATTTATATTCATGACGAATACCATGAAATTAGTCATTGAAATCAGACCATCTAATTAATATTTTGCAGATGTAGGTCTAAATGTCCGAAAGTCCAATATTGAAAACACCACGCATTGATTGAAATATTTAATAAGTGCCATTTCAAGAAGTCAATGAGTGCTAGATTATTTCATTCAACTGTTTATATCAACACGTTGTACCAGTCAGCTTCGCACATTTGCGTTTCACATTGTCGCCTTCGTTGGTTGAAGCAGACAATTGTTTTTAAAACAAAACGTTTTGTGAAACAATTGAAAATGCTTTTTACAAAGGTGATAACATTGTGACCATGGGTGCAGTGAGTTCTGCCGACGAAATCGTCAAAGCGATCGTTGATTGCATTGTCAAGAATCAAGCCAGACACTTGTCTGTGGTTCGAAGACCATGGAATCACAATTCACAGCAGCGCATTTACAAGGCATGTTTAATTTGTAAATCTAATAACTGATCTGTAAACCGATTACTTTGTCGCTCATTTGGAAAGCTAGATCTTTAGATGAAATTTATTGATTTGAAATTGTGGCAGTTTCCTGTCCAGAAGATATCTAGGAGTCCATGGGGATCATCAAATAATTTCCCTCTCTATATCCATAGACTCCTAGCTATATAACTAGGAGTCCAAGCCATAGAGTAGATATATTAGGTAGAGTGGTAGCTCCGCATTTATTAAATTCACAATGTGTATACACTTTCGAATTTATTAAATGAACTCAAGGGAGATACAAGTGGTATTGTCACCAAATGTGAGATATGTGTATTTTTGCAGTTTTTCAGAAATTACAACGGAATTGAATGATCATGATAGTGTAATGCAGAAGGAATGATGGTATTTCACAAATAGTCCAGTCTGTTAAGTCACAATTTCACGCGTACGTTTACCAGACCGGAAATGTCTCTGAATTTTTGCATGATGAAAGATAATGCAATTCTAAAAGTTTTGAGTCGTGGGGTCCAAGAAAAATCCGTGGAGGAGAGGAGTCCACACGTCTCAAAGTTGGCACTACATTACGATTTTTGGCTCATTTCATTGGCTGAAGTTTGTTTGTTTGTATTCAATTAATATTGTCTGAACTCATTTTTATTATTCTCACCTTGGTGATGACAATAAACAACTTTTAATATTTTCCAAGCTTAAGTCCAAAAATTAATATCAAGTCAATTGCTGCCTATATTCTGTTGCATTCTTCTCATCCAAAGCCACTGATGCATCACATTACTGTAAATTACATTTTAGAGGAAATGTGTAAGCAAGTAACAGCTAGATAATCGCTGCAAACTTACAAAAGCGTAGAAAATAACAACCTGTTGTCTAAACATACATTAAATATATGCAACGCATAATTGTCTAGGAAGATGCACAAATGTTTCCACCCGGACAGGCTATTTGACATGCACTATTTCAACTTTTGGCTGTGTCAATTCATAAGTCGCTGTGAAATACCAAAGTTATATGTTGTCATTTTCTTTATTGAAATTCTTTAGTGTGTAAATGGGCAGTGGCTATTACATCGGCTGAGCTGGTACGATTTTGGTCTCACGACTATTACACCGACTCAGCAGGTACAATTGTCTTTCATGTCTGCCACGACGCTTCAGATGTTTGACCCATTGAGGACTCACAATTACTCAACATGACAGGAATTATTCAACATAATGTGTCTTGACTCGCTGCTTTTCTTGATTCGCCATACTTTGTATTGATTCATCTTCTGGGCTTTGTTTTAGAAGTTCAGTGATTTCTTGAGCGAAATAAACTTATCTCCCAGCTACAAGACAATTTCGTCTGATATAGGCAATTTTTCAATCATATCACACTTTTAAACTAATGACTGAATAAAGCTTGGTGACTGAGAAATCATCAGCTCGACTAGAGCAGAAAATGTTGGAGCTAGACACCACAGCAATCCCAAAAGTAGTCTACTATGTCGTTTCAACAGGCACATTGTCATGCACAATCTGTTCACATTCTACTATAGAGCGAGTTGATATTTTATGTCTCAATAACAACTAAATAGTGTAGTCGTTGACTACCAGCAAACAGGCCTACACGTCCACAAAAATGCAAGCATTGAAAAAGCGGATGCTTCGTGGACTTCATCATGCTTAGCCATTCCCATATGGACATAGTTATTGCTAATTACCATTCATGACACTGACACTGGACAACTTCAGAGAAATTTCGAAGACGATAAATATGGCAATGATCGTCTCAAAGTGTTTAAATATATCAAGTGTGGAAACTCCCCATTACTGTAATGTATTTTTTTGTGGCGACAAATCCGCCATCTTTTTTCGCCAAGATAGTTTTCAGATGTTTATATTCATCAATTTCAAGAAGTCGCTGTGGCTAAAATATTTGGTGACAACTTCATTTTTCTAGTGATTCCTACATAAAATTTACTGCTTTATTCATTTTTCACATCAATTTTGATGTTGAACGTGTCATTCCTGAATAATATGGCTTCATAGATGAAACAGTGGAGAAATTGTGTCATTTGGCTCTCAGATATTGTTTATCTACATATTGAAGATGCATCTAATACAAATATTTCCTGGAATGAGAAGAAAGGAATATTTGCTCGCTATTTTAGCAACATTTTTGTGCTTTAGATGGTTCTTTAACGTTTCATCTGCCAGTGAAGATCAAATCCGCGTGGTTGACGCACGTGACTCTTGCGCTTGTCCTAAAACAGCCCGTCATGCTCTTATTTTACTGATATCTGTGTTCATGCATTGACTGCATCAGTTGCAGGAGATTCCACCAACTTCATGATAATTGAGCGAGATGTTCCCACACAAATCACTCTACGTTTTCACTGTTGTGACGTCATGCTTAGTCGCTGTCTGATTACTTTATTAACTAAGGAAGCAGACAGACAGTCGCTACTGTGACTTCACAAGTCGCATGATGTTCTAAATTTTGCTGTTCAGTGAATCATTATGATCTGTGCGTGAAATGGCGTCTGGAAGTTGATGTTAATGATAGTTAATTGAATCAACTCAAAGTTTTGCAACACGAGTATAGTCACTACATCTGATGCAGTTGATATCACCCATCCACGGTTACACATTTCATTTAGTAAAAGTAAATATAATTTTTAAGTGGCAGCTCAGTGATGGTTAACTACATAGTCCACACAACCTCGTTCATGATGATGTTCAATTGCTATTTATCAGAGGAGTCCCGTCAAAACAGATCTATGTTTTATACGCAGTTTATTGCGAGCACTTTCGGACACCACCGGAGTCCATCTTCAGGCGAATGAAATGACAAAATTGGCATAGATGAAAAGAGTTCACAGGGATGAAGTTTATCACAGTAGAATGCTATGAAAACATGATAAGACCAGACTACTTCGACAAAATTAAAACAGTAAGATGATGCGAAATCGAAATAAAAGGTCGGAAGAAAATCAAAGTAACTAGCTGTGAAGATGCAAAACAGAAAAAAGGGGCACAAATTAAGTCAAAAATCCCAGGCCGCACTCAAAGAATGCTTCACTCGATTAGATGAATTGAGACGACGTGACCATAAGGACTCTTTCACAATCCGTTTCTTCCATCTTGGTTCTCTATCAATGACAGTGATACTATGAGTGTCTATATTATGGTTGCAAAAAACTGAGTGTTGGGCCAATTCAGAGCGAGAAACATCTTTGTCTCGAATAGCACGACAATGTTCTTTCCGACGCTGCTCAATGGGGCGAGCAGTCTCACCCACATAGACCCAGTCACAATCAGCCTCCTCACATGTAATTTTATAAACAGAACCAAGTAAAGTGGCGGGCTCTGGTCTCTTCCTAACAAGAAGGGAACGGAGGGTAGTCCTCGGCTTCATGGTTACTTCCACATCAACTTCTCTCAAAACCGTCGCGATCTTTTCAGACACTCCTCTGATATATGGAATCGGGTGTCTAAAAGTCTTATTCTCACAGTCATTAAGGATGGATCTCTGTAACCAGCTCCGATTAAATTCAGCTTCACTGTAGCCATTTCTCAGTAAAGCACTTCTCAGATGCTGCCTCTCACCATCGATGTGTTGTTGTGAGCAAATAGACTTTGCTCTGCAAGTCAAAGAATTCACGACTCCCTTAAACACAGACCGTGGATGAGAAGACTGACGGTGAAGGTAACTATCAGTGTGAGTCCGCTTACGATAGACTGAGAAAGAGAAGGCACCACTTTCACGCTGTATCAAAACATCTAAAAATGGTAATTTACCATTCACTTCTAATTCCTTGCTGAATTGAATCGACGGATTGAAGCTGTTGAGGAGGGATACAAACTCATGAAATTCTTGTAGACTGTGTGTCCAGTTTAAAATAACGTCATCAACATAGCGCAACCATAATGTTGGAGGATAAACTCCAAAAGATAGTGCATGGTTCAAGGCCATCTCTTCAAATCGTGTCATGAACAAGTTAGCCGCTACAGAGCCAAGGCTACTGCCCATTGCTACGCCATCCGTTTGTACATACATATGCTCGCCAAAACGAAAATAGCATGAGGTCAGGACAATTTCGCAAAGCTGTACGATTTCTTGAACAGACCAAGAGCTCCTATCAGCAAGGCTGTCATCATTGATAAGAAGATCAGCAAAAACGTCAATTGTTTCATTCAGCGGGACATTTGTGAAGAGAGAGTCAACGTCTAATGACACAAGAAAACCATCCAAATATTCAGGACTGTCTATCTTATTAATGAGATCCGCAGAATTCAATATATAAGAATTTGCTTTACTCACGAAAGGCTTCAGAATATTTGCCAAATGTCTTGATATTGGTGCCCATAAGCTGTTAGTAAAACTAACAATTGGACGCAATGGCAGACCATCTTTGTGCACTTTAGGAAGCCCATAAATATGAGGAACCTGATAAAATGTAGGACAAAGGAAAAGTAAATCATCCCGCGTCATTCTTTGATTGTCCACTATAGGCATTAAAGCCTGATGTAAAATCTTCCTCATCTTATTTCCAGGATCGTGTTTACACTTTTCATAGGGGCCATTATCAATCAGAAGTTGCAGTTTATTTGAATAAGTTTCCTTATCCAAAACAACAGTCGCTCTTCCTTTATCAGCCGGAAGAATTATAATGTCATTCTTCTCTCTCAGCCGTTTGACAGCCTCTCTTTCGGCAAATGATAGGTTTGAACGAGGGAATTTAGCGTTACGAACCCAACACTCAGTTTTTTGCAATTATAATATAGACACTCATAGTATCACTGTCATTGATAGAGAACCAAGATGGAAGAAACGGATTGTGAAAGAGTCCTTATGGTCACGTCGTCTCAATTCATCTAATCGAGTGAAGCATTCTTTGAGTGCGGCCTGGGATTTTTGACTTAATTTGTGCCCCATTTTTCTGTTTTGCATCTTCACAGCTAGTTACTTTGATTTTCTTCTGACCTTTTATTTCGATTTCGCATCATCTTACTGTTTTAATTTTGTCGAAGTAGTCTGGTCTTATCATGTTTTCATAGCATTCTACTGTGATAAACTTCATCCCTGTGAACTCTTTTCATCTATGCCAATTTTGTCATTTCATTCGCCTGAAGATGGACTCCGGTGGTGTCCGAAAGTGCTCGCAATAAACTGCGTATAAAACATAGATCTGTTTTGACGGGACTCCTCTGATAAATAGCAATGGATTCAAACCCGTTATTCGAAACGATGTTGTTCAAGGTTGACAAACACTCTGTCTAATGGTCGATCTTCTAAAAAAAGTTTTACACAATCAACTGGATCAGTAAGTCGGTCAAATTTTTGGCATATAATGAAACTATGTGTAAAGACGATAAGTGTATAAGGTTCAATAATTTCCGCCATGCCCATTGTGACTGAGCAGCAAGATCAATTTCGCACTATTGATCCGATTCAACCCAGTTTACCGCATCATGAATGTTATACGAAAAGCTCCTTCCAAGTTACTATGTTTGATAACGAACACCCTTTAATAACAATTTTAGTAGGCCTATTAGAGAAAGAGTAGTGGCAGCTGAGAGTGCTTCTTGTGAGCTTCTTGTGAGAGTGCTTTCAAAAAAAAGAAAATTAGCGGTTCTTTAATTCAATTAGCAAAAATGAAATTAATTTTCAGTTGCCAACAAGGCTTGATTTGATCCGATATCAAAAAACGTGAGGTTATTCGCACGCAATGTTGCGTGTAAATAACCAGACAACTGAGGCCAAGTTATTCCCACGTAAAAGTGGGTGCCAGCAGCCATAAATATGCAGTGAGGTTTTCAGACGCAACATTTCGTTTGATCAACATGTTTGAGAACAGTGGTAGGCATATCAGAAGGTACAAATTGATGCACTTGTTTAATCTTTAGGAGTAGGCATATTCAAAATGTTAAAGCGGGCATTGATTCCTTTGCTTAGTTATTCGGATGAAGCTTTTTTGAGATGCGGCAAACTAGGGCGAATCAGACATTGTTGGTAAGAAATCTGTTTATTTGCTCAATGATAGCCACTATGACATGATGACTAATGTCAGTGGGGTACTTATGGGTTATCTGCCCCCCACGTTTTCAAATTTGTCTAAAATCTGCTAAAATGAATCAATCGTCACAAAACTTTAAACACAAGTAAGTGAGTATATTCTCTAGCCACATACCAAGTTTTAGACAAATCGGAGAGGTCCTTTTTAAATTAGGAGCGATAACTTAAAGTGCAGCGATGCCGATAGCTTGATCTGACTTGTCAGTGACCTCATCGTCTGAACAGAAAACACTTGAGATTAACAAAGTCATTTCACGACAACTCGTCAAGCGATGATGACCAGACCACATCCCTTATATTAATATGCTTGGCTTAATAAAGGTGTGGCAAGGTAGTGGTCGTGGGAATATATCAAATTGCTGTGGATGAGACGAAGAGGGAGAGAGAACAATGCACACACTAGAAGCAATGATGCGTCGAACAGACGAAGTCACATCAAGCAAGCTGTTGACATCGCTACACCACGTTATTGTATCTAATACAAAAAGTACTCTCCGATCTACATAAAATTTTGCATGTAGGTAGAAAACATGCTTAAGTACGTGTACCCGAAGTTTAGTGACGATTGATTCATATCAGTAGATTTTAGACAAATAAGAAAACCTGGGGGGAGATAACCCATAAGTACCGTCAGTGGTAGGCAACCAATTTGTGGTAGTGATGACTTACAGATCTAGTTGATTACATCACAATTGGTTGTACTGTATTGGCCGTTAGATGAATCGAATACCTACAAACTTGTATTGTGATGAGTCTGACACATTTGTTGCAATATTTTTTATTTAAGCCTTTAACAGAAGCTTAATAATCAAATTTTGATCAATTTAGAAAAGCTGTTTCTTCAACCGAAATTTATATTTATCATGATTTGAAAATGTCCAAAATAACTACGCTACGTTTATTTTATGATATTAGCTCATAAAAACAATGATTTTTTATGGGTGTGCGCTGTACTCACCTGCTCACACCGAAAATTTTCGAAGTCATGCTGAAGCAATTATTAGTAGGCCTATATAGGTGAAATATAATTTGTTAAAATAAAGATAGCCTACATATTCGCAAGAGGAGCAACAGCGGGGTATTCACGGCGAAATAATAAAAATTCTAAGGGATTTTGCTGCCAAAAATAATTTGTCATGAACTTGAATGGCCAGTAAATTTCCGTCATGAAAAAATGCTATTCATGTCTATTACTTTCTTGGAGTATTGAAATTGAAATATTGTTTTAGGAAGTTACTTTTGATCATCCCTATATATGTGCATTTTTGTCAACATCGTGAAGCAGTATGAGGCAATCAGTATTCAGTACTCTATACTGCACTTTGAAATGCTTAATACCGGTGTCAGATGAACATCTACGTTGGAATTAATTGATAATTATTCGCAACGTCTAGACAAAAACTTGAATGAACAGCACTCGAAATTTGATTGGCACAAGTGATCAAACCAAAAGTGAAACGTTTTGTGGTTTATTCTATATAGCTTTATAATACAAATTTCGGTTGAAGGCCTTTTGTGAATTGACGCAGCCTATGATGTTCCAACCGATGAAATCAAATCTGCGTCCCAAATGTTTTCATCTGCATCTGAATGTTTTGTGTTGCTTTCCTTTTTCTGTCGTGAATATAATTTTACTTTTCAGTGATTTGCCGAAAGCCGAGGAACTATTGTATTAATTGCTCAATATACTCGAATGCAATTAATTCAAAGTATCTGCAGCTTAAGGCAGGAGCATCATTCATCATTTTTCATTATTTCATCACCAAAAAAACAGTCATTTACGTGATACATCAATAATTTAGTGACAATAATTTACGTGATACATCAATAATTTAGTGGGGGGGAAGTTGGCAACCTTCTCGTGGTCCCCCTCGTAAGTACTCGACTAATCATCGGGGAAACTAATGTCAACAACAGAAATGTACAATGCGTGTAACCCTCCAAACAATACCAAACCTCCTGATCTCAGCCGAAACGACACTTCTGGCTTCCTAGCCGCAAGTGGTCCGACCATCCTCCAACTCAACGTAGAAGGCCTGACCAGAGCCAAGTGCGAGGTTATACAGAATATCTGCTACCGGCACGCCATCTCAGTCATTCTTCTACAAGAGACTCATACCAAATGCGACAATGACATCAACATCTCTGGATTTTCCTCGCGGACGCAATACACCATCCTCATTATGGAATTGCCACTCTTGTCAGAGACAATATGTCAGCTTCATTTGTAGCAAAATCTAGCCCCAACCAATTAACCGAATGGGTAGCTACAAAAATTGGCGATGCATTAACTGTTGTGAACATGTACAATCCTCCTAACACGAACATTCAATTACCTCCTATCCTGCCACATCCCGTCATCTACTCTGGGCACTTCAACAATCATAATTGCAGATGGGGATATCGTCAAAACGACTCTAACGGTATTTCCATCTCAGAATGGGCTTCCAACGGTGACCTCCAACTCCTGTATGACAACAAGCAGCCCAAAACATTTCACTCAGCCGCTTGGGATTCGTATACGAATCCAGATCTTACATTCTTCAGCTCCAATACGACGAGCCTCCTACCACTCCCAACTCGTACGGTATTACCGAATTTCCCGAGATCTCAACACCGACCGACACTGATTACCCACCCAGCCGCCATCTCAACAACGGCCACAAGTCATCTCCCAAGATGGAATTTTCGGAAGGCAAACTGGGAGAAATTTAAGGAGCTGTTAACTACCTATGACCTCCCAGACCCATCTCTGCCAAACGTCGATTACAACTTCCAGGAATTTCAACGCGCCATAATCCGAGCAGCCAAATTCTCTATCCCACGTGGCTACAGGAAGACATATATACCTTGCTGGGACAAGAAATGCTCTGAACTCGCTAGACAACATGAGCAATCCGTCTCACTAGAAGAAAAGAAGCAGTCTGCAAACGAACTCATCAAGTACATCAATACTCGCAGACAAGCTCGCTGGCTATCATCCATTGATAAGATTGATATGAAGCACTCAAGCAGAGAAGCGTGGAACACTCTGAATAAACTAACGGCCCGAAAAACTGTAACCACCACCGTGACTCCTGTTACACCAAATCAAATCGCTCACAACCTCCTGTCTAGTGGAAAGTATTCCAGTCCAGATAAAGCTTTCACACGCACAGTAAACTGCGATCTCAAGTCTTCCTGGAATGCCCCATATGCTGACATCGATCTCTGCTACAACTTTTCGGAGGAAGAAATTTGCAGCGCAATCCACTTCAGTAAAAGCGGAAAAAGCCCAGGACCGGATAACCTCCATCCTGAATTCTACAAAAACCTGACAAATTTATACATCGCATGGCTGACGTCATTTTTCACAACCTGCTTAAAATCTCACAAAATTCCTAAAATCTGGAGAACTGCAAAAGTTATAGTCGTCCTGAAGCCAAATAAACCTCAGGATTCTCCCACCAGCTACAGGCCGATCAGTTTACTTTGCATCGCATTCAAGCTGTTCGAGCGTCTGATCTACAACCGTATCACTCCCATCGTCGAATCTGTTCTTCCTCATGAACAGGCCGGCTTCCGCCATAACCGCTGTACCACTGATCAAGTTGCCTTGCTAACTGAAGACATCGAAGATGCCTATGAAGAAAACGTTTTTGCTGGTGCTGTTTTTATCGACCTTTCAGCCGCATACGACACAGTATGGCTACGAGGTCTTAACTTGAAGTTATTGAAAACCATTCCCTCTAAGCACATGGTCAAAATGATTATGACACTGGTTAGTCAACGAAGCTTTGTGGTCAATCTCCGTGGGCAGTCATCTCGACGTCGTTTTCTTCGTAATGGCTTACCACAAGGCTCTGTACTTGCACCATTGCTGTTCAACATCTACACTCACGACCTACCTGTTACGACTAGCCATAAGTATATCTACGCTGACGACATAGCCCTACTAACTAAAGGAAACGTTACTACCGAAATCGAGCGGACACCTTGACAAACTGACTTGTTACTTTCATCGATGGAGACTAAGACTAAATGCCGAAAAAACAGTATGCAGTGTTTTTCATCTCAAGAACTGTCAGGCCAACAAACAGTTAAACGTCCATCTACGAGGGAAAGTCATCTCACCTGTTATCTCTCCGAAGTACCTCGGCATAACGCTAGACCGATCACTTACGTACGGGCAACACCTTAAACAAGTCGCAGCCAAGATCAACGCCCGTAATTCAATACTACGCACCCTCGCTAGTTGCCGTTGGGGCGCCGAGTTCTCTGTGCTTCGAACCTCCGCCCTTGCTCTCTGCTACTCCAGCGCGGAGTATTGTTCGCCAATCTGGATGCAGAGTACCCACTCCAAGAAGATAGACTGCGCTCTAAATGACACTATGCGACTAATCTCTGGTTGTATACGCAGTACACCAATTGACATCCTGCCCATTCTGAGTGGCATTGAACCTCCTGACATCCGCCGCGAAAGACTCGCGATACGACTTCACCAAAGAGCTTCGGACAGTGACCACCTGCTGCATAAGAAGCTCTTCGCCAACGACCGACCATCAAGAAGACTTAAGTCACGCAACCCTCTATCCAGACGACACAACGGCCTTATCCCACTATCAACAACCTATTCCAACTCATGGGCTGCAGATGAATGGAGACGAAAATGGACACAGGCGAGTCACGGACTTCGGCGCTTCATATCCGACCCGACTTACCATCCTCCCGGCTCCGATCTCCCCAGAGGACAGTGGGTTCTCCTGAATCGCCTCCGATCTGGACACGGCAGATTCGCTGCATTCATGCATAAGATCGGTCTGTGCTCAAGTGATTCCTGCAGATGCGGAGACGTTCAAACTAGTGAACACGTCCTGATGTGTCCTGTAATTGGAATGTGTGGTGACCTGAAGACCGTCGATCGTGACTTACGCACGTGGCTTCGTGAAACTGATCTTTGTGTTTAACTTTCTTTCTCTTTATCACTGTACATTTCATACGAATATATAGAATATATATATATATATATATATATATATATATATATATAGTGACAACATTTCAGAATTTGACTATTTCTTCATAATTTTTTATCTCAACATGGATAATCAAATACTGCTATTGATCATAGAAGGAAATACAAGGGAATACTCTGATGTAAGAAGAAAGAAAATGAGATGTTATGATGTCAATAAAAAAATATTACATTTCACATAGGATACTTTCATAATCAAATAAAAAAATTAGGACTAAAATAGTATATAAGGTCCATCATGTTTCCAACATACATTCATGAATGTAAATCTAAAACTGATCAATGAATGTATGTACAACTGGTTATCAATAAGAAAATGAAGTATTTCTAGATTCGATACAAAGATTTTCAGATGTTCAGTGGGCAAAAGTTTGTAAACACGTTCATACACAGTACATGAATGCAATCATACACTAATCCCAAAAATGTCTGTCACCTTTTGAATTGCTTTCTAATGTTAATAGGTGACATCGTTATAAAATTTCCAATTTGAATATATCTATGAAAACATTGAATACTCTATATGGCATGAAAAAGTTAGTCATTGAATTGAAATATATTTCTATGAATGCTATAAGATCCACAGGTATCAGAAAGCTTTGATTTTGAAGCCAATTGTACTCAAGCATGCTTACACGATCAAATAATGAAGACAGTACAAATGAGAAATAAAATTGAAAGAGAAAAATGATGGGAACTAAAGAAAAGATGGCTTATAGTAAAGGCTTTTGGCTTTTCAGTAATGAGGATGTCAATATCAGAATTTGTTTAACATCTCACTTTTGGCAAACGAATAATTTTAGGGTAGAGAGAGCGATACACAAAGTGATATTTAGTGAATAAAAAATGCTCTACTGATAGTAAAGAAATCCAACGCACGCAGCAACCGCCCACTGCTTAGGCTCTATCTTCCGAATATCAAAACTTTATCCGCAGTAGAGTTACTAATGATCTGGAATGAGCGATTGTCTTCTGCAGCGGTCTACAACAGTCTGCACAATGTTAGGCCGGTATGAGGAAACGGAGACCATTCGTCGCGAGAGCAAGAGAAAGATTGGTTGCAAAAAATTGCGAGTGGAGAGAAATTTGGAGGAAGGTGATATTTGCGAACGAGAGAAAATTTCGGAGGTTGAGGAATGACAGGCGGATTCAAGTCCATAAGAACGCATGAGCGAATGAAAGCTGAGAGGGCATACAAAGTATAGGAAGCTAGTTCAATAGATGTTCTGGGAGTGATCTGACTTTATGATCTTAGTGAGCTACAAATTCTGAAATCCTTCGTAAAATTAGAAAAACGTGAATACTTACGTTAATACCCCGAGTATTTTTTCTATACATCGTCAGCAGACCGTCGGATTCCATCTTTCATGAAACAGAACTATCATTGGCTGATCAGTCTCATCATGCTAGAAGTAATTGAAAGATAGTAACGGCCATCAAGATTACCAGATTTTAATCCTATCGAACATATGTGATATGATCTGGCGTACAGGAAAGTATCAAGAACATGTGGAAGTAATTGTTTGAAGGACTTGACAATCCATGGAAGGTCGAAGACTGAACGAGCATTCCTCAGAGCGCAGTTGATACCAATAAATATTTATACTTCAAAGAATCAGAAGTATGATCAATTCATCAGGTCTCTTTCGATAATGTAGCAACATTTTATAATCCTTTGAAAATATCAGCATTTATCATGAGGTTAATTGCTTTTCTTAACTTACGCAATAGAAACATTTATTACAGTATGATAAGAGGTTTGCTTGGTTATATAAAAAGATAACACACATTTTTGGGATAAGTGTAAGTCCCCCCTTAAATCGTATAGAGTGGATTGTAGTCGTTCATTAAGTACCTTAATGATCAATTAATTTCTATGCCAAATCGAATCTAGCATTTTAACCATAGAAATGGATCTTCATCTCATGTTTTTGTCTTCCAGATGTCTACGGATAATTATGTAATTTTTCACTACTTCATAGTTTTGACATAGCTATTCAGTCCCTTCCATTCAATATTTCAATACTATTCTGTTGTCAATTGCGATATCAAATAAAACTGCTTATAAGAGCTGTCGAAAAAGTAATATCATAGCTGTCGCCACAAATCAACCATTGATTCCATACTTCCCTTATATACTTACCTTGGATCGTCTGGCTCATGAATGGTTGGTACTAGAACATAATTGTGCAGATGATTAAGTGCCTGGTATGGATGTGGTCATCATGTCCACCAGGTCTACATGCATAGTGCCAGTATTCAACATTGTTATCAAATTAATGGAGGGGCACTTTTTATAATAGTAAGCTGCGATTGTAGGACGCCTTAGGAAAAATCACGTACATTACGCGCAATAGTGCCAAACGCACAAATTACTTTTGCATGCTGTTGTCATAAACGATGCAGTTGTTCAGATAGATTGACCGCTCATCGAATGCGTTGCATCAAGACCTGAGAATAATCTTGGTGATGTGGCTGATGATCGTTCTCGTCCAAAACTCATTGGTTGTCGTGCTCATTTGTGACCAGTTCACTTGGACTCCTTATGGAAGTGAATGGTCCATCCGCCTGCACGAGCTTGATGCTTTTATGGGATAAGAATTTAAAATAGGACCTTCCCAGGATAATATGTACCATATGTCCACCACGAACCATTTGTGTCTACTGAGCGCTGCCGAATTGGTCTGTATTTCTCTGATTAAATGGGAAGTGCGCAGTCACAAATAGTGACATGGAATGTGTTCAAGTTATCTTCTATCATATGTCGCAATAATTTTTCTGATCGGTGATGTATGTGAGAATGCAAAGTTCGTCGGAAGGGTCTCTAGCAATGCTGCCGTAAAATTCTGTAATTTTTAAATTTGTCTCATTTCACTGGTCCACTCATGCATTTATTGAATTGATTTTTCGAATGACAAGTTTCATTGCATATATCATTCAGCACTTTTCAAGCACCTCAGTGCAATGTATTTAGGCTCCATGTCAAAGTGGTCTTCGTGCAAAATGGTCTCCAGAGTGGTTTTTCTAAAAACTGCCTAAAGGAAGGTCACAAAATGAAATTTTGATAGCAGAAACGATTTCAGCAGCATCTGAATCCTATGTCTCTGTTAAAATTTCAACCGGAAAGTCAATAGTCTCTGTTAGCTTATGGACGTAGGCCTAAGTAAATCTACTTTCAAACGATCAGAAGCCATTGAGCTTTCGGCTGAAATTAGATGCTGCTGAAATTGCTTCTGCTGTTAAAATTTTGCTTTGTAGCTTTCCGTTGGAAAACTCTTACACCATTTTGGAGACCATTTTGGAGAGAAACTTTGCATGAAGACCATTTTCAACTGTCACCATGCACCTCTGCAGTGCCACGAGATTGTAGAAAACGATCTGGCAATCGCCAATCAAAAGTTTTCTTTCACCATTCGCAAATTCAGCATTCATCAGGATTACAACTGTTCTTGATTAACCTAAACTGTATTTATCCACCCTCTTTATATCTCTTGACCTCAAATTGCACTTTTGAATCTTGCAGGATGATGTCTCTTTTAATCAAAGTTGCCTTTAATTCATCAATTACTCTTAAACAGGCTGCGAAATGATGCTTGATGATTTGTATTTTAAGTCATAACCAATTTCGTAATTCTAAAACTCAAGTGTACAAGGTATTTCTTATTTACTTCTGATTTCAAAATGCTATTACATGAATCTGTTTCAAATGCTGAATTATTTAGAAATAATTTCCTTGTTTCTGTAATTTGCCGAAATATTTGTTTAGTGAATTACTGCGCGTTGAAAATCGTGCAGCTCGCTTTTTTAAAGATTCTGTTTTCTCAGATTTGTCATTTGTTGTTGATCATCTTTGCCATCGATTCTTTAGACAAATTGAGCTAAGT
Source organism: Prostheceraeus crozeri (assembly GCA_907163375.1). Lineage (NCBI taxonomy): Eukaryota > Metazoa > Platyhelminthes > Polycladida > Euryleptidae > Prostheceraeus > Prostheceraeus crozeri. The sequence goes on along the minus strand of CAJQUW010012460.1, from coordinate 1,678 downwards.
GAGAATCATCCGCTACGTGCTTTGTTCAAAAAGAGATGTCCAAATCGAGGGAATCCACACTGTATCACAGCACCCTTTGCTTCTACGCGTCGGTACAGTGAATATTTTATAAAATTCGATCGATCATATTTCATGAGTATTATTTCTAAATTTTAGTTTTAATTTTTTACGTACTTCAAAATGTGAAGAATTTTGTGTGCTTTCACCGCCATCTTGTGATCTCAATAAAGATGATTTGATTTTTGATTTGATTTGAAATATAACATGGCGACAACGATAGGATCATGATCAGGCAAATGTATTCACAGATAGGAATCTGCAGCTTATTGGAAGGATGATCGGTTCGGGTGGGTTTTTTCTTCCACCTCTTGCGCTGGATGCCAACATCACGCACGCCACACGACATGTTTCTGGATTTAGCCGGATTCTGCACGAGTTTCATTCCTGTTTCAATTTCCACATCGCGGTCTCACATACATTTGATAGACAATGCACAGTTTCTGTGGTTTTATAGGCATTAGAAAGGTGATGAGATTTTGAAATCTGCGTCAGTTAACTTTGTGCCGTTAACCCACGTCGCTGCAGATATAAATACATCTCGTCTATCTTCATCACAACAGACGCTTCTTTAAACTCTATTTTGGTACTTCTGTCTCACAACGAGGATCGGTGAAAACATTACAATCTATGAATTAAAACAGAATATGACATTACCTTATTAGACAAGTTTATGGCAATTTTATTTGTTGTTTTTGATGTTTTAACTGTTTTGATCGCATTTCTTGAACTGCACTAACTTCAGAACTGCAGTACACATTCATGATCTCAACAATTTTACCTGTAGACAGTCAGGAATGAGTTTGTCATGAAGAACTGTCTTGGTGCAGCACACTCTCTTCATGCACAATTTCAAACTAGCCAGGAGCAAATCAATCAATTTCCCTGCAGAATTGGTGTAGTGAAATTATTTATCACCAAATAACTTTAAACAAAGTCACTTCATCTGAGAAACAAATCTAAATATGACTTTGAAATACACACGCTTTTTCAATGCTTGCATTTTTGTGGACGTGTAGGCCTGTTTGCTGGTAGTCAACGACTACACTATTTAGTTGTTATTGAGACATAAAATATCAACTCGCTCTATAGTAGAATGTGAACAGATTGTGCCTGACAATGTGCCTGTTGAAACGACATAGTAGACTACTTTTTGGGATTGCTGTGGTGTCTAGCTCCAACATTTTCTGCTCTAGTCGAGCTGATGATTTCTCAGTCACCAAGCTTTATTCAGTCATTAGTTTAAAAGTGTGATATGATTGAAAAATTGCCTATATCAGACGAAATTGTCTTGTAGCTGGGAGATAAGTTTATTTCGCTCAAGAAATCACTGAACTTCTAAAACAAAGCCCAGAAGATGAATCAATACAAAGTATGGCGAATCAAGAAAAGCAGCGAGTCAAGACACATTATGTTGAATAATTCCTGTCATGTTGAGTAATTGTGAGTCCTCAATGGGTCAAACATCTGAAGCGTCGTGGCAGACATGAAAGACAATTGTACCTGCTGAGTCGGTGTAATAGTCATGAGACCAAAATCGTACCAGCTCAGCCGATGTAATAGCCACTGCCCATTTACACACTAAAGAATTTCAATAAAGAAAATGACAACATATAACTTT
>CAJQUW010012459.1:0-37817 GCA_907163375.1 Prostheceraeus crozeri | reverse complement strand
TTTTTAAATGCGTGGCGTAATTGCATTTGCGATGTATAAGACGCCTGCCGAGATGTTTTCACTTGTCGAATTGCACCAGTTTGCCTCTGTTACAATTCTTTCGAGTAATGTCAGCAATGACTTATTGTTGCAAGAGCACAATGCAAGAGATAGTAAGAATTTCTATACCGCAGAATGCAAGTCTGTGGACGTGACAATCATTCGGAGATGGATAGTGAAGACGATTTACATGAATTTGAAGGAGAAAGAAATCTAAATCTTGCAGTGACGAAGGTTGATGTAGTAATCAGTCACTAAGAACAAGTGCTTGGAAATAATGCGCCACATGCTAATCATGCTAATCATGCTAATCAAATCTTAGTATGAAAATTTGTTGTGGCGCAATGTAACAAGGAAACATAATAGCTCACACAAATTCAAAGATCGTGAATAACGCACGATTTGATATTAATAAAATTGTGCAAGTACCAGTCATCTTTAGACTTGGGTCAAAATTGACTCCATTTCAGGAGGTGGCATGGAAAAATGTTTTGAGCGACAGAGAGTAAAGTTAGTAATTACTTCTAGCCAAATACGCGCGCTCCATGCGCAACTTGGTTACAAGAAATGACGCATTAGTAGCGTCACACATGATAATTTTATCCATGGTTAAATGCTTCGACAAAGGCAGTCATAGAAAATTTCTTCAAGTTCTAGGCACTGATTGTTCTAGGTAGTATCAATACATCCTGCACAAGCTTTGTGACCAAGTTGTCGAAACAGAGCTTTATTTGATATGTAACGTATTTGAAGGGAAAGTAACAAATTTAAACAGCATCATTCTTAAATTTACTGGAGCTCTAAATCAGCCTGTGATGTAAATGTGTCAATTTGAGATAAAACATGAGATGTATGCATGATAGGAAATTCGAATTGATGGCAAATATTGGGCATTTGCTTCAATATAAATTCACGTAATTGAGTGAGAATGGCGAATTTACTGAAAAATTACCTGATTGCAAATCCGACATAGCGTGTCCTCTTTCATCTGTCCTGTGAAGTCGCCACGAAGACATTGTTTGCAGTATCTGGTGCCACACCATTTGCACATGTAAGTCTGAAAGAAGAATGGAAATGAAAGCACATCGCATGTAATCGATGAAATCGTCCATGTGTATCTAGCGGATGATGTAGCAATCGGAATTTTGTCAAACTTCCTAACGTAAGTTTATAAACTATCAAAATGCATGGAATAGTTAAAATTCGTTGATTTAATTTCTTAAATTTCATTACCATTTGAAAATTGGACGTTTGATGATAATATTACGCTTCCTTTGACTACTCAATATGGATAAATGCATGTTTGCCTGTGGATTGACTTTTCATATTCATTTTTAATTATACGCACGTATAATAATGTGACGAACATGAAATTAATTATTGCATATTTGTATTTAGGCCTTGTAGAACTGGCAACTGATGATATAGCTAAAAAAACCTCAATGATTCCCCAAAATGGAGTAATGTATGGCTGCACAGCTAAACTTTATATCATGGCGCTCCTATTTCGAAAAAAAATTGCTTCCTCTTCGGCTATGGAAAACTTTTTTCGCATACATCAATCGATGGCGGTGAAATCCTATTGTGTCTCCTGGCGTTTTAATGTGAAACTTTGTTATTTGTGCAATAAGAAACTGTCAACAACTTCTGCACAGATTTAAGTAGAAAAAGTGCTTGCATTGCTAAAAATATGTCAATTGGGGATTTTTTGACGTCGCTTTCAAAAGATCGGTATGTGTAGCAACAACACACAGATTATGCATAAGTGAATAAAGGACTATAAAGATTTATAGTTCTTTAGTATCATAGCGTGTCGGATTTCTATGGTCGATAACTTGCTTAATGATAACTTAATGATAACTTCTATGCTTAACCAATGTTCTCTCAAATTGCAATGAACTCTAAATTTCCGAACTAGTTTGAAAACAGAATTTCAAGTGCAATCCGCAGATAGTATTCTAATAGCTTCTACTTATGCATATACATACATACATACATACATATATATATATATATAAATATATATATATATATATATAAATATATATATATATATATATATATATCTATATATATATTCGTATATATATTCGTATATATACGGTATTTTATTCTTATAGCTTCTACGCTTTATCAAAAGTGTGATATTTATTGGATATTCTTTTGAAAGACGAAAATTTTCGTCAATTTCGTAAAAAATAAGGCATCTACATATGTTCAAATTACTAACAGAGCATTGAAAAGTACAAACGCTGTAATTAACATAGCATAATCTACTAATGCGCAATTGTCATATGGACAGCAATATCATAAGAATTATGGCAATAATATCTAAGCAGCAACAATACATGGATCATAGCGAAATAGGATTAATTAATCATCTAATTGTGTTTAATGATTTACATTTTAGAGACACCCTGATTGATATTGAGGTACTTCTATTCTTCCCCCCCCCCCACATTTCTGTCGTTGACACCCGGAAGTGTTGCATTGTCAACGATCTTCTCTTGCTCCTACCTGTCCTCACTGACGTGGCATAGCGTTGAGTGTGTAAAACTCCCCTTATCTGACTTGTAGAACATTTACAGCCTCAGAATTAGACAACTGCTCGTCATTTGTCTGTAGACAACAATCACACGAAGTTCAGGATCACAGCTGTACGTTGTATTGTAACTGAGTATCCAAGGGACCAATCCTTCATCCCAGGGTTCAAGTAAGACTTCTCAGTCGTGCTGTAGTGTCACTCAGTGACAGATCAAGTCTATTCTGAACCCAATGTGACTAACTATGGCGAAATTTGATGATTTTGGAAAACTTGAAAAATGTGGGGGGGGAAAGAATAGAAGTATCTTTATTAAGTTTAAATGGAGTATCCGTTGAAGTTCAGAGAAATGTTCTTTCATTGATGTGGATGTAAACGCTGATAAATTCTCAGAAACAAGCGTGTTAGCCGTTTCCTCAGTGTGAACCAAATAGATCTCTATGTAAAGATTCGAACAATTATTTATCTTCAAATTGAAGGATTTTGAGAATGAAAATTAGAGAACAAGAATTTTGGCTGCACGCACTCTGACACCTACCCCTGACGAAAATGTTACGTTATTATCCCCAGCGTGTTGTGTTTGGTTATCTCCAGCCTGTTTGCATTGTCAATAGAAGCAAGCAGAATCAATTATTGTAAATCCATTGAAATCACGTTTGATAACGCTTTGCTCTAACCGCATGCAGTGAATGAGCAGTATGGGATAAACTAGCTATTGGAAGGAATAGGTTCCTTCCTCATGGGACGCTTCTCATGTAGTCATTAATTCTTATGTGATGAACATTTTTACACCTGAACTGTTATATCTATATTATGTATATCAATTTTGTCGCTATGAAACATTTTGTTGACAGCTGTAACGACATGCTGAACGCATCACAGGGCCCATGGGAACAGAACCATTGTGGAAAATCATGCCGTCATGGTTTACGAGCCATGGAAACCATATAAAGTTATAACAATGAGACTTCTAGAATGGAGTTAAGCTCATAGTGTAAGTATATTAGGTAGAGTGGTAAATCCGCATTTATTAAATCCCCAATGTGTATACACTTTCGATTTTACTCGTATTAAATGAACTCAAGGGGGATACAGTCGGAATTGTTTCAAAATGTGAGATATATACATTTATGCAGTTTTGAAGAAATTGCAACGGAATTGACTGATCATGATAGCAAAGCAAAAGGTTATGATATAATTTTGCAGATTGTCTGTGTCATGACAGCCTTGTAGAGGTAATAGTTGTTAAATTGGCAACTCGATGACCTGCTATTGCTTTCATGAATTAGAAACATGAAATTTCAGCCAAGAAAGCACAATAAGAAGTCGACGTCTTCATGAAGACTTCCATTATAAAACGGATCATGAAATTCCCTTGATAATCAGCCTAGTTTCCGCTTAGTTAGGATGCTTATTAGCAAATATTCATTCATTTTGATATCCAACTTGTTGCATACTACTTATATAGGAGAGTCATCTCGGTAGTATATAAATTGGCAAATTTTGACTTTTTTCAAAAGTGCTCAAATAATTTTTTGGACCACGAGAACGTAATCTCCGCAAGAAACTGAATCTTTCCATAGAAAATTTTTCACTGTAAACACATACTTTTTGAGTCGACACTCTACCTATATATCCCTACTCTATGAGAGCTACTCAACATGTATAGAGAATAACTGAACGAAATATTTGCATGCATTTTCACACTTCTCTTAGTGAGACTGATGCCTGAAAGTTTTCACTGTTCTGAAATGTAGCACGGTATCCGGTGTTACCGGTGTTAATTTCTCTGCTAAAGCCGACTGCTCATTATTTTGCACAGCAGAAAGAGTACATTTTTGTGATATTCTTTTGTGATTTTTGCCTAAATGCGGACATAATTCTTAGTGATTCTCAATCGCTACAGTAGAAAAAATTAACCTTGAAAATTTACATACATGATTATGATTTTATTAAGCACTGTAAAGCGGAAAAATGAGAACTGACCTGAACAGTTGCCATTTCACCGAATATTAGGACTCATCAGCAGGCCTAGTTAACAAATTAATATCCGCGGCAATTTCATTTAATTTTCTCTTATTAAGCCTTCATTTTGAGTAAGCCTCCATGATGATGTAATGTCTCGTTTGGAAGGTTTTGAAGATGGAAGAGGTCGCGTGAAAGCTTGACAAACCGTATGTTTTTGCTTTCGGGGACATCGTTTGTTAGTTGAACAATAGAGACGATTATCCGAAACCCATGAGCTGAGATATATTTTAAGGGGATAAGATCAAAGGTTGGCAACTTCCAAAAAAAGTGTAGCTATCTCACGTTCGCTACTTGATCGGGAAAATGCTACCTAGCACTGTTCGATATACTGCAATGTAATGTGATACAATAATAATCAGAAAGCAATTATTTTTCGTTTGATAATACACTCACTATTTAATAATGTGCCAGAAATGACACTTCTTTTCACTTTGCGCATAATTCCCTCGACTGATGGCTTTGTACTGCTGGCTGTGTTTTTCTTGAATAGAGACACAGGCTGACATCAAGACAGCGACAGTCATTCAAAGGGTGATAAACTACTTGACTGTTTCATTTTTCGGGTCAACATATAGCATCCTACATCGAACAAAAAGACAATAAAGTACAAAATGTAGACATAAAAGTTAGGTAAAATTTTGTGAATAACGAGAATTTGCATGCTGCATAAAAGAATTTGGATTAACAACGCTGCAACCACAGAAATGACCCTGATATCTAAAGAGAATGACAACTATTAAATCAATCTAAGACACCAACACCAGACACCACACTAGCCCGACACAGGAACACAGATTTAGAGAGGTCTGTGTCTCCACTCTAGATCTGTGCACTGGAATCGAACGGAAGTTCGCGTTGGAGGCGAATCAAGAGTGGAGAGTGAATCAAGGCTGTTGGTGTCTTTTATTGACTTGATCGTTGTCATTCTCTTAGATATTCAATATACTGCCACAGACCTACGTTTCAGAAATAAATTTGTTTACCTGAAATTGATTAGAGTGGGATGTGATTCAAGGTCGTGCCACAGGGAATTCAGCTGAGCACGAATGACCGATGAAACGTAGACCACCGCAATGACACAGTCGCTGACAAGTGTGTCGAAGTCAAAAAGTGAGCGATTTTGTGACACTATTGTGCTCTGCATAAAGCTTGACTTCCATTTAAAAAGTAGGTAGGAGGTAGCAAAGGATTAATACTAAAGGACATCTATTGCAATAGGTTGGCATTTTCCATGAGCAGCATGTTCAGTAAATAAGAGATCAGTTTAAGCCGATGTTTTAATAGTTTGTCACAAATTTTCGAGGTCGACCGCTCTGTTCAAGTTACAAAATGTTCAATCTTTGCTGAATTGAGTCGGTCATTTCACTCTTTCTTCATCATGAGGCATAAATGTGTCAACATATCATCGGCGAACATTTTTTCATAAAATCACAACATTCGAAAATCAATCACCTACTGAACTTCAGGTCTAGTTCACATTGTTCCATTGCATTGCGATTTCAACAGCAGCATTTATATATTATTATTGATGTCCTGACTCAGGTGAAATGTGTTCTAAAAAGCTTTCATGAATACTGGTAGAAGATACTCAACATGCTGTGTGTTTCTCGATTTAATGAACATGTAGATCCAGGCTGATATTTTGATTTCTGATCGGCCTTAGAGTCTTAAGAAAGTGGAAACACTACTGAAGAAACCCGTCACACAATGATCTCAGAATTGATGACTACTGTGACTACTGTAATTGATAGAAAATAATCGAGCGTGTTCTCAAGACACTCAAAATCAATTTGCAAAAAGATTTAAGAAAACGGCCTTGCATTTAATGTACGGGCTTGCATTTTTTTAGCGTTATGGAAAGATCTTTCCGAAATGGAATGGCAGCCTCTAGATAAAATTTCGCCAAGAACTTAACTAGACTGATGTTTCGGTTTTTGAATACTGTTGCAATTATAGCAAAAGGTCATCTTTTTGCACAAAGAATTGAATGAGTAAAAAATTGATTAAATTTGAAGCTTGGAGTCTTGATCGCTTTATTTCAATACTAGTTCTAAAGATTTACCCAGTTGTACAAAATGGTGGCCTGAAACGAAATGATTTGAAGAATTATCAAACGGAGGGTTGCACTGACACTCACATGTCTTCCTGATTCGTTATGTCATAGATATTCTTGCATCTATCTTAATACATAAATATCAATGAATTGTAAATCGATTGCACAAAACAAGGCATGAACTGATTATTTGAACTCATTCAGATTATTTGCTATTGATGATTGACAACAAGATGACGGCAACATACCCTCATCTGAATATACATTATCGATTAGCAAGGACCATGCCGGTTACATCAGTATCATGTGAACGTTCTTTCAGCTCATTGAAATTCGTAAAATCGGCGCTACGGACCACAATGGATCAAGATCGTTTGAGAGATCTCCTAATTATTGCATCAGAAACCCAAAGAAATCAAAATGAAGACGTGACGAGAATTATAGACGTGTTTTGGAATGTGTAATCAACGTTAATCATGTTCTCCAATCAGATTTTGTTCTCAATTTCAATAAACGTATGTTTTAATCAATTGTTTTTTATTAAACTATCAAATACGTGTAGATAGATACGGTTACTACAAAAAGTAGTCCTACACTACAATCAAAATTGAATAAAACCTACTGTTTCCTTTTTAACTTTGGATATTATCTTACCTCTTGATATTGTTTATGTTAGCTCAACTTTTGATATTGTTTCATCTCTTGATATTATTGATATTAACTTTCCTTTTCAAAGCCTATATTACCTATTTATCATGCAAAAATGAGTAGCAGTACGGGAACATATTTCACTGTGACTACTTAGTCTATCAAATTTTGCACTATTGCATTGTGCCCTCCTTGAGGAATCGGGGGCACAACGCCCCTGCATCGCTCCTTCGCTAAAAAATTGCTCTAAATTTTTTACCTCGCTAGATTGCTTTCGCAGCTTCGGATTTCCCCTTACTTGTTTTCTTCCAAGTACTTTTTCATAAAGAATTCCGATACATGTAATTTTGTAGAATGTCTGTCGTTGTCATCCATTTTCAGGTGTGAAATGCGTGACAGTTCATTCACACCAAAATTTTTATGATATGTTTCTAAATGTCAGATTGCGCAACATTATCTTCCTGACACCCTCGATGTAGTATTGTTGCCAACAAAAGGCTGCCGACCATTGATATAGACAATGTTATTCGTGGTTAAAGGTTAAAATAAAGAGCTTTGTCACTAAACATGTTTGTACACTTGAGTGCAGTGTACGTAGTGAGGGAACAGACTCCGGCTTGCCCGGCAAGACGGCAATGGATCAGGAGCGAGGCATATTAGCGTTATCTCCGTGATAGAGGTTGCGGCTCTTAAAGTAAGCTCATGCTGCTGTCTAAGTGACAGATTTGGCTGATGTTAGAGCTGTAATGTCTATGTGTTTCTGATATCAAATTCAACTCTAATCAATAGGGGAATTTTTTATGACCTAAAAATCGAAAAAATATGACCTTAAAAAGCCTATAATATGACCAAATATGACCTAAGACTGAAAATGTGACCACAATATGACCTAAAATTCATGAATTGTAATTACATGTAAGAAAAATTTTAAAATATGGCAAAAATTATCAATTTTCAAGCAAAGAGTTAAAAAGTTCAATTTGCCACAAGTAAAGCGATTTATTTCAAACTTTTTCCACGACATATGTATATTCATCTGCAGCTTGTTGTACAAAACAGTAATGTAATTTACTACATTTGATGTCAAAAGAGGTCTGTCTTTGAATAACATCTTCTTCAACATGGAGAAGAACGCTCTGCCGAAGCAGCAGTTGGCTGTCAAGGAAAGGCAGACGACAGACGAGCCAATCCTGGCGCCGCCGGTAGCATTCATATCTGCCGACAATGCATTGTGAGGATGAGAAAGAAAAATACGGCAATCCCTTTAGTATACTCCCTTTTAATACTTGTAAAATCGAATAGCTAAAAGTATTTACTCGGCAAACGTTTCGCAACGCTGTCGCTGCCTCAGTGCACTAAAAAGAAAGTCAAAGCAGCCGCTGAGAGTAATTTATATAGCAGGGTGATAATACCGTAGACAGAGTATCTCTCAGCCAACCAGCTCGTCTTTGCGGGTCAACTGTGGTCTCCCATCTCTGATGTAGCGAGCGTCATCCAGACGATTTTCAAGAGGCGAACTATGCTTGGCACTGATATTAATTGTGAAATTAATTTTTAAATTAATCAAAATTAAATAAATTAATTTTAAATTAAATTAATGTGAAATTAATTAAGAGTTTGCGAATTTGCTTGTAAACATTATATTGGGCAAACTAATAGGCCTTTCAGAATTCGTTTCGAGGAGCATGAGCGTAGTTTGCGTTTGCAGAACAATACTAGTGCCCTCTCCGAACAGTCGATAAATGACCACGACAGTAAACTTGACATTTTCGATTCCACAATCAATATCATTGCCAACCATAGTTCGTCTCTTACAAATCGTCTGGCTGAAGCTCGCTACATCAGAGAAAGGAGACCGCAGTTTTTTAGAAACAGTTACAGTTTTTAGAAAAGTATTGGCTAGTGGTTTTATTATGTTTGCTTATCAAGGTTACAGGTAATTTGTATTTTCTTATTAAGTTATTGATTTTTCTATTACAACTATCATTAATAAAACTAAAAGAAAGCCTTTTCTCAATTTTTTTTCTCGAAACGTTTTCGATTTCACTGTCAGTATCATTGCCGAGCACAGAATTAGATTCATCTCCGCGCTTCGGTTTCCTCGAAAGGAACAATTGTATGTAGCCTTAATATCGAAATGGCACATCACAGAATTAGACAACTTGCTCCTTCTCGAATGGATAATTCCTGTATCGCTTGCTATTAGAAATGGCAAACAATAAGCTGTCAGCAGAGGAAACCAGAGCCAGTGAGAGATGCGTGCGTGCTGTGATATCACTTCGCACACACCAAAACACATATCGATGTATTTGATTCGATTCAGCGTATGCACTATACAGTGAGCAATGCTGAAGAGATGATGTGAAATCATCAAGTGAACTAATTTTTGTACGCCTGCTACTTTTTTTAATAATGATCGGAAGGGCCAACATTATGGAGAAAACTTGTGCGCAATGATCTGAATTCTTCGAATCTGAAGGAATTTTGGCAATCGAAGCACTTTGCGGGAACTCACATGAATCCGCAAGCGACGCACGACTTTTTTTCCTATTTTTGTAAGGTATTAGGAATTTCTTTTTGCCCACTTAAAAGGTTCCTCGATGTGCCGGCGATTTCGTATTGATCACACTTCTAGAAACCGAAACAGATAAACAAAATGTTTAATTCTGTATTGCCAAGCATAGTTCGCCTCTTGAAAATCGTCTGGATGACGCTCGCTACATCAGAGATGGGAGACCACAGTTGACCCGCAAAGACGAGCTGGTTGGCTGAGAGATACTCTGTCTACGGTATCTACTCTGTCTACGGTATGGGGTCCTGGCATTTGAAATATGGATATAATGCAAGCTAAAGTGTATGACGTTAATGCGAAGGAGTGGATAGCGCCCTCCACATGCATCAGTAGTGTTGATGTCTGTGGCAGCAAAAGATGCCTATGTTGTAAATCTCTTGACACTAATACTACTTTTAAGAGTTTTAGTACCGGCAGACGGTTCGTTTTAAATTATCCTAGTAGTTTCTCGTGTAAGAGTAGGCATGTAATATATTTGATCACATGTCAATCATGTGGGGTCCAGTATGTTGGACAGACAAAACAGCCATTACATTGTAGACTTAATGGGCATCGGCAGTCTGTTCAAAAGAATCATCTCAATACGTATTTAAGTAATCATTTTAATAGTTCTAATCACAGCTGGGATGATGTAAGTATACAAATTATTGACTTTGTCGATGTTCGTAATAAATCTGATACAGAAATTGCCTTCGAGCTTAACAGTAAGGAAGATTTTCATATAAGAACGCTGAACACCTTGCATCCTTTGGGTTTGAATGACAGAGTGTTAGGCGGAGGTTGCGCCTCTCAGAACACTGCAAATTCATTTTCATTTTTTAGTTCTCCTATTAGCAGACGTAAGAGAAGCCATGGCCTTAGGAAGTCGGGTAGAAAGAAATATCCTCCATCTAATAGTTGTGAGGATATTCTCAAGGAGCTTCAAGAGTTGATGAAGAGCAACAAAATAAGACATTTCTATAATTGCTTGAAATCGATTAGTGATAGCATGCTTAAAATTATGTATTCTAGGCTTCTTGATCAGTCGAATGACCTATCTTTCGTTTTGACAACATATGTTTATAGTAAATTATATAGAAACAAGAGGGATAGCTTTACCGAAGACAAAACGTTTTGACAACATATGTTCATAGTAAATTATATAGAAACAAGAGGGATAGCTTTACCGAAGACAAAACGCATATAGTGATTCCTTTCAAGTCTCATTTAGTTGACAAACTTCATTTACCTTCTGTATTTAATGATAAAAGTGTCTGTGCTTTAGTTCCAGAAAAAGCGAAACATCTATATCCTCCCAAAGTGTACCATAAGCTTAATAATCCTATTTGTTTGAAATTCTTCAATTATAATAAGTTTCTTAATAGCCTGACAATTCAGGAAGTTGTTGGCATTTTACAGAGCGATTGCAGCTGTGACTCGATGACCAGTTTTGTTTATGAGCCTTATGGGCATGTTTTTACCGGTAATTTAGATATAATAAATGATCCAGGTCTCAGAGCTATATTCGCGTATGGCACTAAACACAGATTGTCTAGGTCAATATCATGGAAATCCATTCAAAAAGAGATCAGCGATTCCATAGATAATCATATATCTCGTGTGTCCAGTCGCCTTCACTTAAAAGTTGATGACTTCTCTATTTGGAAAAACAGGGTCATGATGTTAGTAAAGCACCGCATCTTTCGTTGTAAGAAGTTGGGTGGGAAAGATAATGGCAGCAGCGTTTGTGTTGATAAGGAGTTGCAAGATCTCCATAAAAACTTGATAGTCGTTCCTGTCGATAAAGCATCCAACAACTTTAGTTTCATATGTAAAAAGTTCTATCTCAAAATCCTGATGGACGAGCTTGGTTTTGACATAGATTCTTCCACTGCAGTAGGCAATGCAACTTATAAACCTGAGCTTATTTCTGATAAGGAAGTCCTTACTAAACACGTTAAAGATATGAAATCAAACTTTAATATTAATGTTAGTGACAAGGACCTTAAACTACCAAAACTTTTCTGGATTCCAAAATTGCATAAAAATCCTTATAAGTTTAGATTCATTGCCGGAGCCAGAAATTGTACAACTAAAAAGTTATCGGTGAATATCAACAAAGGTCTGAAAGTGATAAGAGAAAATTTCCATAGATACTGTGAGTCAATCAGGAGTAATACTGGTTATTCTTATTTTTGGAGTGTAGCCTCGACTCAAGATTTTTTGAGGAATATTTCTAACGTGAACGTCCACTCTATGCAAGTTTTTGACTTCTCTACTCTTTATACAAACTTAGATCAAGGTGCTATCAAGAATAATATTTTTTCCATCCTTGATCTCACATTCAATTCCACTAATCGTAGATACTTGTGTGTAGGATATGAGAAGTCGTTTTTCTCCAAAATCAAATATAAGGGGTATTCTTGTTATGACGTGGATTCTTTTAAGAAGGCTATTGATTTTATAGTGTCTGAAGTCTACATTTCTTTTTCCGGTTACGTGTTCAGACAAATTCGAGGAGTACCAATGGGAGGGAATTGCAGTCCTTTACTTGCCGACTTGTTTCTGTTAAATTGCGAATTTGCTTTTATGAAACAATTGGTTAAAAATAAAAAGTTTGGACTAGCTAAATTATTGTCAAACACTTCGAGATATATAGACGATATATGCGTAATAAATTACAAGCATTTCAATACCTTAATTCCGAAAATTTACCCAATGGAGCTTCTTGCAGATAGAAACGGAGTCAATGACAAAGCCGTTGTTTACCTCGATGTGAGACTCCAATCTAGTAGTGACGGTCTTCGAACCTCAATATATCATAAAGTGGAAGATTTTGATTTCCCTGTTGTTCTGTTGACATTTCCAGACAGTGCAATACCTTATAACATGGGAATTAATGTATTTGCCGGCCAGGTTTTACGTTATTGTCGCATCTGCTCACATCTTGAAGATCTAATTAAACGAATTAATATGACACTTTTTGTGATGAGCAGCAGAGGATATTGTAAGTCTAAAATGAAGGCATGTACTGAGAAAATCCTAACCGGTCATAACAATTTTCTAGTCAAGTTTGGATATTTCTCAGCGAGGCAGCTGACATCGCAGTGCGCATTTTAAACAATAAAATTAACACTGTTTTCTTAACATTTTTTTTATTGGTTATACCATTTCAGTATTTCACACATATATTTTAGTTTGTTTTGGATGTATCCGTCTTTTGCGGTTGTTTTGTTTTTGTTTTTACTATTACTATCAGTATTACTTATTATTACACATATCATTACTGTATTGATTTTAGAATGCCAGCCGCATATAAGTTTATGCGGGGCCCCGCCCGCCTGGGCTTGAGCGTTCAGGTAGAGGGGCCGAAACACAACCAGGCGGGTACCTGCTGACGACTGGCTATTGTTTTATTTGTTTTAACGTTTTTTTATCGCTAACTACCCTAGTGTGATGAATGGACTGTGTCGGTTACTGGTCTCCATGGGGTTAACATGGTGATTACTAAGTGTCTATTTATATATAAGTTCCTAATCAATCGAGCCTGAAACTTTGACCAAGGAGATCATTTGTTAAGCGGCGTTGTACGATCTCGTACACTTAAGGGTGAAGTCCAGCCCGTATAGCGCTATGTTATGGACCCCCGGGTAGGTCCGCCCGGCACGCAATCAGATCCGTCAAGTCTTTGTGCTTAAAGACCTTCATGCATTCATGCATTTGTCGAGGATCACAAGTCAGAGGACCACTAGGGGTAAGGTCCAGCCCCGCTTTAGAAGCGCTGAGTGAAAAATGGACTAGTGGGAAGGTCCTCCACACCGATCTCGTCAAGTTTGGCTCTAAAATGTAGTCCTAGGATAGTCAAAAGTTTGACGCGCCTTGAACGTTTAATGTCTGCCGGTGGGAACGCACCAGCTGTCCTCTTAAGGACAAACCTTAAGTCTTATTAACTATAAGTTTATTAAAATTATGAAACATGTAGACGTCGTTATGGGAATGTCCCAGCTTCAAGTATTATCACCCTGCTATATAAATTACTCTCAGCGGCTGCTTTGACTTTCTTTTTAGTGCACTGAGGCAGCGACAGCGTTGCGAAACGTTTGCCGTGTAAATACTTTTAGCTATTCGATTTTACAAGTATTAAAAGGGAGTATACCAAAGGGATTGCCGTATTTTTCTTTCTCATCCTTACTATGAACACCCTCCCGTATAAGGCTATAAACTAGGCAATGCATGCATTGGAACTGTCCTCACACTGCATCTTGATGCTGAGAAGACCAATATTGCGTCATTCTGCAAGCTTCGGTCATCTTCTATCCCCCTTTTCCCCAGAAACTCTAGCAGTCTCAAACTACAGAAAAATGACCAAAATGTGACTAAATATGATCAGACACAGAAAAAATGACAATATTACTTTATCCTAAAAATATGACATTACATTTGGCAATTTCGAAGCCGTCAGTCAATGAATGAAAACTTTCTGATATTGCAAAGTAGCGTAATCCTAAATTTGCTCAATAACGCTGAATCAACAAACCACTGCAGTAACCCTTCATAGTGTTTGCACATCAAATAGCACTTGCGGTTATTCAATCCAATGACACTCGATAATGTCAATTTTCATTGAATTTTGGTCTCGTTTTGTGGCTATTTCAGGCTCATTTCTTGAAATATTTAGCAACTTTCTCCAATCAATATTTGAACGAATTAATCTTCAATTTCAGCTGTGAAAATATTCATCGGACAACCACTTGTGCACCAAATGACCAATTCCTAATCCTTCCTCAAGAATCAATCGTTTCATTGATCTGAATATAACATTATACCGTGAAAAGATCTTTGATTAGCTTCAATCTGTGTACACACACTTGAATACCTTCTAATACGAAAATCCGTTGCACACAGATGACGATTATAATGATGGAGAAATGAAATGACTTTACACTTTCTGTATGAAATCGCTTTCCGCCTTTATTGTGCAGTATTGACCGCAATTAAAGGCATGGTGCATTCCATTGCAGCTAGATTTCACAATCATAATTGAATTGATGCCTACTCACAGTGCAAATAATTGAAGTGCATGCCTACTCACAGAAATAGATTGTTTATCTGAAGCTGACTAGAATGGAAATTGACTCAGGGTTGCGGCACATCTCGGGGAACTAAGTTTGAGCATGAACCAGAACCGCCAATGAAAAGATTAATTGCACAGCACATGTAACTGATCCTAACCCAATGATGCAGTTGTTGACAAGTGTATCAAAGTGAAAATGCGGGCGATTTTTGTGTGAATAAAGCTCTGTTTTAATCCTACAGTTTTTATTGTTATCAATTTCTATGTGCCTATCTGTTGAAGGTTCATGGCGGAAAAATGAGAAATAAGTCAATTTTTTGCTCCATGTCTGAAAACTTCAGAAAATGTTCTTTGAACTATTTCAATTCAGCTCTGAAACTTACAGAAAAATCAATCGAGTGGTTTTTGAAATTTACACACTTTCCCTAATTTTCATACTACTTACAAGTAGTATAACCTGAAAAATAGGATACAAAAATGCTCCATGGGAAAAAAAGACGGAAATATATTTATTATCATTTCATTGGTATCTAGTCAAAATTCCAAGCGCTAATTGCAAATTTTTAATATCTCTCGAAAGAAAAACAATGAGTCTGTATTTATGATTTCTATCGTAGCTTTCAACAAACTGATCTAAAGCCATTTGTAAAATCTCATCTTCTCTATCATTTGGTAGACTATTTGCTATTTTAGACGCTCTCTCGCATTCCGGAAACCAGGAGTGGCATGGCTCAGAGAGCATGCAACCGAATTAAGCCACCAGTTCTATATGGAGTAATGGAGACGGTAAATCAAGTCTCCAAAGGAAGCTTTAAGGCGATGGGTCCTAAACTTTAACGGTTAAATGATGAACCCGGGTCTGGCCAGACCCGGGCTATCTTTCACACAAGATATCTCCGAAACTAAAATCGACAGGAGGCTGAAATTTCATGACTTTTCTACATTATTAGAGTACTCAATCTGAGAGCTTTTGTTAGAGTCCACGATAGTTTGTTTTACTACATCGAGCCTATGACTAGGTAGATGATGAACCCGGGTCTGGCCAGACCCGGTCGTGTCTATGGCATAACGGGCTATCTTCTTGTCTGAGAACGGTCTTATTTTCTGTCAGTATGCGCTATTAGTGAAGTTCGTGACTTTTCTTACTTACATTCTCACTTTGTAAACCTTAGACTCGACTGCTGTAAAGCATAATGTACTTACAAAGTACTTACAGTACTTGTAAAGCTACTCATCAAGGTCAAATGTTTGTGTATCGTTCGCAGCATCGCCTACCTAACGTGTGTGCTTCTCATGGATTACCGGCTTGGTAACACATCGTAACATCTAGAGAATCACACACACAAGTACACGCGCGCTTATTGCACATCTGTTTTCCTATTTGATCAGAAGGAATCAAGGGACCAATAGGAGTCACGAAATCGTCTGATTGAATGAATTCATTTTTCTTCCCTGATATGCACGAAGGAATTCGTTCCACTGCAATATTCTGCGATTGTCTACTGATGTATTGGAATGTCAATGGCATCTTCTAATGAAAGACGTCAACTACCGCCCCGCAATGCCCGGTCCATTGCATTTGCTAATATCAATCTACAATACGATGCTGATGAAGAAGAAGACAATTTTCCTGTTGAAATATCAAGTAAGCTGTGTGAGGGATCCTTGAAGGCCAATCTATGTGAACAGATTTGAGGGGGAGGGAGGGTTCGAGGAGCTATTTAGTGTCTGTTCATGGTGGGGGGGGGTGAAATGCAATATAAACGAGTACACGTGAATACTTATGGGGAGATTAGAATTAGCTACTGTTTACGTACTTATATGTAGGATTGTAAGTGGAAGTACCGGTAGAGTCATCCGTTACTATTTTGAAATGACGAGCTTGAATCTTGAGCTATGTTTAGGCACAGATATACATGTATGACTAGACTAATGGAGATTTCAGAAGAAGGGCCAAGCTTGTATAGATACCCGTATCTATGTACGTACTGCAGCCCGTTGTAAAGTGATAAATCCACTCAGATTCATTGACAATAGTTTATTACACAACTCATTTTAGGCGTACGTGTACGAGCATTAAGTTGTTGCGTCTTTGCTTTTACAGAAACGTTCTGTGCCGTAGAGTAGCCGTAGCCGACATGTACATGTAGGTTTATAACGATGTCACCCACGTTGTGATCGCCTATTGGCTATGCGTGTAGCCTACATTTAGACCTATGAGCAGACAACCAGCCGACATTCATGGATACAAAATTTATGGACTGCCCATTGAACTTTTAGAATATCACAAAGATTTCAAAATTATAGCATCTGACTCTGTACACTGTACTGCACATTATTATAGTAATAGGCTACAGATGTATACATGAACAAATGTACGTGTACATCGCTATGCTATACATATGTAGCCCTGCAAATTCAACTTGCCGGTAACTCTAAATGAAATCATCTCCATTTCAGCTGATGATGTTGCAGCTAGTGCTGAGATAAATGACAACGATGCAGGCAGCGACGAATATGACTCCCTTGCCGAGATTTCTGGTAAGTGATTTAACTCTTGCAAATGTTACACTCATACTTGTTGCAATGATTTTACAATCGGCGTATCATTTCATTTCAGACCAAGTTGTTGCTAGTGGCCATGTCAGTGATGAAGAGTTGAGTAGGCCCCT
Source organism: Prostheceraeus crozeri (assembly GCA_907163375.1). Classification (NCBI taxonomy): domain Eukaryota; kingdom Metazoa; phylum Platyhelminthes; order Polycladida; family Euryleptidae; genus Prostheceraeus; species Prostheceraeus crozeri. Next base: position 20,210 of record CAJQUW010012459.1, on the reverse strand, counting down.
ATAGAGGCTTTAGAGAAGATGGATTTCAGCGGAGAAGAGGACGACGACGAGACTCCCTCCCTAGTGGCACCTGCCCTAAGAGCTCCCAATGGTCTCTTGTGGTGTCTTCAGACGGCACAGCAGCATTCACCAGGAAGAGAGCCAGTGCGCAACTCTTTCCGTGCTTCTCACATTGGATTCAGCGTCGGGTTTCATCCTCAGACACCATCAGAAGCATTCAAGGCATATTTTGGTGACAGTTTGCACCTGACACTTCTCCATACTAATCGTGAGGGTCGCCGTATCGCTGCTGCTAAGCACACTACATGGAGACCATTATCAATGACTGAATTTGAAGCCTTCGTAGGTCTGCATCTGATTGCTGGCGCGTTGAAGGCTGGACACCGTAACACTCGGGAGCTTTGGGATCTCAGAAATGGCAATCCGATATTTAGAGCTTCAATGAGTTTCCAGCGATTCCAGCAGATCAAAGCTGCTCTTAGATTTGATAACAAGATGAGACGTGACCACACCGATCCACTGGCTCCTATCCGTGAAGTCGTTGATCAAGTGAACTCAAACTTGGAAAGTCACTATGATCCGGGATCCCTTCTGTGTGTTGATGAACAGCTCGTGGAGTTTCATGGTCGTGTTCGCTTTCAACAGTATATACCTTCGAAGTAAGCCTGGAAAGTTTGGTATAAAGATCTTTTGGATTACGGACGCTGGAAATAGCTTTCCTTTACGCTGCCTTGTGTATGTTGGGAAAGAAACCCTACCGGAATCGGAGCGAGACTGTCCAATCAGTGAAGCGGTGGTGATGCATCTGGCTAAGGCATACATGGGTGTCGGGAGGAATATTACAATGGACAATTGGTTTACCTCGGTCAATCTGTGCGATCGACTCACAGATGCCAAAACTAGTGTTGTCGGAACCATCCGCAGCAACAGGCGTGGGGTTCCTCCCGCTGCGAAGTCTTCTCAAGGAAGAACGAAAGGTGACTCTCGGCATTTCGTATCTGGTCAAAAGGTGCTATGCTCCTATTTTGACAAAGGCAATGCACCCGTTCTCCTTCTATCGACAAAGCACACCTATGGCAAGCACAACGAGAGCGAGAAGCCCGAAATCGTGGAATGCTACAATGCGACAAAGTTGGGAGTCGATAACCTAGACAAGTTGGTCCGTACTTACCGAAGCCAACGGAAGTGCCGGAGATGGCCCTACGGTGTGTTCATGGCACTGATGGATGTTGCTGTTATTGCAGCCATGAGAACAATGGCAGCTACGAACCATTACTCCTTCAAGATGGATCTTGGCTACGAGATGACCCTCCCTCTTGTTCGTCAACGTGCTACTCATTCTCGTCTAACCAACTCAATCAAAGTGGCCATGGAGTTGGTCGGTATCAAACCCAACATCTCGCAGCCTGCTGTCGACAGCAACCAGCAACGTCAACGCTGTCGGATCTGCTTGGATGAAGGTGTAAAGGAAAGGAAGACTCGCTTCAAATGTGCTGAGTGTCAAAAAGCCATATGCATACAGCATGCAACAACCGTCTTGTCTTGATTGTATGTGATACTTATGAACTTTCTCCACTACTCAGTAATGGAATACAGTAGCTGACAATTTCAATTATACTGGTACCTGGATGAATTGTGTTTTACATTATAATACGTATGTATAATTGACAACTGCTATCACTTTTTAGATAAGCCAGATAAACATATATTTCCACAGACTACATGGCATCACCTAAAACAGTTTCACAACATAGGTCTACTGTGGTAAGCATATAGGCCTAGTTATTAGCTGAAACTAGTTAAATGCAGAAGTGAAGTGATGATAGGCCATGGTATTCTAAAATCCAATGTTCCTACAACCTTCCCTATAGATGAATAGCGGTGCTTATCTTCAATTTTATTACGGGTCTGGCCAGACCCGGGTTCATCATTTACCTAGTCTTACGTGAGGACATCATTTAACCGTTAATCGCACACGATTTTGAGCTGCCTTTAGTGATCGACTGCTTCCTCTCACTAGATAATCGTTCCTCTCATAGATAATATTCTTCTCTACTGTTTTGCATGGCATCGTTGCATATCGTGTGGTATCGTCACATTTTTACTCAATAAAAAGTCGATGGATCTGCGTCATTTTTTAGTATATTATTAAGAAATCATTCAAGTATCAAAAAATTACTAAGTCAGCTGAGGCGTATTTTTGCTACCATAGATATAGGTGCATGAAATTCAGCAAATTTAAAAATTAAAAAATATGTTTTTTAAACAAAATTATCGATAAAAGAGAATCTACCCGGCAAAATAGTTTACTTTGAAAGAATTTATAGTAGAAGCAATCTACTATACCTACTTAAATGATAACTGTGCATGGTGCATTTTTTTGAGTTCCCAGTATAAAGAAATTATATTATATTCATCAATTACACATGCGGTTTTACAAAAATCAATATAGTGAGAAAAACATTTTATATTGACTAGATACCAATTTTGACTAGATACCAATGAAATGATAATAAATAGATTTCCGTCATGTTTGCCCATGGAGCATTTTTGTATCCTATTTTTCAGGTTGTACTACTTGTGAGTATAAGTATGAAAATTAAGGAAAGTGAGCAAATTTCAAAAACCACTCGATTGATTTTTCTGTAAGTTTCAGAACTGAATTTGAATAGTTCAAAGAACATTTTCTGAAGTTTTCAGACATGGAACAAAAAATTGACTTATTTCTCATTTTTCCGACATGAATATTTCATGTATTTTTAGTTAAATATTTTGGAGGCTACAAATATGCGAATAACCGATCATTTCATAAGTTAATTTTAGTACATCAAAAGTCGGTAGAGACCCTAATTCCGTTCATGTGTCGATGCGGATTAGTCAATGCAACTTGATAATCAAAATGGTAGGGCAATATGTCATAGATTTATTTAATGTTCTCGGGTACTAGAATATCAATAAAGTGCTATGATCGCATAACGACTGTATAATTCTCTAATGACTACAGTATGTGCTCCCCCTCGATATAGGATCAACAAGGAGGCTGCCTCACATATTCTCGAATAGCATCTTCATGAAACAATGCTGAGTGCAATGAGGAGCAAAGTATTGTCGGTTATCATTTTAAACTGCATACTAATAGTTCATAAAGGACTATTTTACCTAATTTCATTTACATAGAGCTGTTTAACCTTTGCTCTCCATGGATTTGCTTGTAGCCATTGTTTCGAAAGCTTCAGCTAAATAGAATTATCAGTAAAATTTTCCATGAAATCCGATTGCGTTTCAACTCCCATTGTTAGAATGTACGGGTGATTTTTGTCACGATATTAGTGAGGCGACAAGAAAAAGTGTCACATTTTTGTCCATTGAACTTTGAAAATTCGATCAAAACTTTGAAATTATGAGCCAGATTTTCCGCTTTGGAAGTTACTTCTCTCTTTCCACTCATGATTTCTTACTGCCTACAGAAACAGTCATTTTAAAATGAAATTGAAGCATTGGCGTGTACACAACTTCTTGGACAATTAACATCAATTAACTATGCAAATTGCATAATAATGAAAAGACTTTAAGTACTATGCAGCAGATATTGATATTCACTTCAATTTCCAGATGAGTATCATCTTTTCGATGCTAAACATAAGTGCCAATATATTTTGGACATAAGTTTATGAATAACTTAATTCTCGTGATCATGTTATGTGCAGACGTTTCCATATTATGCACCGATTTTGTGCTAATCAATAAAGAATTATTTCTACTTACAGCAAGTGCACAGAAGAACTGCATGGTGAAAAAATCAGTCAAAGATTTTTACAATAAAAGTGCAATTACACGGCTCATGGCATGATCAAGTGACTAATAAGCTACATTGTGCTGAAGTATTGAAGTAGGTCCTTGTTGATGTACATGCTTATCTATCTATCTCCGTTCAATTTTATTGAGACCATTGTTTGAGAATTGAAGTTTTGTGGTGTTTTTGGTTAAGTGGAGGTAATCATAATGTCCGATGATAATGTAGCATCGACTTTAATGTTGTCCGATTAGGCCTCAATGACCCATCACAGGCACGTTCTTGCGAAATTTGATATGGCAATTGAAAACTCCGTCATTTCTTCGACAAAAGGCATTTCACACGGTTCTTCATAAACACATGATTACTCTAGAGATAGTATGAGCATTTAAAGGTAATTAAGTAATTGTAGCTTTGAAAGAAAGAGAGAACGCAAGAGTTCAGAAGACACCGATGTAAAATCGAAGAGTTTTAGCCTAAAATACAAAATAATCAGAAACCAAGCACCTTGCATCGGCAGACTATCTGTGGTATTGTAAATATGGCTCTTGGATTATTATTCAAAAGACAATTTCTATCATTTGTCCATTTATTATTTACCTTGTGTGATGTTTATAGAATCGGAAAATAAATATAATAGAATAATTGCGTTCATGCTTCCAAACTATGATTTAATCGATAGTTCAACAAAAAATTCTCAAAATCGACAAAAGACCTCTACCTAGAGAAATATCATGCACAAGTAACAGGAACTTTAGCAATTTGAACTCAGTACCTGAATAATTTCTGAATAAGATTGTTGAATAATCAATGTGTCTCCCATAATAGAGGATCTCTGGAAGTGAGCAATAGCAGTATGTGTGGAATTCCGCTATTCTATTGACTTGGCCTGGTTGGCATCGAAACTCACAGAATTATACAACTTGCTCGTTGAGTCTTCGTTCCTAGAAGGGAAGAGTCGCATATCGCATACTATCGGAAATGGCACATACTCTCTCAAACAATAAACTGTCAACCAACTTTTAGATACCAGCCAGTGCGTGCGTGTTGTAATATCATCTCGGTCACACATCGCTGTCTAGCTACATTCAGAGAAGAATGTTGAGAAGAGGTGGTGAAATCATCAGGTCAACCAATTTTCGTACGCCTGTTATCTTCTTTAATAATGATCGGATGGACCAACATTATAAAGAGAAGACTTCTGCGCAATGAGAATTCTCCGATTTTTAAGGAATCGTGGCAATTAAAGCACTCTGATGGAATTTACAGGAATCCACATGCGACGCACGACGTTTTCCCTATCTCTGTAAGGTATTAGGAATTCCTTTTTGTCCACTTCGTAAGTTCCAGCCTGTGCCTTCGTTTTGAATAAGTCTGCACTTTTTAGTAAATTGAAATAGTTAGACAATCTAATAAAAGCAAGACTGCCCAGATTTATTTTAGAATGAAAACTATTCATTTTGAGGGTCAAACATGTTTCAAGCAAAAATGCTCATCATGGATAGGAGAAGCAGGTGTTGCAATAAAATGGAGCTTGTATACATAAGAAGGAAAGTGAACTACATTCCATCAGTTCATAGGTCGTCGGTACATGTAGTGCATGGATTCACCAGAGTTCTAATTGCGTCACAAGTTGGATATTCATCAATATTTCGTCATTAATCTCGCAAGGCGTTCAGCCATTGGTTGAAGCATAGCTTCAGCCAACTTTGTCAACCACGGTTTAGTTCTACATATAAATAGCTCCATTTTATTGTAACATCTGTTTCTCCTGTCACTCATGATGAGCAATTTTGCTTGAAATATGTTTGGCCCTCAAAATGAATAGTTTTCATTCAAAAATCATACAATCTTATTCTGTGTCGAAACCATTTGGACTCTCGTATTCGAAATGAAGATCATTCAGAGTTTTGTCACAATGGAGAACTTACTACTATTAAATTGAAAATATCATTTCTGCACAAAATTGAATTCGATGTCTGTGATATGAAAGATGATTTGATTTAACTGAACATCTTTCTGCAGAAGCATAATCTTGTGCAGTTAATATTGATAGGCTAAATTGACAAAATTTTGCTGCAAAACCAAATTTCATGTGAACAGAACTTTCAGTTTACATTAAAGACGAGATAGCGCAAGTGCAGCCATGCGAGAACTCATCGATTCAAGTGACGTGGAAGCATAAAGGGAAAGCTTTCGCTGACGCACACTATTGCCTGTCATCTATACACTCAGATAACATCCTCATCTACCCGTCTTTTGTGACGATCGTTTTAGTTTAACGATTCTCAGATTGACATAGGTATTGGGGGTAATTGCTTAAAGATGCAGTTATCCTCAAAAACCTAAAAAGCAATGTTTTTCAGCAGTTTCATAACAACAAAGCATGCATATTACTAGCATGATGAATATCCCACTATCTTAAATGTTTTAGCTTAAGACATGAACATATCATGCAGACTGACACACTAACTAAGCCGCTTTTAATGGAATTGATTGCTCAATGTCCGTGTCATTTCTAGTTTCAAAGGTTAGATCTTCTCTCCCGTTGTTATGACAAATGATTTTTATTTTTCAGATAAATAATAAAAACACGACGTGCTTCGTCCCGTAGACAATATGAAGACATCAAGAGCAGCACACTTGATATCATCATCCCTTTATAGGGGTCGATTGAGAATGGCGTTCGATGGAGGCCGAATGATCTAGCGCTAGAAAGAGATGTTCTATAACGTCAAGAAATTGGGAAACCTCTACTTGACATGAAGTGTATTCAATTCCATATAATTCAAAGAATTCATCCACTAATAAGTTTTGTAAATATTGTTTCATTTACAATGTAGACGGAGTTAGATGTGCATCGTGTCTAGATCTTCACCTCCATATCTCGCTTGTCATGGAATTCATTTCGTGAACTTGGTAAGATTGTCATGGAGTTCATTTCGTGAACTTGGTAAGATTGTCATGGAATTCATTTCATGAACTTATTGGCAAGATTCCGGAAGAAAGATTGATGTAAAGAAGAAACAAATGTTCTTTGCAAATGTTCATTCAGTCACAAGCACATCAGGCGAACACCATTTTCCCATGTGACTGAGTTCCATATATTACACTCTCATTCTTTCATGCCAAGTTCTTAATAAAGTAGAGAGTTTTATAAAGACATTAGACTTGCCCGGGAGTTTGAACCCTGATCTCCCGGACGCTGAGTGAACACACTACCACACGGCTGCTGTGTCAATGAATACATTTGCGCGGAAGAAAAGCATGCATGCATGAATTTGGTGTCAATTTGTGATGCCATACAGATCTACTATTTGTGCAGATTAGATACTTTTAAAAAAATAATGATACTTTGACAACATGAGATTGTGGACTTAGGCCTACTCATGCTATCAATAACTTAGTGATTCAATTTGATCTAAAACTTTTATCATAAATTTCTACCCGAAGAAGGAAATGTGTCTTGAACTTAAGTGTCTGATGTCCAGATATCATGCAATAATCTATCTGTCTTCTGGTTTCAACAAACAATGCTCCGAAATATTAGGCCTATCGCACGGTTGAAATTGCATTTCTTTTTCAGGTGCGTTTTAATATTTTTTAGTATTATTTGCATCTATATTTTGACATTCTGATAGAAAATTATTTGAATCTGACTTTTGAAAATAATTGTATATATTCCAAACCTACCATTTTGAGAAGAAATTAAAATTTTGAATATTCTTTCTCAACCCAAATGTAGTCAAAGTCAAAAGTCAAATATGTTTATTTCCAAGAACATTGAGCAGAGCATGCATGTACACTCACATATTTAAACATATTTTGGTGAGAGGGAACAGCGTGCGGTCGGCGCTCTTGAAAAAATATACTTCAAACAGGAAGGAGAGGGGAATGATCAAAAATATATCTCCAGATTTCATACTTATTTGTCAGTATTTACTTTAGAGATTGGTCGCAAATCGATTGCTCTTATAAAGACACTTCGCGATGGATTTTAGCAGCCTTGGAGTTAAAATATTCATCATTTTATTGAATTCAGTTGTATTGGTACAGTTGCATAACAAATTTGCCGCTTCCTGTCGTGAATTTTGCTAAACAAAACACATAGCTCACATAAGCGCTCTTCATATCGTAATCGATTTCCATAACTGCCACTTACGAAATCTACTTTATGATTTTATGTTCCAAATTTTAATAATATGCTGATGTAATCATATTCAATATAAAATTTAGATATGATGTTATAGTTTTCTCAAACCCTCATAATCTAAATAATTCTGGCCAGAATGTAGTAAAACCTAAATAAATAGAAAGCGTCTAAGAACTCACTGTGTCCACCTCTTGACAGCCCCACCGACACATGAATTATCTCTTTAATGCAAACACCGCTGCTGATGAGCTGAGTCGAATGTTTCACTTGCTGTAGACAACTGACATGCACCTTGTAAACGACGTGTTATTGTTCTCTTGCATCCATTAGCGTGCTGCTGCCAAGTATATGAAAGTCGCCGTTATTGTTGCTATGGAAAAGTTGCGCGCGCACCGCGCTGGAATTAAGTTGTCATGAAGCGTGTCGCAGACGTAATATTGGGTCCTACTAGGCAATTAGACCGTTAAATCAAACAGGAGATGACAACAGTGTTAGAACGTGACTTGTTGGTGAATAATTAGCACATTTAGAGATTAACTTCTACCCATCAATGAAAACGATTTGGTTCAGAACTGAAATTAAATAAATAAAGACATGTCAATATATTTTGTATCATTGAAATTTTCCGACCAGAGCCATTCTATAACACATTCCACAGTCGTCCGTTCTATCCGATCTCTCGATCCCAAGAAAATGAAATTCTGCGAATACGAGATTCCTGGATTTTCGGACAATATTGAAGAAAACCAAGGCCCACGATCTCAGAATAAAATTATTTAACTCTCTCAGTTTCTTAGAAGTGAAAACTAATTCAAACCGACGGCACATGCTGGAACTTGGTAAGTGGGCAAAGAGGAATTCCTAATACCTTGCAGAGATAGGAAGAGAGCAGTGCTTACGGATTGATGTAAATTCTATGAAAGTCCTTCGATTGGCACAATTCCTTCAGATTCGAAGAATTCAGATGATTGCACACAATGTATGCGATGGCTGACGACGGGAGGACCATAATGAAGCAGTAAAAATATCCGTTTTCTCTACTGAGAAATTTTGATGACAGCAATAGTGGGAGTTAAAAATAAAAATATGCACACGACCAACACATCGGGTCTAGGCCCTCTCTCGAGGCAGCGATGACTGCCACTAATTTCATTGCTGTCTGGAGAAAGGGTCTGGACCCGAAACGTCGGCTTTGTATATATGTTTATTTTTAACTAATATTCTTGCTGGCATTAAAATTACTCGGCAGAGAAAACGGATATTTTTACTGATTCATTGCGCACAAGTTCTCTCGGTAATGATGGTCCTTCCGATCACTATTAAAGAAGATAGCAGGCGCACAAAAATTGGTTCACCTGATGATTTCGCCACTATTATTCTCAGCATTCCTCATTGAATGTAGTAGTCAGAATTTGATTCGTGATATTAAAATACGCACGCACTGGCTGTTATCCAAAAGCCGGCTGACAGCTTATTGTTTGAGTGAGTGTGTGCCATTTCAAATGGTATACGACATACGACACTTCACTTTTAGGTACAAACTGAACGAGCAAGTATTCTTATTCTATGCCCACGACAGTGCAAGGAAATGCGCCATGTTGAGACTAATGCGACATATGCAGACTTTTCAATTGGGTTTTGACAAAACTCGCGAATCAAAAGGAGCCGCTTTCGCAATCTAAGACAATACGGTGAACCAAATCAACTTTCATGATGAGCTTTCGGAGACAAAAGATTTCATAACACTAGCAATCAGTCAGTAACCACATTGTTCATCTCATTGATTCGTAATTATGTCCGTTTTGGTTATTATTTAAAAACGGTCATTGCCATTATTAATATTATCATGAATTATTATATTAGTCAAAGCCCGGCCGGTCACAACCTAGCTGAATACATCTCAAATGCAGTTTTCGAAATTATATGTAAATTGAGTATTGTTTGCTACCGTGCATTTTTCTGTATATTTGCAGTAGCTACTGATTCAAGTGAATAAATGTCTCGAAATCCTGTAAGTCCTGTTAATCTGCTTATTTCTCATCCACTGTTTGTTGCATAGACCTGACAGATCTTTGGGAGTAGTGTTTACATGATTATACTTTCATTCATAAAATGACTACATAGATGACCTGCATGAATGAGCATGTTCATCATAGCGTCATGTGATTTTGTCAGTCATCTGTAACAGACTTGTGTCAATTACCCATGAAATGTAATTGATTACAATTACTAATTACTCCGCTTTTCTTCAATTACATCTCAATTACTTTGCAATCACTTTAGATAATAGCCGGCATTGCACTATTCCCTTTCCCAACATTTCTTTTTCATGGCGGATATGCTAAGGTCAATTATTACTGCTCCCCCGGAATACAGACCACGCTTGTAGCATAGAGTAAATATGTTAGGTAGAGTGGTAACTCCGCATTTATTAAATCCCCTATGTGTATACACTTTCGATTTAATTAAATGAACTCAAAGGAGATACAGTCAGAATTGTTTCAAAATGTGAGATACGCACATCTATGCAGTTTTGAAGAAATTACAATGGAATTGACTAATCATGATAGCAAAGCAGAAGGAAATGATATTATTTTGCAGATTGTCCGTGTCATGACAGCCTTGGAGAGGTAATATTTGTTAAATTGGCAACTCGATGACCTGCTATTGCTTTCATGAATTAGAAATATGAAATTTCAGCCAAGAAAGCACAATAAGATGTCGACTTCCATTATAAAACGGATCATGAAATTCCCTTGATAATCAGCTTAATTTCCGCTTAGTTAAGATGCTTATTAGCAAATATTCATTCAATTTGATATTCAACTTGCTTCATACTACTTACATAGAGGAGTCATCTCGGTAGTTCATAAATTGGCAAAATTTTGAAAAATTTTAGAACTGCTCAAATAATTTTTTGGACCACGGGTACGTAATCTCCGCAAAAAATGAATCTTTTGATATATAAATTTTTACTGTATACAGATACTTTTTTGAGTCGACACTCTACCTAAGTATCCCTACTCTATGGCTTGTAGCTTTGATATAAAATTGCCGTCTATTTGTCCCCCACCACCCAAGTGCTTTCGCCTCACATCTCTATGCGGTATCAAGTCACAGAAAGTAATATATGATGTTATTGTTGCAGATAAAGATCGGTTGTTATGACGTTTTCATTATCTTTAACAGCAATGCAGCCAAGCTACCGGTTACGAGGAATGTCGTATTTCTACATGCTGTTGAAGAATTCTGCCCTACAAGTGGAATCATAATCATAAAATTGATAAATCTCACTATGAGTCTTAAGTGAATGTTGGATCATTACGTTGTTGAATGTATCAAACTCGGAAGTACAGGGATCTACATAAACAAATGATCTTAGACCCTCCATGTCTTGCAAGACGGCTAGGATCACAACTTAAGAATTGTCGTTTTACTGATGCTGAGTGACAATCTACGAATTAAAAATAATAAGAAGCTCGTGCGCGAATTTAGGAAGAAAATGTCTGTAGCTCTCACACTGATGCAAAATTTTCTATCTGAACTAAATATTGGATTACTAGCTGCGGTAGTCAGCAATCTGTTGCAAGTGTCCTATTTAGCAACAAAATCAGAAAAGTAGATCGTTTAGTCTGATATTTTGCTGCTGATTTTCTATTTTGAGCATTGTCTGATTTGGCACTGGCATTTGACATTGAGTGCACATTGTCCGATGCTGTCTGTGGCAATTGGGTGTTCACCATGGTTGTTGTTTTGACGGTCATTTGGAAGTGTATAGTTTACAGTGAGGAATGGATACATCTAAGCCATTTGAAAATTCCGGGATTTCTATTCCGACAAAATAATCACCGGAATATGAGGTAAAGTTGAAAATTATCCTTGAGCACTGCACCTGTTGTCAACCTTCTGCTTCGAATTGATTTTCTCACGCATGTGCTATTGATATTTGTGAAGATGGGTCCCACAATAGATCATGCATTGTTGCGAGAATCACGCTTCAGAGCTTTGCGCTAAAATACTACCGGGTTCAGAAATTAAGCGGATAGAGTTGAGATTAATTTGCTTTTTCATTTTTTTGTATAATTCAGCATTAAGAATGTGCTAAATTGATGCTTGTTTGATGTTGGTTGATGCGATTCTCATGTTCGGAATTACAACATATCTATAAAGATGAAGTGTGTCGGATGTCTGGACCAACAATAGAGGTATTGCGACGTTCATGGTTTGTAAATCTAAAAGGCTGTTGTCTTCAGACTGACCTAACCGACAGCTGCTATGGAGTATTCCTCACGGATAGCAACGAATTGACTTATGATAGCAGAAAGGGATTAATTTTATAAGCATGTATTTCTGAGTGAAAACGTGATGCTATGGATGCTCATCATCAAAGATTCTTTCAGTTTTGAAGAAATTACCTTGGAATTGACTGTTCACAGCAAAACAGAAGTTATAATAGTATTTTGCAAATCCTCCGTGTCATGACTATCCTGTAGAGGTAATGCTTGTTTAATTAGTGATTCGATGGGTTACTATTGCTTTAATGCTCAGCCTTATTAATATGATTATTTTCCTGAAATTGGAAAAATACAGGTTTTCTGTCCAAGGATATCTTTTTGACAAGATATCCGAGGACGGAAAAGGTACTTTTACAGTAAAGGAATATAATTTTTTCTTGTGCATGTCTATGAATCAAATAACTTACAATCAATATTGTAATTATCCATAGAGGTGATCCATATCCTGATGAAGACGATAAAGCTGATGAAGAGCCGAGAATTAGAGAGATGGAATTAGGGCCACAGCCACTGTCCGCAGGAATCGAGTGGCTAAATGTCCACTAACAGAAGAGAAGAATTTCAAGCGTCGCAATTGTGGCGAGTTCGAACAATTCTGTAACAACAATGTGGCAGTCACTGCATGGAATGACAAGAGGGTCGTCAACATCGCTAGCAACTTCGAAACAGCCGAGCCTTTGCAGCGATGTTCTAGATTTTCCGCAATCGCCAAATCAAAGGTCAACATTCCCCAACCCGCCCTGATCAAGTCATACAATCAGGCGATGGGAGGGGTGGACGTTTATGACCGGTTGTTAGGAAGCTATAGGCCCTCTATCTTCGGAAAAAAGTGGTGGTGGCCATTGTGGGTCAATGCAATCAACACCTGTGTCATCGCATCATGGAGAGTTCACCAGCAACTAAATCCTGATGACAGCATCAGTCATCTAGATTTCCTTCGCGAGGTTTCAATGTGCTTGATGAAAAAGAATGATCGTCGCCTGAACCGTCATCAAGGTAATGCGGCTCCAGCTGTGGCCAGCGTGAGATTCGATGACCTTGGACACTAAATCAGCACTAGCGACAAGCAACGACGGTGTGCGCAGTGCCACAAGAATACTAAAAAGCAGTGCAACAAGTGTGTAAAGCCGCTACATGAGACGTACTTTGCTTTTTATCATACACCATAAACACTTGAGATTTCGTTCAAAGTTTTCGTAGTCAATCACTATTTAGTAGTGGATACTTTTATATCGTATATGATACTCGTTTACTGCCATTTATGTTAACATTTCATCAGGTACAAAAAACATGCTGTAATACATCAGAAACGCTTTTATTACACTGGGCTTTATGATGCATCAAATGGTGATAGAAGAGGAAGCACATTTGAATTGAGTTAGCAAAATAAAAGCAATTTCATAAGATGTCACGGAAAAAAACACCTTTTATTGGACAAACGTTCCAGAAGTGGATGCCTTGACCAGTTAGGACTAACTCTATATTTCTTTCAATGGTCGTTTAGGCTATAACAGAGTACTAGCACTATAACTAGTAGCATGAATTCGAAAGTTTTAATTTGTACAAAAAATAACAAGGAAAATAAAAAATTCATAAAATGGCCCATATTTGATGGCATCCAGACTGACGGTACAAGGTCAAAAAGAATAATCCTATTCAGTATATATTCACAAAAAGTCAAAATGTGCTCACATACAAAAAAGTAAGCAAATCAATAAATACCATACTCTCAGCAGCAATTCAAAACTATGTTCCGCTTGTGGAGCGCTCGACCGATTAAGGTTAATAAGAGTATTTTCTTAATCGTGATCATATCACACTGCCTGCCACTGAAACAGCAAAATATTGTAATCAAAGACAATGATCATAATAAACTTCAAAAGATGTAGATGGGTCCACCTCACTATTCATATTCAAGAAATGAAGCTTGAATTTTGTGAAGCATAAATTCATGCCGTTGAAAATGGAATTAAAGAAGTTGAAATTTCAGCCAAGATAGCACAATTAGATCTCAACTATTCCTTGAAGACTTGCACTTTAACGCGGTTCATGAAATTTCCTTGATGAATTTCCGCTTTATTAAGATGCCTGTTACTACCGGTGAATGTTCATTCCTATTGATATTAAATGAGTTTCATACTACCCATATAAAGGTTCCAAATTGCAAGTATATAAACACCAGGGATGCGGAGTCGGAGTTCCGGAGTCCTATCATTTTGGCCGGAGTCGGAGTCCTATCAAATGATAGGACTCCAGACTCCGAACTTGATCTACATCCGAGATATACATTAATCGAACAAATAATTATTCGTGTGTAATAGAAATTCAATGTGTAAATAATTTCCATTCTCTGACTGTCACTGTCATGATGTCAACTCGTGACTCCATAAATCAAAAGTACAGTCAACCCAGCACAACACCTCAGTCGAGGGATTGTCTCAGTATAATCATTCCATGAGTGAAATCTTAGAGAAAAAAGGATTGTCTTTTCTCTCAGTGATTCAGTAGACGACCGCGATAAGTTGCTTTGCCAAGATCACATCTACACACTTAAGGTCAAATAAAAGTCAAATAAATGCGTTGCGGAAAACATTACATTTTACCTCATACGTGAATCGTGTGTAATGGCACCTCCGAAGTGTCTGCTTAAAGCAAAAGTTTACGAATATTTTTTGGAGAAAGATGATGGATTTTCCTGCTTAATAGAGAATGAGAATGGAGAGAGTTGTCGAACAAATATTAGCTAGAAGGGAGGAGCCGTATCGTATGCCTCAAATTTAAAACGGCATTTGATGAGATGTCACCGACAACAGTACGATGAGGTAGAGAAGGACGAGAACAGCCAGGTAATCGCAAAGAAGAAAAGGAAACATCCCCATCAACGAAGCGATCGACTGCCCGGACGTTTTAAAATCAAGTTTCTGCTCCTCTCAACTATGCCTACAACACAAGTATCAGGGGAGCGCCTGTTCTCAGGCGTGAAGCTTTTAATCAGTGACCTCCGTACTCGACTCAAGGCTGATATTGTTGATTCCATCATGTTTCTCTGTGGTGACTTGTATTGTATGTGAATCTGCGCTGCTATGAATACATGGTCTCTTTAGGTGTTTTTAATCAAATTATATCTTCTTAGTCATCATATATTCGTGAAATTGTGCATGGTTAATAAGTATAGAAAACAAATAATGAATATCGCACTTAGCATTGTCAGCAGCATAGAAGTGCGTCATATCGGTTTTAGTGTATGTTGCCCGAATAGTGCTGTCGTCAATCAAAACTTTCATTTATCATTCTATATTATACATAATTGCTTAGTACTATTTTTAGTGAAGCCTACTAATTTTTACTATTTTTATATAACTACTAACTACTATTTTTATATAAGCCTACTACCGCAGTCGGAGTCCTATCAAAATTATAGGACTCCGCATCCCTGATAAACACAGGAATAATTTGAAAAAGAACATCTCCTTAAAAGTGATCAAAGTTTTTAGATTACTGGAGCGTTATCTCCGCAAAAAGCTAAATCTTTTGATGCAAAAATCTTCACTTTGTGATGACATCTTTTTGAGCCGACATTCTATCTCCTACTTAAGCTTACTTTAGACTTTTTCATAGTTCGTCCGTACGGGAGGTTAGTCATAATTGTGTGAAAAAAAATCGCTCACTTTGTTTGACGTAAATCTATTTTAAAAGTTTTCAACAAATCACCCGACGCGTTTGGATTGATGAATAGACTGGCTGTTGCTGCAGTTGTATCAGACGAGTGACACGCTCGTCACGTGATTGAAACGCAGCATGACATAGCTGTGAAACATAACTGCATGTGTAGCACCTAATTTACATCGTCAACAGCAAGACAGCAACTCAGTAATTGCACAACCAAACAAGATGAAGCCATCATTGCAGCAGGCTGCAAAGAAATAGACTTCGTTCTAATCTCTGAACTGCACCTGAACTGCCACTGCAGCACTGACGTCATGTTCTGTGTCAGAAGAAATTAGGAAAAACGTCATAACAATGTCATCTTCGTCATCTGCTGCACAGCACATGAACTGTTATTGTAAAGCAGGCCTTACTCTATGGGCCTATCATTTGTAAACGTTGTCAAAAATTATAGAATTTCGGGATCTCCGGATTTCATGACAAATTCCCGGGATTCCATCCTAAAATTTTGGACGAAGATTACGGGATTGCGCTCCTTTATGCAACCCAAAATGTCATGATTCTAGTTATTCTGCGGTGACTTTCGAGTTAACATTCCCTACACCGATATCAAGGATCGCCCTTATTTCATTATAGAACAAGTAAAGACACCGTAAAGGTTTTGATATTCATACATTCATAGAAATGTTTTCTGTCAAGTGTTCCTTGTCTCGTATGTCATCTGTTTTTTCAGCGGCTAACTCTATTGAAGCTTCCTCAACATTCTCCAATCCGAAGATGGGTCGATTTGAGGATTCTGTGTCGATTTCCTTCAGCAGATCTTCACAATTGCTCGCTGAACTTTCGATTTCCGGTAAACTCTTTGAAGATTCCTCTCTTTGAGGAGGAAAATGTGATTTGGAAGGAGGAATTTCGGTAGAATTCAGAATACGTTGAGCCCAAAGCGGAATTTCACCAGACTCTCCATCTGGGGGAAGAAGATTTGAATAAATAGGAAATAAAAACGGCTTGAACAAATATCAATAAGTAATGAAGAGCATATAATTAGTTCTCACCAATTTGCAAGAAGATATTTTTAGGTTCCACGATATGTATCGAGAGCGTTTATTCGATAATGCTTTCAGTTTCAATCACCATCATCCTACATTAATATATGCCAATAAAGCTTAAATAAACCTAAAACTAAATATCCAGATAGGCCAATATCCAAAAAATCTTATAAAAAGTCTAACATTGGATTACTATCCTGGCTCGTAGCTCAGTTGGTTAGAGCACAGGTCTAGTTAACCTTGGTCGTAGGTTCGAATCCTACCAGCCGCACATCTTTTGCATGGCAATTTGATCTATTGTTTATTTAATTTCATTGTTGTCAATTGAGAAAGAACAGTTAGCAGAAAAATGAAAATGCCATCGGTATAGTGTGACAAGATAGAATTTCCCGACTTCACATGAAAATTGACAAATAAGTGAAAAGAAAAATACCTGATAATAACTGCGCTGCGAGCATTTTTGGCTTGGACCTTTGATTTTTAGCTTCAACGATACATTTGCTTGACTTAAGCTATGAGTTGAGTTTACATGGCTTACATAATGTGATCATCATTTAATCTGAACTATTCAAATGATCAAATTTACATAAATATGAATGGCAAGACGACGGGAGACCATAATGATTTTTCAGCAAAGAGTGTGCAAAAACCCCCCAAGTAGTTTAAGGTCGTCGATGCAATAATGAGTATTTTGTTCTACTATAAGATAGACCGACGAAGACGCTGGAAGCCGAAGATCTGCCAATCTGCTTCTGCCCATCTGCGAGTTTTACTTCATTATTGAATCGACGAAAATGTTCATGTTTGCTATCTTCAGAATTCTTGCGTTGTAAGGAATGCGAATATGCAAACTTTATTCAAACAAGTTCAATACCTCTTTTTTCAAACTTCTTCAACATTTTTTCTCAGTACCGCTGAAGTACACAAACAACATGTAAGGTGAACGAAGGTTCAAAAAAAAAACAATTAACGAAAGTATGGCTTTGTTCTCTGTCAGCGACCGCAGATTGTTTACCTTGCATGCTTGTTTTTTACCTACAGTAAAATAAAGTGTTAAGCATACTATTCATCGATGCCTTGTTTATTCCCGTGATGAGCATTATCAGTGGTGTTGCCTATCTTCACTTTGAAATCTTCTTTCTCATTTTCAAATATGCATGTACAACTATCACGTGCGGTCATCAACAGAAAGTGAGAATTCTTGATTTTCACCATAAATACCAGTAACAATTTTTTTCTCATTGCATCATTGCTGTTTCGAAATGACTGTCTGACTTTATGGTGTTGTCTAAGAGTGTATGTAGTGACCTACAGGGTGCAGTATAAAAAACGTGACTGACTTTTAAAGTAGCATAACTTAAGATGTGTATTGGCCTCAAAATGAGACCTCATATGTTAATTTCTTTAGGACAATTAGAAATTTATGCTTCTTTGAAATTTAGTCACGCTTTTTATGCCTCACCCTGTAGTGCAGTCATCTATGTCAGGGTTGCCCAAACTTTATACGGTCGCGGGCCGCATTCGGCAAGGAAATACGGCCGAGGACTGAAGTTCACATTATTCAACTCTTTCAATATCTTCCCCTATTAGACGAACCGTAAAAAAAGCAAAAAAAAAACAAAAAAAAAAAAGTAAAAAAACAAAATAAAAAACACAAAAAAAAAAACAAAAAAAAAAAAAGAAAAAAAAAAAAAAAAAAAAAACACAAAAAAAAAACACCCACCCCCCCCGGGCCCCCCCCCCCCACCCCCCCCCCCCCCCCCCCCCCCCCCCCCCCCCCCCCCCACCCCCCCCACTCCCCCCCCCCCCCCACCCCCCTCCCACCCCCTCACCCCATCCCCCCCCCCCCCCCCCCCCCCCCCCCCCACCCTCCCCCCCCCCCCCCACCCCCCCCCCCCCCCCCCCCCCCCCCCCCCCCCCCCCCCCCCCCCCCCCCCCCCCCACCCCCCCCACCCCCCCCCCCCCCCCCCCCCCCCCCCCCCCCCCCCCCCCCCCCCTCCCCCCCCCCCCACCCCCCCACCCCCCCTCCCACCCCCCCCCCCCAACCTCCCCTCCCCCCCCCCCCCCCCCCCCCCCCCCCCCCCCACCCCCCCCCCCCCCCCCCCCCCCCCCCCCCCCCTGATTTCCCCCCCCCCCCCCCCCCCCCCCCCCCCCCCCCCCCCCCCCCCCCCCCCCCCCCCCCCCCCCCACCCCCCCCCCCCCCCCCCCCCCCCCCCCCCCCCCCCCCCCCCCCCCCCCCCCCCCCCCCCCCCCCCCCCCCCCCCCCCCCCCCCCCCCCCCCCCCCCCCCCCCCCCCCCCCCCCCCCCCCCCCCCCCCCCCCCCCCCCCCCCCCCCCCCCCCCCCCCCCCCCCCCCCCCCCCCCCCCCCCCCCCCCCCCCCCCCCCCCCCCCCCCCCCCCCCCCCCCCCCCCCCCCCCCCCCCCCCCCCCCCCCCCCCCCCCCCCCCCCCCCCCCCCCCCCCCCCCCCCCCCCCCCCCCCCCCCCCCCCCCCCCCCCCCCCCCCCCCCCCCCCCCCCCCCCCCCCCCCCCCCCCCCCCCCCCCCCCCCCCCCCCCCCCCCCCCCCCCCCCCCCCCCCCCCCCCCCCCCCCCCCCCCCCCCCCCCCCCCCCCCCCCCCCCCCCCCCCCCCCCCCCCCCCCCCCCCCCCCCCCCCCCCCCCCCCCCCCCCCCCCCCCCCCCCCCCCCCCCCCCCCCCCCCCCCCCCCCACCCCCCCCCCCCCCCCCCCCCCCCCCCCCCCCCCCCCCCCCCCCCCCCCCCCCCACCCCCCCCCTACCCCCCCCCCCCCCCCCCGATTTCCTACCCCCCCCCCCCCCCCCCCCTCCCCCCCACCCATCCCCCCCCCCCCCCCCCCCCCACCCCCCCCCCCCTCCCCCCCCCCCCCCCCCCCCCCCCCCCCCCCCCCCCCCCCCCCCCCCCCCCCTGCCACCCCCCCCCCCCCCCCCCCCCCCCCCCCCCCCCCCCCCCCCCCCCCCCCCCCCCCCCCCCCCCCCCCCCCCCCCCCCCCCCCCCCCACCTTTCCTCCCCCCCCCCACCCCCCCCCCCCCCCCCCCCCCCCCCCCCCCCCCCCCCCCCCCCCCCCCCCCCCCCCCCCCCCCCCCCCCCCCCCCCCCTCCCCCCCCCCCCCCCCCCCCCCCCCCCCCCCCCCCCCCCCCCCCCCCCCCCCCCCCCCCCCCCCCCCCCCCCCCCACCCCCCCCCCCCCCCCCCCCCCCCCCCCCCCCCCCCCCCCCCCCCCCCCCCCCCCCCCCCCCCCCCC